>JBBPCS010000001.1:20292632-20309678 GCA_037974645.1 Hollardia meadi | reverse complement strand
CTACTGGGAAACTGAGGTATTTTCATCCCACGCACATGCGCGTTTGACGAAAATACCGTATTGAACTCAAGCGAAGCGAACACGCACATTAAAAAAACACAAACACAAACTTCGATATGAACGTAAGAGCCGCATGAAACCGGGCAAAGAGCCGCATGGGCCTCGGGAGCCGCGGGTTGGCCAGGCCTGTGGTAGGTGGTGTAAATACATGTGGATCTAAATACGCTGCATGTTGTCTGATTTCATATGATGTGGTTGATAAGCTTTAAGTAAAGAAACGGTTTAACATAATACTGTATATGCCATATAAAGATCTTTACCAATTTAAGCTTAAATTTAAGAGATAGTCGCCATTTGGTTGAATATCAATTAGAATCACAATCAATATATAGAGGCTGTTGCAGACAAAAACCATGGAGTTTCATTGTTCAGTATTATATCTCATAAAATGTGCTGGGAAGAACTAAAAACAAAATAACTTTTTGTTGCAATTGCTTCTGATTTTATTGCTCTGGCTGCTGCTGTTAATTTTAAACTAATTGAGAGAGGCTGCTTAGCTCCCATTCAATTTTCCCACTTCTTTGTTTTTTGCATGAATGAACATGATGCAGTTGTTCGTTTGTTCAAAATCTGTGCACCACTATTAACATAGGTACGTTTGCATAATCAACACAGTGTCACAGCAGTTCGTCATAGCAGTGACAAAATTCAATCAATAGGCTTTGTGTACATGTGCGCAAAGTGTTTTTGTCTGTCAGCACGAGTTAAATATTGAACATTTTTACATTTTTAAACATGAGTTCTCGGATTCTATGGATAAATGTCGTCAGTATTTCACACTGAACTGATTTTTTTTATTAACATAACATAACCTGAACAAAAGTGAATCCTATAGATTACATTTCATTACTGAACTGAAAATATCTTCTCCTAAATGTAAGCAGTCCTTTTGTTGCCTAAACCTAACGACAGATGGGAATTGGACCCTGGATTCTGGTGTGAGAGTCAAAGTCAGAGAACTGAGTGAGAATCACAGCCAAAGTCATGAGTACCCTCTGTGAAGGGCCATTAAAGAGGAACCTTAACTCCGGTCTCACCCCTGTGCACTGGGGAGTCAGACTGACCTTGGCATGCATATAAACTCAAGTACATGCAAACGCTTGCAGGTCATGTAGATTCCGGTACACAGAGGCTCCATTCCAGTCAGTAAGCATAATTCAGCAATGTCATGTAGCTTTATACTCTAAAGAGAGACCTCAGAGGAAGATTAAGTGGAAGTCAGGCAGCACTGTATTGCTTTGACCTTCGATTGCCCGCTTATTTGGAGAACTTCAAAAGGTTTTTAGGTTGCCAAAGACAGAAAGCTATGACATATCACCATAGAAAACTGTTGTGTCCGGATAAGGACAGGAAAAAATGCTAAGTGTACAGCACATATGATAATTAGAATGTAACCAGATGCAGTTCACATTACGACTGAATCTTAGCCAAATGTAGATGAAACCTAACTTGCGTTTGTATTTCCAAAAATAATAATAACATCATGAATAGCAGGATTCACAGCAGATGCTAAGCTGGCAAATATTAAGACTGTAAAAATGGCCGCTCATTGTTTGCTGCCTCCTTGTTGACAGCGACATCTGTTATCTGCTTTGTATCGTATGTGTGTGCAAAAACATGAGCTTTACACGTTACCATGCAGTACGTTTAACTCTGATCTTATTGTTAGACATATGTGAAAGATTAAAAAGAATGACCCACTATGATTACTATAGTGAGAGATTGAGAGAAACGGATAGTTACAGAGACAGAATATAATGTACCAGAAAAAGAAATGAGATGAACGTCTCTCCCTCTGAAAATGTGTGAGTGCCAATCTGATAAAGACGTTTAGCTAGCTCACAGGAGCATATTAGCAGGGGGAGAGAGGTACCTCTCCAACACCTGACTTTGCTATACAACCGGCATGAGACATTCTCCCAAAAGTTTCTGCATCACTGAACTACAATAACCAACACACAATTTCACTGTACTTTTTCCCTCTATATTATCATTTGCAATAGTTTTGCAAATGAAGTGAACACAATGTTGGCTTTATTTGAATACAACAACGAAACAATTTAGCTTCATAATCATTATACTTTTTGCATTCACATTTGAATACAGTTTTCATAATGTCTTTGAAAATGCTATAGATCCACCCTGCCTGTTCACAAAACAAAGATCACATTGTTAACAGAGTACAATTGAAACTGCAGCCGCATGAATACAAATGTTTTGATTTAATTTTCCCTTCCAATACTGATACAAAACCAGTTTGAATGCCAAAAAAGAAACACATGCAGAGAATAAATGAAATAAATTATCAAGTTTGAAAGTCAGCCATAATTGAAAAAGAACACAGATACCAACAAATGTAAGTTTGCGGACATGCTTGAAGTTACACAAGTCCTGTGCACTTCAATGGATATTCTGCTGGGAAGTAGCAGGGTCCTGTCTCTGGGCTACTAATTATGTGATATTAGATATGTGCATAGAGTTAAATCAACACCACAATTTTAACCAAAACTGAACATTATGACCCTCATGAGGGTAGCATTTATTGTGAGGCTGTTGTATTAGATTGCATTAGTTTGAGCTAGTTGTGGATAAATAACTGGCAAGTAAGAGTATTTTATATGACACCAGTCCACTGCAGGAAGCTAAAGACTACAAAATGACAATGGAAATGTGTTTACACGTTTAAAATGTGTCTCTGCAACACCAGTTTGCAGTAAAATCTTTATCCATTTCCTTTTTTTCCTGCCAGCTTTCTTTGGCTATTGATAACAATGCCACAATCCTCCTCTTCTCTTCCTTTACACGGAGATCCTTGATAAAACAGGTTCTTTAATCAAGCCATGATCTGACTGCTACTCAAGAGTTTCACATGGATGAGAATTGGTGTCTCTTGAGACAGGAAGAGACTTTGTGAGTTGTTCAAGAACCAGAACCCACTGTGACAAAGCTGTTCAGTCCTTTCATGAAGTCCATCAAAAATAGGTTGGAGAGCAAAATTGCACTGCTTTTATGTGAGGAAATGAAATGAATACAAATGCAATTAAGTTGCTTCAGAGGTGCGTGGCAATGATGTTTTGTAAAACTGGCCATAAATCCAGTAAAGCAAACAGAGGCTGGGATAAGCATTCAAAAGGAGCTGAAAAGAGGTGGTGGTACCTACTCCCACATAGGGCTGGGTGATAAAAAATGATCTCATGGTGAATTGCAATAAAATGTACGAAAACCTTGAGAAGCTTTGGACATTTTTACTTGATATGGATTGATCTAACAGCAGAAATAAAAGTGACAGCAGCCAGTCACAGTTCTTGGCTTGCACGTCAAAGTGTATTTCGCCCATTTCCAACCGCAAAACATTGCTTGAGCTACCAGTGAAAAAACTGAATTGGAACGTAGATGGCCTCTAGAACAGCGGGGAAAAAATTAGTGGAACCACAGCCACAAAAGCCAATTTTGTCCCTTTTGCTTCTGACCTGTCATGCCTTCGTCACTGCCTGTTGCACATGGGCGGGGCTCAGCTCACCCACACACAGAATGGAGAGCAGTGTAACTTCATTTTCCAAGAAAGAGACAAAATACACGATAAACACGATATCGTAAGTACAACAAAAAAGAGACAGTATGATCAATTTAACAAACACATGACGAACAAGCAGAACACAAACTTGCAGAAATGTGAGGAAAAGTGAACTTGCGTTATCCTCCACAACTGAGGAATTTGTTGACAAAGGAGGTGACGGAAGCTCAAAAGCAACAAAGAGCAGATTAATACAGTCTGCAAAATATGCCATCAGTCGATGCCGACCAAAATGGGAAACACAACAAAACTTTTCAATCACCCGAAAATGTACCATCGCAGCAACCACGCTATTATTTTAATAAGTTACAAGGCTAGATGACTTGTATTGGCAGATTGAAAAGGCAGATTAAGCATTTTTGCAAAGTTCAGTATTTACATTTAGCCCAGATGTTATTTTATATATTCTTTTATCACAAAATAGATTCAAAATCATTTTTTTAATGTTGTTGTTTTCCTATATTCTAAAGTTGAATAATGAACCCTCTGGTTTCTTCAGGCTTCGGTAATTTTTTTTTTTTTTTTAAGAAAACTCTAACACAGCATTATCAAAAAATATATTGTTAAGTTGAGATACCTACAAAGTCACCTCAACTTGTCTTTTCAATTTCAGTAAACTTAAAATTTTAAGGCCCTGAGGAGAAGAAAAAACGTAAAGCGACAGGTACAGGGACATGAAGGGAACCCAGGTGCTACTCATCGCTTCATAGAGTCTCACTTCACCTCTTTCCACCTCTCACCTGACTCGTGCCTCCTCCATACAGTGAGTGACAGCACATGCTAGAATGGTAGGACACTGCCAAACTGCTAGATAGCTTCATAATTCTCATGCTTTTAATTCAATTGCTTTTCTCCCTGAATTGTACACTAGCTTAGACAAAAGTAACAGGCTCTTAAACAACCTCATTTGAATAATCCTATAGCGGAGGAAGGATATATTTGCATAACCACAAGCTGGATTCCACTCAAGGACTGCATCTTTGGATTTGTTTCCATCTCCAAAAATTGGCTGAGAATTTATACTATTTTGTAGAAAACACAGTAAGTGGCTCTTTTAAATTGCTCCTTATACAAAGATGAGAATTGAATATATCCCAGAATGTTTCAAAGCATGCTGCACTAAAATAAAATGCTATCAAAAGTTCAAATAAAAATTGAGATATGCTCACCAAATGTCTATCTTCCCTAACTAACAGCTATACATCCATTTGCAAATGCTTTTGACTTATGCTACCTTCATGTGCAGAACCCTCAGTATCTCAGCCTGATCAGAGCGGTGTCCACAGCTCGACAAGACAAGGCCGGAAGATCTCCAGATAGATGAATAGATTAGCATCATTAATGGCAGAGACACAAAGATTTAATTGTGGCTCTTGTATTTCGGCTAGCATACCCCCAGCGGGCTATTTCTCAGTGGTGAAGCACAGCCGACTCCAGCAGTCACAAAAAGACAGGGTTGACTGATTGCCTGAGATGTTAATTTCATAGAGCTATATCCATGGCTACACTTCCATTTTATTTGGAGAGAGCTGCATGTTCATCTAGATGCATCCACTGGACAAGCAAGCTTATTATTAGTGGCTGGGACCTGCCCAACGATCCCCAGATTACTCATGCGAGAGGAAACTGAAAGAGCTTTTTGCATATCTTAAGAAGCAAAGAAAAATTAGGAGGTAAAAGGCTGTGAAGCAGAGTGATAAATGCTAATGACTTAACTGGTATTTGGTACTGATGCGTAGAACAGTCTGTAAAACATGTCTTCAGTAATGAGTAATAGTTAGGATAACACACAAACACAAACAAAGAGGTAAGATATCAAACAGTACATCAACAAAATATCCGTGCCATCGAGAAAAGACACATTTTCCTGTTACGTGCACATGCTTTGAGTCCATTTTCGAGTGTATTAAACATGAACCCACAAAGGCATTGCAATCGATTTTGTTACAAAGTTTGAAAGAATTTGAAAATAAAATCAGCATTAAGACAGCACAATGGTCTCACTGTATGCTGTAGTTTGGGCAAAAATAACAGTGGCTTTGAATGGTGCACACAAAAATGAAATTAAGCAATACTCCGTTAACTGAAATGATGACAAACCAATATTTGTTCATCACTTTGTCATATCAACACAAGCATAGAGAGGGTTCTGTTGGTTGAGAGAGTTCTATTATGTCAAGCAAAGTTAATCGATGGCAGAGAAGTATTCCAAAGTGTATTCAATAACACTCTATAGCACAACAGTGCTATAAAATATGTTCATCAATTCAGCTTTGTGAAGAGTGATCTGGCGCTCATGACTACCTCTGCTTTGAACTGTTTCTTTTTCTTTCCTATCCATTTCCAACAGATGGGTGAGCAGAAGATGAGGCAAAAGGAAACACCAGCGATAAAAGGGAGAAAAAGCCACATGACAGCACAAGGGAGGCCTATTTAATTTGCAAGGACCAAAGCATGACCAAAAAAATATTATGAATAAATGACATGCATTATTTCACATGGATCTGCTTTGACTTTCACTGCTTTTGTTAACTTTGTCATTTGCCTGCTCTCTCCGCTCGCAGCGCCACGCCTGCACAAATGGGACCTTCTGAAGTAAGGCAAGATTGCCGGCATGTTCCCCCTCCCCTTTGTCTGTGCTGTGAAGAATGTCCCCTCACTGCTGCTGTGTAAATGTCCCCTGCGTTACTGATGGATCTTCGCAGGGTGGAATCAACAGCAGGGTCTGATTGAATGTCCCCCCATTAGATTAATCTCAAGCAGACACACTCAGCCACCTGCACAGATGCATAAAAATGCATATGTACAAGTATGAACAGAATCACACACACACACAAATACATGTGCACAAAAAATACAGATGCACACACGCACACACACACACTGCAAAACACAGCCACAAACAAGGTCCCAGTCCAAGTGTGTTTGGTTTCACTCCCAGAATGCAGTGTAATATGGTCCCCTTTTCTACCCAGCCAGCAGCCACACCTGAAATAATTTTAAGAATAAAATCTAATGCTAGACAATATTCATATACCAACAATCCACTCTTCAAAAGCAATTACTTATTTATTACGACCACAATGCAACAATATCACAAAAAGAGTTGACAGCGATGATTATTTCCCCCGATGTGATTGGACTTTGCAGCTAATTACCACATTCAATGTTAGAAAATGTCCACCTTTTATTTTAGAGTATTCTGTTTTTGTTCCTCTAGTGGCAGTCAAAGCAAAAGTTGAGACGACGTGCCAGGCAACGTCTACGTGGAGACAATTATCTGCTCAGATTCCATTCAAGCATAGGTTTAGTTTTGATATAACTGCAAGTCATATTTGGAAAAAATACCATTATCATCTCATTTAAAATGATGTATTAGCTTAGTCAAGGCAGCAGTATGAAAAACAGTCTGAAAACTGTTTATGATGTTGTTTTTTTAAATAACGGGAGCCCATGACCTCTGTTAAATAAACCAAACTTGCAGAGACAAGCAGCTTGTGGGACAGAGATAGGGAATAAATTAAATTACACATGCTATCTTTAGGTTTCTGCTGCAGCCTGTAATTGTTATGATACTCTTGAATTTATGAACTGAGCCATTACGTCTATTTAAACTGGGAATTATGACTCATTATTATGGAAGGACTGCTTTGTTTTAAGCTTTAAGTTCAATCATTATTCTTCAAAATGTTCATGTTTTTTAAATGGTGGTATCATTTTTTTTCTTTGTGAGTTTCCCTTTTCTCTTCACATTTTTCCTTCTGTTTCATATAAGAAAATTGGATTTAATATTTGCGTGTGGGCTCCAACTAGCACTGCTGTTTGGTTGGACAGCTGTTTGATATGGTAAAGATACTCAGAAGGACCTTATTTGTTCCATAAGCTTAAGGGAAGCATTCATGTGTTCATCAATTTAATGTTAAAGTTGGTAAAGGTGGTTTACTTTATATAGTTTATCTAGTGGGTAGCTTGTGAATTTCCCTTACGGGATTAATAAAGTTTTAGTTAAAATTTTCTTAATCTGTAATATTACATCATAATTTATTTGTTGATAATATTTTGAATTACTAAACTAAATCTACAAAGTAACTAGTTATCAAATTAATGTAGTGAATTAAAAAGTTAAAATTAAATTAATTGGAATTAAAAAGGAAAAAAAATAATATTTACCTCTGAATTCTACAGGAGTAGAAGTATAGTAGCAGAAAATGGAAATACTCAAGTACCTCAAAATTGTACTTAAATGCAGTACTTCAGTAAATATAATTAGTTACTTTCCACCAGTGATTTCTGTGGACTCAGTATATTGGAGCAAGAGAATGTAAATAAGTATATAATATGTCCTTTCTTATTCAATCAAGAGTCCGTTTTGAATCGACAATCGATTCGGAATCAAATCGGACCTCCAAGATTTGGAATGGAATTTAATCGAATCATGAGATTCTAAAAGATTTGCACCCTAGTTGCCATGCCAGCGAACAGACCACATGTAGATGTGGTAATAGATTCAATTGAACAGAAGCACGTTGTAGATTCTTTTGCAGTCAAGAAAGGGCATTGTTAGCCTTTATTACACTGAAAGTTTGCTTACATCAGATGTAAGGCTGTTGTGAGTCAAGATTAACACTTGGTGGTTATACAATAAATGGTGGTTACCATAACAGTTTGTTAAGGCTTGATTGCTCTGGAAAGCTGATTGATGGACATCTTATATATTCATATCTATTCATTCCATATGTTAATGTATAAATAGCCGTAACAATTAATAGATAAACTGCATAAAGACAAGGACAACATTTCCAGCTTATTTCAATAGCATACAGTGACCTCATCTATTGTACCCATATGGCCTTTTTTTTTTATAATGGAAGGTGGACTGTGTATGATGAGCACTGTGAATGTATGTTCAGAAGACCATGTTTAAATCAATGTTTCCCAAACATAGGCTCTACTTGGGCAGCCCCAATTTGTTCACTAGGGCTGAACAATTAATCAGAATATTAGCGAAATCGCAATATCCAAATCACAGGAACTGCAATTTTTGTCAGAACATACTATTTTGAATGAACCGTTGATTGTGGTGCTACAGAGATTCTTTGGCCTGCAAATTATATTCTCCAGATTTAAGGGAACGTGCTTGTTTGCTACAGACTCCAGCAAAAATCACATCATCATCATCATTTTGTATTTTTTTTTTTCAATGAAAATGCAAAAATGAGCCATCCTTCTAAAATCGAATAAACTTATATGGCATTCACAATATCTGTCAAGCGCAATCTGATTTTTTTTAATGCATACCGTTCAGCCATATTGTCCACTGTGATTGACTCTTTGGCTGACAGCGCTGTCAGCAGCCTGCCAGAAGACATACTGCCTGGAGTGCAGGGATTTCTGAACTATGAGCAGGAGCCACACTATTACTCCATTTTACTTTCTTTGTGTGGAAATCTGACGTTTTCACATCACAGATGACAACGAACTATATTAAAACATGAGTACAGGTGAAACATGAGACTCTTGTAGGCTGATACTGACTGGCAAATAGTCTATATAAAAAAAAAATGAAGGAAAGAGAAGTCATATCTTTATATTGAACAACCAAATCAGATTTAACCGTCAAAAGTCTGAGTCAGGTACATCTCGAGTGCACGCTCAGGTCATTAAGGAGCTACTGCTTTCTGCCGTCATGCCAGATGGCGAGCCCTGTCTCAACACTTTCTTCCCTCAGATAATTCTCTTAGTTTTACCATGGATGGCAGTCAATGCTACTCTTGCTGAGAGAGATATCACCAGCTGCCAAAGACACCATCGTCATGCCCAGCATCAAGCCAAATGAATGCAGATGCATTTATGAGATGCAAGCTTCTGTTTACAGCAATAATTTCTCTCAGCGGGGGTTATCACAGTGAAGCACCCTGTGTATAGATCATCCGTTAAACACATCTCATCTCTCATGCTCTCCCTCTTCTAACCTCCCTCAACAAAACAGTGGCTAATTAGTTCTACCCAGTTTTGTACTAATTTACTGCAGTAGTTTCACACCCATGCTCAAATCTCAAAGATGTTTAAAGATGAGTTTGTCTGCACTATTGTCCATTTGTGTGTGTTTATGCTTCTCAGTATCTCCTGTTTGATGAAGACACGTCTTGCCGGCATGATGCATGCATGATGAGCAGCTGTGAATCAAACTGTGAGCTGAATTGCAGCATTGGAGAGTAAATGACTGAGACACACACACACACACACACACACATGCACACAGTAAAGAGAGAAAAGAGCCGCTGAGCCCTTGGGCTGGGTAATTGTAATGGTGTCAAATGAATAAGGTCATTACTGTTAATGTCTTTCAGGGCATTACAGTCTATTTGTTATGTCTTTTATACACCTCGGCAATGCCTGGATTATGACACAAAGGCTAAAGTATAATTTGCATCACTTGAATATATAACAATAAAAGACATTATCTTTCTATTTTATTGTCTTATACTTTTAGATTTTACACTGACGACTTTGCATGATGTAATGGAGCCACTCTTGGCAGTGGATTAACTTCAACTTTATTTATTTATATACTGTAGCACCTTTCATAGAAACATGCAGCCCAAAGTGCTTCACATAGGAAAATTGAAACAGCACAGACAAAACATGGAGCCTAAAAGCAAATTGAAACAACACAAACCAAAGGAAAAAAAAAAAAAATACATGAAAACAACAAAAGATAAAATTGTGGAGGACTAAAAAAAACAAAAAAACAAACATTTAAAGGTTAAAGATCAATAAAAGCCAATATAAGAAAAGTGAATAAAATAACATAAAATAAACACCAAAGATAAATACAATGTAAAAACCAATGATTAAAACTTAAAAGCTAAAGCTATAACATTACTCTGGATTAAAGGCCAGATTAAAAAGATAGGCTTCAAGAGAACTTGCCATTCTAATATCAAGTGGCAGTGAGTTCCACAGTTTAGGGGCATAAAAACAGAAGGCCCTCTCACCGGTACAGTTATGGGATAAATAAGGGACATTAGAAAGAAATTGTGGAAGACCTTAGTGATCTGGCTGGAACATAAAGTGAAAAAAAAAATGTGGGGAGGAGCAAGGACATTTAAAGATTTATAAACAAGAAGAACTTTAAAATCAATTGTAAAAGAAACAGGTAGCCAGTGCAATGTCTTAAGCAATGGGGTGATACGACCGAATTTCCTTGTTTTAGTTAAGACTGTGGCTGCAGCATTCTGAACTAGCTGTAGTTTTCTTATCAACATTTTAGGCAAACCAGTAAAGAATAAATTGCGATAGTCTAAATGAGTAGTGATTAAAGCATAAGTGCATCTTTCAGCATTATTCCGAGTTTTTAAAAAAAAGTCTGATTTTGGCAATATTCTTTGGGTGAAAATGAATGACCTTGTTAAAATGCGAATCAAGATTTAAATCAGAGCCTAAAATTACTCCCAAGTTTGTGCACTTAAGTTTTTCTTGTGCTTCTTTCAGAAGATTTCGTCCATACATTAATGTCCATGCAGTGCATTGGAGTCATCTGGCGAGTCACAGCTTTACAATTGTGTGTCGTAAGCATAAAAATGGTAATTAACCTGGTGAAGGTTAATAATGTTTCCAGTTGGGAGCATATATAATGAAAACAAATGTGGGCCAAGAAGGATTCCTTGCGGAATACCATATTTAATACAGCAAGTCTCTGATACATAAAAACCCAGGCTGACAAAAACTGTCTATCAGGTAAATAAGACATTTAGAAAGGACGTTTAGGCCCATGGTTGTCTCACTCTGACTGATCAAGATTACATCAAGGAGGGAGGCTTAGGGAGTTTGGGTGTCTGTATTTGTATACTGGCTCTAATAGAATTTTTTTTCTTTAAAAAAGCAAAGCAAATTCTTCACATTTAAGAGTTGAGTTATTATGATGACTGTCAGCAGGTGATGAATTAAGGAGACTGTCAATTGTTGAAATTGAAATGATTATTTTGGCTTCCAGATATAATCTTTGAGAAATGAGCTTGACTTTCTTGACTGTATTATTATGAATTATAAATTGATCTTTAAAAATGTTGAAGTGAACATGCAGTTTTCTGTTTTTTCCATTGTCACTGAGCTTTGTTTTGTTTTGTTTTTTTGTTGACCAATTGCAGTAGTTTTCTAGGGTGATTTGCAGATTAATATTCTCTTTTTGGTTTGTGGAGAAGCAACCATATCTAGTGCAAGCTTAATTGATCATTAGAATCGTTAACATTATAGGTCATCAATTGAGCCAGTGGTGGAAAAAAGGCATTTCCAAGATTTGAAAATCTGTCAATGACTTCATTGTTAATGTATCATCTGCACAATGTAACATGTGGCACGTACAGCAGTCTGCAAAAATTGACTGCTGTACGTACCACAATCTTTCTTTTTCCTAGGATACCAAGGAATGGTCCGCCCTACTCTGCCTCTGATTGGGTAACACTGACATCCCTACCCTAATCCTAACGAATCAATCTTGCCTGAACTTAACCAACCAACAAACTAAGGCAATGAGTATTAGACAATCAGAGAAAGAATTGGGCAGCTCATTCCTTTGCAAACTTAGGGAAACAAAATTGGTAAACGGTCAGCACCCACCTGACTTCCAAAACTTCATGAGTCACAAATTGTAGCAACAACAAGTGAGTCCAAGTCTTGCTCAGCACTATAGAGTCCTCTGGAAATACTTGCCTAGTCTTTTTCTGAATTTGCACAGCATTTCTGTAATGTGTTGTGTAAATTTGCATTGTATTTGGTTTTGTTGTGTGCATATGAAGCGCATTTTTGTATTGGCATCTTGTTTCCTGTTGTGCATGTACTGTAAAATTTATGCAGATTTATTTCTTAATTTGCTTGTGTTTTGTCTTTTTGTATGTGTTTTATTAAGCTGCAGTGTGTTGAGTCTTATAGACCAAATTATTAATCGGGATTGGCAGATTACTCAGTAATAAAAAATATTCACTGGCTGCAGGGTGGTAGCTACGCAAAGAAATTAAAACATATTGACAAGGGCTACTACTGTGTCAGAGCTACAGAATACTGTCATGTGCACCTCTGTGATGCTAATGACCCTTGACCTTGTTGGTTGCCCCCTCAACAGCCCCATTTGTCCACTTGATGTGGCTGACAGTCTGTCTACCCAGCAGGTTCTCTCAGACCTTACTTTCAGCCACTGACCCACACTAATGAAAACCCAGACCGTCTGTTCGCTTTCTTAAGCCAGGCTTGTTGGCAACATTGCACCCACCCACAACAACCTACACATACACACTCATGAGCACATGTAGACTCCAAACAAACAGTACACATGCAGGCACGTTAGCACTATTAGTGTGCAAGCGTTCAAATACTTTACACACGGATGAAAAATATACATGCATGCACGCAAACATACATGGACAGTTGTTATCTTAACATGTCTCAGCTGGCACTGAGTGACTGTACTAACACCATGACTCCTACCATATGGCCAGTGACATACTGCTCTTCATTAGGGCTCAAAGAGACAGCCCACCAGGGCTAAGCTGTAACACACTGACATATCATGGTCAAAAAGGCTTCTACACAAATGGCCTAAATTACCTTATGAACATCCCTTGTAATGTTTTGTTTCAAAATACCTTGCATACAATTAATACAATTAAACCTGGAGAAGGGGTGTTGTTGATTAATAGAATTTCAGGAGGCAGGCATAATAGCGTGAGCTATTGCAATGCCTCTTGAACAATACTACATTTGTTACATTCAATTTTATATATTTGTTGTTGGGACCATGTCAGAAGTCATTTTTTAGCTGGAGTAATTATAGCACTACCTGCAGGTATGGTGACGGCAGGGATTTTTTCTTACTGTGGTGACAACGTAATGTATCTCTGCGGTTTGGAGGTTTACCAGTGCCTTAATCACAAGCACAATGCACATACAGCATGCTACTCTTCCTATGCAAGATTGCAATATTTATTAAAACCCCAAGTCTGCATAGCCATCTCTGCTATCTGATGAATTCACACAGCTCTTGAATATAAATATAAACATTTATTTTGTAGGGTAATCAACACCACTAGGTCAGCTAATCTGTTTGTATTATCAGAAGGCCACGTTTTTTCTTTACTAAAATGCTGAAAAAATACCTCCATGCAAATATGATTGAAGATGAATGATTGTGAGCTTTCCTTTCATCACTTTAGTTACTCTCCTGTCACTACTTGTATTTCCCGTCATCTTGGATGAATACATCGGTGTGTGAATCTTTAAGTGTGTAAATGTGGGTTCATTTGGCTGTTTCCCAAGTGAATTACTGCGTCTTTGTTTGTGAGGCATTTGTGGGAGATATTCCTCTTTGAAATGAGTGGATGTAATTTTCATTTAGCATTTTAATTTTTGTTTGAAGAGGTAAGATTTGTTTTAAAACTAATGCGGTTGTTTAATCCTTAATGATCATTATATCATTAAGGGCTATACAAACAGATCAGATGTTGGGTTATGCAACTATTAATATTTATTTGGCTGTACAACTCTGCTCCTGTATAACCCATGCAGCTCTACACCACACACCAACCTAGAAACACTGCAAAGATTTTATTTCACTACTTAATTCATTGATGTGACATTGTCAGTAGCATTTGTAAACCTACACGTAAAATAGTTTCCACTGTGTGCACCATCTAATTGCTTTGATGGAATCTATTACTCATGTTTTAACAGACTGTTCAGAACCACAGGGCATGAAAGTGCTTTGAAAATGCTCTCATTTAAATTTACACTCATACGCACTGCTCATTTCTACTTTAGTTAACTGGGGCTGTGACTTAAATGTAAGTGACTACAGGTAAATGTTCATTTTAACACATTCTTAAATACATTTATTTTTTATTATTTCTTTATAAAATTTTATTGGATCACAGTGCTCTATGCTTCATGGAGTTGAGCTTCTACAAAGTATAAATATTTTAATTATTATTAGTGCAATTAATTGATTAATTGTTTGGTCTATATAATGTCAGCAAATAGCTAAAAATGTCAATGTCAATGTCTTAGAGCACATGGTGACACCACATCTTGTTCGACCCCTCAAAAAAAACAGAAAGTGACTTTTAAAATAAGAACCCCTGTGATACTGTCAACACAGTTTCAGGGTGGGCCAAGATTAATGTCATTATCAATTCATCCTTGACCAAGTGGATGTTTGTTTCAGATTCCCTGAATGATGAAATTCCCTCAAGGAGTTCCCGAGATATTGAGTTCACAAGAATGGGACGGATAAACGGACCGCTTGGAAACATAATGCGTCTGGCCACAGCAGAGGCATAAAAAATATTTATTAAATTAGGCGCGATTGGTATTCATCAGGAGTTTGTTTGTTTTTTTAAAAATCACATACAATGTAGTATGAGAAAGAAAATAGTTGTTTAATATCAATAGAAGGAACTGTATAATTCTATTCTGCATGAAAGCTAGCATGTTTCACTTGCTCTGGACAAAACATGTTGGAAAGCTCATTAACCTCTTTCAAATGAATTAGTCAGGAACTGTAAAAAAAAAAAAAAAAAAAAGTCAGGAGGATATGACACACATGCATGCAAACACATTCATGACATGATATTTTCCACAGCTCTCTGATAGGTGTCTGTGCCTATAGGGGCCTTCTTTGAACAGCTACTATATTATATCACATGACATGGTCTCACTATAAATGCAAAAATGGAGAGACAGGTATAACAGGGGCCAGAAAGATTACAAAGAAAAGTGCATCATAGGTGGCAGGGAGGAGGCAGGAGTTATCACTCGGGCTATCTAACTTCCCATCTGCCGTGCAACCTTGCACAGATAACAAGACAAGAGGCATTTACAAAGACCCCTCATTGCGACAGTAGGAACAAACCCCACCGGAGTGAGAGAAAAACACAAGGAACTTAAGATTCACACTATTATGGTCGCTGTTTTTTTAATAAAGTTGTTTTGTTGGTCTACTCGGCTAATGTCACCCTAAATCTATTACAAACAACTGTTTGTCAAGCTGTTCGTTTGGTAACTATCGATGATCATAAGTTCATTGTAATTTTCAATGACAATGATGATAAAAACTATTCTGTTGTGAACTACAGATTTATTGTATTTCATTGTTCAGTGGCAATGGATGGATGTGTGCATAATCATAACAGCAATGCTTGTGTGGTTTTGTTGTATGTATACATGCACAAACAAGTAATAAAAATAAATGTGCTCTGCTTTTTAGTTTATTGACCTAACTGGCCAAATTAGTGCTTTACCAGCAGTTCTGGAATAAAAGAAGACAATATTGCCTGTAATCATTGAGTCATCGGGGTAATTGTGCTTTACATTAAAAGCTTATCAGGCTGATTGTGGTGCCGGCTGAGTTAATAAGCAGGCTCGGTGAAAGAAGTGCACAGTGGACCCACCATGGTGATTAACTACATGTTCCTGAATTTTATTTTTGATCAACATGATCAACAGATGAAAAGCAGCAGTGCATTAAAAGAAGTGCACTGAGTGCAGAGGGGTCTTTGAGTTCAGTCCAGGCTTGCTTGTGGATATGTCTGCAAACCTAGAGCCCTCAGGTGGCTGTGTCCGCTAACAGGGCTTAATAGTTTCACAGCAAAACACGTGAAACATCCAATGTGTTTCCATTCGATTACGTACTATCGTGCATGACTGTTCCCAGTGCTCCCCAGTTTGACAGGGAAGGATAGCACATCTCTACCCTGACTGTAGGTCTAGGTTTCTATGAAATGAGATAACTATGTCACACTGAGTCATCACACTGAGCTGTTGACATTTTGAGAAATCCCTCCTGTGTCATCCCAGGTGAGAAATGATCTTGAGCTCAATAACAATCTATTATGAATAGACTTTTGTGGGGACACTGAGCCCTCGCAATGGGTTATCATCCTAAGGAGAAAAGTTTACTGGTTCACACTGATATTTGATTGTTTACAAAATATTCTACCTCCTGTGATAACAAAGGATGACCATAAATCGACATTTGCTGACAGAGTAGCAAACAAAATTCAATATGGGTAATCACAATGAAGTTATTATTATTTTTTAAATCACATCAGAGGGATATACAGTGTAAACATTTTGTGTATATGTGCATATGTCAACCTTTCTGCAACTCTCCAGGGGATACAGACTGGTACTCTTTCACACACAAAGAAACAAGACTAGGTGAAACCTAATACATGGCTGGACTGCCATTATACTTAACAGTAATGTTGTCAGGACACCAAAATTTTGAATTTGATACCAATACTCAGTTTAGTATCATGATACCCACAGTGTACAAAATACATGTACAATAAAATCTGAACTATTTCATTTTAATTTCATATACATGAGGGCTAACTGTTATATTTATTGGGTCAAATCTT
>JBBPCS010000001.1:20253537-20276495 GCA_037974645.1 Hollardia meadi | reverse complement strand
GTGTGTGTGTGTGTGTGTGTGTGTGTGTGTGTGTGTGTGTGTGTGTGTGTGTGTGTGTGTGTGTGTGTGCGTGCATGCATGCATGCGTATGGTCCCACCATTTGTTTCTCTTGTTTCTCCAGTGTTGCTCTGTCTCTGGCGATCTGTCTCTGAGTGCCACGCAGCTCCTTAGACTGTTCCTTGATTATGTCTTAGGAGAGGTATAGAAGCAAAACAAAACAAAAAGAAAACCAGTTCATAAAAGCTGTTTGTAAAAGCTGCGATACCTGAACATTTATAAATCTCATTAATTTTCCAAATCCCAAAATGCCAAAATTCAAATACACACTTTCTAAATTTGTAATTACATGTATGAACTTTTAACAAATATTATTTCACATCAGTTGTATTTCAACAGGAAAGTCAAGCAAAAACACCCCATCTTGGGCAAAATTCTCCCTTGTGCTGACCCTCCAAATGAATGAATGAATGAATGAATGAATAGGCTATATACATGAATAAATAAATGCATGAAATGCAGTTTTGGACTGTAGTGATGATAAGATAACTGCAATTTTGAAACCTGACATCACTCATGATTTGCATAGCCAACATAATCAGAAGCTGACAGCTGAACAGAAAGCAAGAATGTGGAGTGGTATGTTTTATTGTTTTATTTAGTGTGGTTTAATTATTGAGTGCCCTCTACCACACTTTTTTATGCTCAGAGGAGTACATGTGAAGTGGTAAAAACCAGACTTTAAAAAAATGTGAAAAGTTGATTATGTTTTCAATTTGAATGTCACTTAATCTCTTGTGCAATGCAGTTAGAAAAGGGAAGGGTCTAGGTCAGCTGGCTTTGGAAGAAATCTAAAACATCTATTCAGTGGCTTAATGGTGAGCATGTGTGAGGGTGAACCCACATGCACAAGCGAAATACCACAGCAGCAAACTGGGAATGCATACTGACACTGCCAATTGTGGAAGTACTTGGACAGCTCACACCAATACTGAGTCACCTCTAAACCACCCAAGTGGCATCACGAGAGATAATGTATGACCCTGAAGTCACACATTCACCCATGGCTTCTTAATGAGGGACAACCCCAAACAACCAGTGTCACACACACATGACCTTAGAACAGCCAATTGTAAAGACTACGGAAAAAATACAGTATTGAATATGCAATCAGCCACTTTAAAACCAAAAATCAGATTGAGTCTAAATTCAGAGGTGCTTCTGGATGTTGCAATATCACATACAATATATTCAAGCATTTAAAAAGTTAATTCAGGATAAATAAATGAATGATGTCAAGTCAATTTTATTCATGTAGTCCAAAATAACTAATTACAATTCTTGGATAAACTTTAAAAAAAAAAAAAAAAAAACCTCTTACAGGGGGAAAAAAACCTCAGCAAAAGCAACAAGCAAGGGAACTAAAGGTTATAAATGATGTAATAGGAAATCTCACTTTTTGGTAAAAAAAAAAAAGAAAAGAAAAGAATGCCAAAAGATGTTGATTCTTTCTGATAAATTCAGCAATCATGAACTCGGTCAAGACACGTCAGTGCATTGGACCACTTGTGGGAGCAACGCATGTATACGTATAAGATGACGTTGTGCCAACGTCTCAAAGTGGGAGGGATATCGTCCTACAAATATGTGTGATCTAACCCCCCCCCCCTCCATTCGCCAAATAACCAGAAACTACTTCAACCACCCTACCCAGGGCAACAACCAAAAACACTGTGTCCAGAGGAGCGAGAGATGAGAGAAATTAAGAACATGAAGTGGAGACTGCGACATGTCACAGCTGAGAAGATCTGACAACAGCTTGGTATGGAGTGAAGGTAACACAGCACAGTAAGTACAGTATGCAGACGATCCGTATGGGTGAAACTGGAATGACAGTGATGGGAGGAGTAGATAGGCGGTGCTGCGAAAAGATTTGCCTTCACCAACAGAACCTATTTTTAAATCTGCAGCTAATATACTTTGATACTTAATTCCACACAAATAAGTTCCAGAAGTAGTGATGTTTAATCTGCCCTCCCTCTGGAGATCTCACCCTGAGAGTCAATATAGTCCATATTTTAAATAGAATAATTGATTCATTAAATATGATAAAAAATGAGGCAGGTTTTCCATTTGACCTTATGAGGCTGATTACGTAGCCTGGAGAAAAATACTGTCATATATAGATTGAATGGCTTTCCAGAATTTTGACACCACTGTATATTACTGACTAAAATTACCATATCCAACTATAAAGACAGCATGGCATGAGATGTCATATTTTAACAGCCCTTCCTTTCCATCACAGATTTGTACCACACTATTTTGGGTGCCACAGCAAGGCAGTTACTTAAGAGTCAAAACAAATGGACAGTAATGTTATTTCAATATTTTCCCCAGAAAAGCAGTTGAGAGATGGAACTGACGCTTTTGGATAAATCCAATAACCAACGGAAGACTATAACAGTGAAAACAAATATTATGATATAAAGTATCTGCTGATATTTGTTTGACATTAACGTAGCATATTCAAAGTTTTTACAAACATTGATGATAATTGGGTTTGTTTCCAGTTTGTGTTTAGTCATTGTGGAACAATTGCTTAACCTTAGCTCTATTTATCAATGCAGACACCTTCCTATATGGATGGTTAACGGGTAGACAACGATTATTATTCCATCGGTAAGAGGGAACAAACCTAAACGACTCAAGTAACACCGCATATTGTTGTTCAGTTACATTAACCCAGCCATGTAACTTCAAAAATAGCATGTTCACCAACGCTAATACATTAAGTTTGGCAGTGCTTCAACGCTGGTTTTAGACTTCAGTCGGCAATGTGACTTGTGACTCAACTATACCCAGAACAGGTTAAACAAGTTAGCGTTAAATGGGGAAGGCTAGTTTAAGATGGGAACAACACAACAGTCTGTACACCCGGGCTAAAAACAAGTTAGCTAGCTTTTTACACGAAGCAAACTTACCATCGACAGTCTTCTTCTTGAAAAGGGAAGCCATGTCGCTGCTTTGTATTAACTTAAATACCAAATACAAACCCTGTGCTGATATACTGTTTGATTTCTAATGTTACTACCGCCGTTTGGCCGTCACACCGGGGCGGTGGGTCAGTTTAGGAGCTTCAGTTTCCTGGTTGACTTTCTGTTGTCGGAGTTCCTCCCTCAGCTGACTGACTCAACGGCTCCACGTGACGTCACGGCGGGACTCTCATGCTGCCTTCATGGTGCCTCGTAATATGCATCAAAATAAACAGATAAGCGTGCCTCATCCGTCGCAAAATGGTGTCACCTGTCTATTTTCTGTTTTGACTGTGAGACATATGAATATACGGACTACACAATAATGTCACCTAAATATCAACATGTTCCTTCGGACCCAGACATGTATGTATCCATATAAAGGCGTGGAACAGGACTGCTGTAATTGCCTTTGAGTGGAACTTTGAAAAGTGGCTACAACAATGACAAAAAATAATCGAATTCAGTTTATTTGTATTGAAACATTAAAACATCATTCCTGTTTACCAGTCTTTTTGTTTATTCATGTCCATTGAACATAGACTTGCCATATTCCATGCAGCAATTGAAGGCAGCATAAAAACAGAAGAGCTATAAAATACGCCTTGGCAAAAACGACTTATCTCTTTAACACTAAATGATAAAACTAAGCAACCAAATGAAGTCATACCAACATGTGTGGGTCACCTATTGTTTACAGTTTCATATATATATATATATATATATATATATATATTTAAAAAAAATTATATATAATTTTATTTTTTTTCAGATTTATTTTTACTGCAATCAAACTAATGTCTTAATTCAGTGGTCCCCTGGAGCCTTAGGGACCCCAGTAAGAGGAGGGATCATTTATTTTCACTATTTCCATCCATATGTTCCACAAAGACAGAATATATGACTAGTTTGGTCATGAGGAAAGGAAAGAGGGGAGGAAATGAACTGTTTTATTAGTAATGTTATCTACATACTCATCTGTAATCTCCATTATAGCCTACCTGTGTCGGGTAAAGGCGTGTATATATATATATATATATTACAAACATGAAAACTGTTGTAAGGAAACAATCCACAGATGGAGTTGCTGTCTATACAATGACACCCACAGCTTCTCACAGCCTCATAAATTCTGTTATTCTCAATTTCGCTCGTCATCTCTTTATCCCAAGAGGCAAGGCTTTTCATACACTCCAGTGTGTATTCATGCATTTGTATTGTCTTATTTCATATTGATGCTGAGAGCAACTTTACGTGCAGTGGTGGGACTCTTGAACCATAACCAACTCAATTTGCGGCATGTGTGTGTCTGTGTTGGAAATGGCAGTGGGAGGTATAGCACAGAAGATCCAGGGGGGGGACTAGTGATGCCAAGTTATGGCTGGAGCAGAGGAGCGACGGGTGACTTTGAGGAGAAGGAGAGGAGGATGGGTAGCACTTAACTCTTTTCTCTATCTCCAAGGAGGTGTTTTCGGGGACGTGTGTGTGCACGCACACTTTTGCATCAGCATGTCGTCCTGAGGCGTTGTTCTTGTTAAGGTTATTAGGGAAGATGTTTGGCGCTAATCAGTGGAGGGCTACAGGGACCTCCACTAAACGGCCTCATCATCAGAGGGCCCCAGTGGTGATAAATCTAGTCCCAAGCACCCAGAGGGCCTGCAGGTACCAAGCCTTTAGCTGTCACTGGTTTGCCGCTACAAAGTTAGAGCATGTAAATAAGGGCTTGAAGATCCAATTTTTTGCCTGTGATGGATATATTAGAATCTTATTAACTACAGTCTGTAGAATTGATCAATATTATGGGAACACTTTAACCTGAGTTTAGTCTAATGACACACAGTGACTAGATTCCATATAAATATGCAATATTTCAAAAAAATCTTGAGGACACACCAAATATATATTAAAAATATTTATCTTATATAAATTAAAACATAATCAAACAACGAATAGATAAAATGTGAAGAAATGTGTCTCTTCTCTTTTTTATTTTCAATGCTTTTTGGCATCACTTTCTCCCCTTTTTACTCCCCCTTTTTTCCCCAACTCTCTATTCCTCCCATTCTCCTCCTCTCTGTAATCTAGCCCAGGGCGAGCAGACTTGTAATGTTAAGGCACTAACTACAGAGATGGACACACACATACACACATAGAGAAAGAGAGACGTTCATGTGTGAAATGAGATCTCTGCACAATCAGTGGGAGTCGCAGCCATAAAGCACATCAAGCTTTTCAGCTTTAAGGTATCATCGAAACAAATCGCACAAATCCTCTCATCTGATGACTGTGGAGTTATTCTAACAACTGTTTCCTCTCCTCTCACCAGATTAACCCATTCATGGACATCCTACAATGAAACCAGGTGTTGTGTCTAGCAGTGAGGAGTCTTTTTTAGTCTATTTTACACTAATAACAACTTGGCCATTTTCATTCCTAACAACTGTCCAAAAATTGAAAGTGATCTGTTTCCAACCACATTCTTGCAACATTAATATATTGTAATTGTAACAACTTGCAGAACACACAAAAACTTTGACTCTAGTTTGGCTTGAAAATGCAAAATGTATCATTAGACATTTTCATAAATATCTGCCCCATATGTTCCCAAAACCACAGATTCCATTTTTTTTCCTGCAATAGATAGGCCTCCTGAGAATGCAAATCTCATTCATCAAGCATAAATCCTAAATCACAAAATAATACAATATATAAATATATATACTGCATTCTTCCCTGTGCCCCTGACATGCAAGTAAGCTGAAATATGTTTGTATGCAAACACAGAGCGAGATCAGGGGCTTTGAATGGGAGGCACGGGACTTCAGCAGTACTTCTTCTCTCTGATGGATGGATACTTCACTGCTACACAGATGGAGAGAGACAGATAGAAGGAGGCGGGGAGGACACAAGGAGTACCAGGGGGCTGAAGGGAAGAGAAGAATAGAGGGCAAATTCACAGAGAGGAAGAGGGGGAGGAATCAAAGAGCAGAGCGGGGACAGCCTGGGGGAGAAGTTACAGTTTATAGTCAAAAAGTCTGGAATCACAAGGAAACCTTGATCTAAACACAGACTAACCCTCTGCCACTATAGGCTTATGTGTTTGTCACTTTATTAAAGGAAGAGTTTGCCTTTTGTGAAATACACTTGACTTACAATTGAAATACATAAATTAGAGCAGAATAATCATACTAAACACTCAAGTCAAGTTTCTGTTATATACGGGGATGTTGTTGTCTCATGGTCATGACATGACTCCAGGAGGTCACCAGGCCCACCCAAGAAATAGTCCGGCACATGACCCACCATAATACCACGATCGTTTTTACACTTTGCTTTTTTGCAGATTAAACAAAAGAGAACATATTAATTATTGAGTGATTTTGAGGTGTTGGCAGGCTTAATTTATTTATTTCCCTCACCCTTCTCTCTCCCTCGCTCTCCCTACCTCTCCTCTTATTTCAAGTCTTGATGCTAAGCTAAGCTATAGCAGGCTGCTGGCGATAGCTTCAAATGTGTATCTATGAAAATCTTTTAAGAGGAATCACTTCTAACATGACATTTTGATCAGTTTCCAAACAAATGTACATGATATGTACAGCAGGTCTAAGTAGTGGAAAGGATTTAGGACATATGGAAGACAGCAGGCGGCTGAAGAGACGGAGGGATGGAGGGAAGCAGGAAGACAGGGGGGCAGCAGGGGGGGAGGCAGGGGGCGGGGAGTTTGGGATGGTCTAATAAATCGAGTGAGTGACTCCACTCATTTCTGCCTGTGGGACGAATCTAGTCGCGCTCACCGGCGCAGCGCAGCATCAGGGAATTGTGGGTAATAAGAGATTATTCTCCCCTGTAGTGTTTGCTCATCATCATTGCCACTCGCCACAACCTCCCCAGCCTCCCACGAAGCACACACAGCCCCCTAAGACAAGCAGACGGATTTAACATTTAGATGCAGGTGTGGGGTTATAAATGCAAAAATGTGCAGACACACATCTTACAGACATGGTTTTTGCGAGTAAGGTCAAACAGCGAGGTGTTATTGTTTAAATCTGCTGCTGGCGCCAATTTTGGATTTCAATGGCACACACACACGCACACGGTTCAATGACACCCTCTTTTATCCACAGGTCTTTTTTGCCTGAGGGAGCCAATCTGTCTGAGGGTAGATCCTACATGCATCATGCATGCAGAACCCTCTTTCGCCCTTTCTCTTTTTTTCTCTCTCTCTCCTGTCTCTCCAGTCTCTCCAGTCCATGGTCCTCCTCGCCCTGGAGCCAGGCCGTGGCCACAAGAAGTAGGCTGGTGGTCCCAGCAGTTGCCGAGGCTCAGACACGCCATTAGCATGAGGGAATTAGAGTCATTACAACTGGAAGGGCAAAGGAGGACGAGTCCTTCGTTCTGCAGATGAGGGACGAGGTTTGGAAAGGTGTGTGAGGGAGGAAACAGACAAAGTGGGAAGCTTTATTAATCAGGTAGTTGAGAAACATGTATCCAATATGTCGTACTTGGATGTATTTGTTGATAAAACACTTTTTATACATGCCAAATATGTTGTGGGTTATGATTTTGAATGCCATACTCTGGAAATACCCAGAATCATCAAGCTGCAAGAGCTGCTTTACACCAACAGTTTCACAATAAAGACTAAATAAAAATAAGAAGGGTCTTCTTAGTCCTCTTGAAAGCACACTGTACATGTTCCTGGAGCCACATCTTCGATAAATTCTTTACCTTTGAGATGAATTCATACTGTATAGGGTGGCTTCAAATCTTATCATTTTCACTTTTTTATCACTCTTTATAAATGGTTCAGTGTGTGACAATATGACAAGAAAACACCACATTAAGACTGTATTACTGTTACAGCCAGGATAATATGAAAATTATCTACATTCTTCCACATGTCATTGCTTAAAAACCAGACATCAAAATTTTGCTCTGAAGAGTAATAGAGCAAAATGGTACGCAAAGGAATTTGTGCGCTTAATTTCACATGTCAGAGGTATGAACCCAAATGTCCTGCAAGTTTATTTTCTCCAATTCGCTGTGGGTTTTCAGATTGAACATTTAAATCCATGTCCACCTTTTTGAAAATTCCTCCCGGTTTGACCCTCCCCAAGGGACACACACACATCACCATCCCCTCAATCAACATGACCAGGTCTTTGAGTCTCCATCATCTCATTAACTCGTGCCGGGCAGCCGGGGCAGTCTCCTTTATCTTTATGCATGCAGAATATGAGTGAAAACTGGAGGATGGACTGAGTAATTATCTGCTTTTTAAGCAAGGTCAACATGGTGACTCTGAGGGAATATCCACTGGCCACTTTGTTAACAGACAGTGTCAGACACACAAGCACGCACACTGGGAAGGAAGTACTTCACTTTGTCTGGTCTTTGCAATTAAAAGCCTCATTTCCATTTAGAAAACGTGCAATAAGAACAATTAAAACCGAATATGTGAGATCGCTGAGATAATGAAAAGACGCGAGCGTGCTGCTTTTGTTTGACAAAAAAAAAGCCCTTTTAACCGTTTTTTTTTCCATTTGGCTTAACATGGAAATTCCATCTCTATTATAACCTACAAATGACTGTCTTTTGCTCATTAGAAAACACACTGGTGCTACAATGCAAATGATCCCGCCATGTTGTTTTGTGTTGCTCAGTTAATATAAATTATACATCAAGACTGTTCTAGTTTTAAATTAAAGGCAAATTTTGTCATATGCAGCAAGGAGAGTTTTTTTTTTCCTGGATATGACAGTGGATTAAAAAAAACAACCTCATATTGCATCACTCCCTGTACTTGAAGATGCACTAATGGTTCCTTAATTAGGCTTTAATGTTTGCACTCCTCCCCCACCCCTCACACACACTATGCTAGAGTGGCAACTACATGAAATCCTCCACTGAATGTGCAGGCAGACACACAGATGAGCATGTTTGTGAAATAATGGGAGAGTTTGACTAATTTTTATCTTATTTATTTGGGCAGATAATGACTTTCTTTTTTTTTTCCTTGACGTAATGCTTCAGAGGTTTATGACAATGAACGGCAAAACATAATAATTAAATAAAATTGGTCGAAATTTTTGCAGCTCATTGGCATCTACGTTGGGAGTGGCCTTCGAATATCCAAATATGAGCACACCTGCATGTGCAGTGTTTATTTGTTCCTGATTGTTCACAGGAACCTTGTGCATCATCTTTATCCTCATCTTTATAAGCATCATCATCATCATCATCATCATCACCATCATCATCATCAGGTCGTCCAGAGTGTCAGCTCAGGCAGGTGTGTGTTCTTATAGAGTCTCTCCGGGGCAAAAGTACGGTAGTTACCGCACGACAAAACTCATGATGCTGCAGTCTGCTTAATGTGAGATATCATCAGCAACAGCACTCAGCATTATCTCACACCTGCCTCATCAGGACTGCAGTGTCAGGTTGAAAGAGATTTTTTTTTTTTTTTTTTGCTGAAAAAAGCCTTTTCCTTATGGTTGGTAACATTTTTTTTTTTGTCTCCAAACTTAGATGGTTGAACTTTTTGAGATGTTTT
The DNA here is from genome assembly GCA_037974645.1 of Hollardia meadi. Taxonomy (NCBI): domain Eukaryota; kingdom Metazoa; phylum Chordata; class Actinopteri; order Tetraodontiformes; family Triacanthodidae; genus Hollardia; species Hollardia meadi. Next base: position 20,266,906 of record JBBPCS010000001.1, on the reverse strand, counting down.
TTTCTTTTTACCTCTGGGAATCAGATCTGGAACACAACACTTGTGACCTGTTTTTTAATGGTTTCTCGGGATGTATGCCCGAAATCTCCTCCCTCCCGGAGACCAATGTTCCTCTGAAATGTGTCTCTGATCTAAAGTCGTGGAAGTTTATTAGACATGTGAAATTTCTTTAGATCTTAAATCCTGGAGGTGCCCCTCATTCTTTGAGGGGTTTATAGCAGCAGGATAAGCAAACAATTCTCCAACTCCACTTTAATTTCTGTCCCTTCTCTTCTCCTCCCTCCGTTTTCCCCTCTAAAACACCCACTAATAATCATCTCGGTGCCTCATTAAGGAGCAGAGGAGTAGAGGCACAGGCTGCTCCAGATGTTTGGTGGAAACCCCCTGAGGTCCGGCGTCTGTGTCACAGAACTTGTGTTGTGTGTATCTGTCTCTTGTAACATGCACTATCAAGTGTGCATGAGCATGTGCATGTGTGTGTATGCAATACTACTATAAATCTGCGTGTCTTGATACTTCCTGCAGTCTCTAGGCATCATTCTGAGTGCTCCAGTGCCCCACTTCCAAAGCAAGCGAAGACAGCGAGGGACTAGGTGGAGGTGCGGACTAACTCTGCCATGTCTGCACAATTTTATAATCAGTCTCTTTGTCTGCTAGTGTTGTCACAGTGAGCTCAGATCTGTCAGGTCAAGACATGCAGGTGGCAGTAGGATTTGAATGATTAATGGGGCTGATACTGATTATTAAAATATTCCCTGCTTTTTTTCAACTTTGCTGTGACTTTCATTGTAGAATTGATCAGTGAATTGACCCCACATTACTATTCTTTAAATACCATTTTATTGATTCTGGGGAACACAATGAGCACTTACATTTTTTTTACAGTTAAGGTATTACTATTCAAAGAAAACAAAAAGAACATGAGATACACTCTTCCTGCTTACCCTTTCAGCATTCCACTCTTATCTAGCCAAATTAATTGAACCATTTTCTCATCATGGGGCTTGATGGGCACTGATCTGAACTCCTCTGAAATAAGCAAAATTCCAAATGTTTTTGTCGTTATTTTCCTTTCTTTCTGAATGCGGCCCTACTTCCATGCCATCTAATCACATCGTCAGCTTGCGACTGAATATTTCACGCTGACTTTGTGTAATCAAAGTGAATGAAACATGAGTAAAAATTATGAGGCTGTTCCTCACTTGCCATTGTCTCTGGGGTGCCATCAGATCTGGCAACCAGCATGCAGGGCTGATCCAGGAAATAAATAATAAATCTTCCTGTTGCCGTTCCTAAACATTTACCTTTCACCAGACTGCACAGTGGGAATAATGCACAGTGATGGAAAGGTAAGCATGAGAAGAGAAAAAAAAATGGAGAGCAAAATGAAAGAAAAAATATATCTCTGATGAGACTGAAGCAACTTTCAAATGGGTATGTGGACAAAACTGTTTGTAAGCTTGACCTTCAACAGCTTGATGCTAAGAGGCCCCACAAAACCTCATCTTGGGTAAAATGGACTGAACTTACAGAAGACATTCTGACATGTCACAGCAGGAAAGCACAGGTGTAAATAATAAATTTAATAATTGCTGTTTTCCATTTAGCTGCTTTAGTTTCATCCTGGTATTGTGCATGCTGGCTCACCATCACATTGTCATGTCTGAGGCCTAGTCCACACATACACGGATATTTTTGAAAACAGGTTTTTCCTCCTTTGTTCTTGATAAAAGATCCTGTCCACACAAGCTCTGTTCTAAAAGAAAAAAAAACTTTGTCCACATGAAAACGCAAAAAAAGGCCGTTAAGTGCTGTCAAGAGTATGCCAAACCAACAGGTGGCGATATAGCCCTAACCGTACAGCCATGTTGGCCAAAAAAACTTGTTTCCAGGCTTTTAGTTCTGGTTCCGGTAAGCTAACAACAATGGCGCATTGAGGAAGGGGTGAAAGGTGAATAGCCAATAGGGATGTTCTGATTAACATACCATTTGACTATCCAATCAGGACGCCTCTGTTCATCAGCATAGTGGGAGAATAACTGTGTGTTGAAGCATGTAAAAAGTCCGGCTAGCATTTAGCACTAGTTTGGCTATGTCCCTCATAGCACAAATCTGCTCACGAATAAAATAGATAATGTCGCACACTGACGTCAAACAAAGCAGAAACCCGGGTGCACAGTGTGACGTTACAAGCCAAAAACTCAGTCTTCCCAGTCTACACGTAAACACGGAAAACGGAGTATCTAAAAAATCTTCACCCTGTATGGAGTTTTCGAAAAGGTCAATTTTCAGTGACCTAAAATGCAGTTTGCATGTCGATGAAAGGCCAAAACGCATAAAATGAAGCTACATTTTAAAAAATACCTGTGTATGTGTGGACAAGGCCTCACTGTGACACTTGAAGAGAACAGAGCCATCGTTAATGTTATTAGTAACACCTGTGTTCCTACTGTGACAAGTGAAACGTTTGTTGGTATTTGTGTTATAAGATGAAGTCGGCTGTCACTTTCATAAGCCGACTTCTGCTTGCTTTTTATGTCAAACACAGCAGCTCTTTTAATGACTTGTTCGTCTTTGACTTGATTTGTGAATCAGTGCAATTGGTGACTAGAATTGGCCTCCATATTTTTGGATCACTTTTCTCTTAAATAGTAATCTGGACTGAAGCTGTTTATGCTGTTCCCTCAATCTGACTGTAGACAGAAGGCGGAATGGGCATTGGGAACACTTTCTCAAAGGGTGTCCATTGGCCATCGGCCACTCAGGATGGGCATTTATGTGGAGCGAATGGCACTGAGCAGCTTGAGGCTGTCAGTAGATCTGCACTGAAGTCCTGGAGCCTGCAGGAAATGCCAGCCATGAAAACACGAAGCAGGGCCATTGCTCCTCAGCATGTCTTGTCACAAATGATGTAGAGCTTAACAAACTGCTGGCAGGGGTGATGGTCATGGAGGGTGGAGTGATGCCAATGCATCCAGGCCTGCCTTATACCCATGAGGATGAAACAGCCTGAGGATGATATAGGTCTGAAGACATTCAGTCTCAAGAGTTTTAACTGTCAGCACAGATAGAGCTCTTACACATTACAAAATGAAGAATTTAATTTCAAAGAACACTTGTATTTATTAAGTGACACTAATTAATCTGATGAACCATGGAAAAAGCTCATAAACAAGACTAAGAGTGACTAAGAGTGAGGCTGTACTTAGGCACAGGTTACCAAATACTAGCTGATGTTTAGCAGGTATAATGTCAAAAGTTAAAACATATAAATTTAAGATTTCCATTGTTTAAAAACAACACACAGTGCCAATATTTTATTCTTGCAAATGGGCTGGCCAAAGTATGAGGCAAATGTTTAACCTGATGATGGTGCTGGATGAAAAATCAGGAGATCATTGAAATCAGTAAGATTCACCCACAGATACTGCAAATTCTCACTAAATAATTCTCCAATCTTCATGAAAAATAATTGTAAAATGTTGATATAGTAGGTAAAGTGTGGTAAATTTCAGAATTTTATCTCAAAAAAATGAATTTTTCACTATTTTTCACTACTTTCATGTAAACAACTGCAGTCAATGGGAATTAGAGCATCTCTAAAGATCAATTTCTCACATATGGAGCAGTCAATCTTTGTAAAAAGAATAAATAAATAAATTACAGATATCTCTATGTTGTATAGATGAAGTACACACATTCTCAGAATTTTGTCTTGATTACTGAATTTTTTACACTAGTTTAAAATCTGTCTTTTCATGCAGCCCTGCTAATTTGTCTACGTCAGAATGTGAAGACAGCTGGTTTCTCACAGGTAGCTCAGTTCAAGACCCCCTGCCCTGCAAGTTTTAGATGTGCCCCTGCTCCAGCACACCTGATTCAAATGCTGAGTGATCAGCTGATCATTTGAATCAGGTGTGTCGGAGCAGGTAAGCATCTGAAACATGCAGGGCAGGGGGTTCACAGGACCAGGACCAAGAAACATTAGATTAGAGACACATGATTTCAAAGAACTTTGTCATTTAATAAGTTTTGAATTGTTATGGTCTGGGCTGTTCTGCTGACAGGTCATCATATACATATTTATCATGTGTGAAGCCACTTCATAATTCTCATAATCTTATACATGGAGTTATATACAGTATGTATATGGACCAGATAACCTGCAAATGAATTGCCCTACTTGGATCAATAAAGTTGTCTGAATGTGAATCTAATTCCTGCAAGCTCAACAAGATCATTATGTGCCTCTGGTGGCAAATGTTATGAGGTCAAGACCTGGGAGACGCAGAATGAATATCAGACATTGTGCTGTCTAAATTAGAGACATGACTTCAGGGTTTAGTGATTATTTTGGTCCAGATAGTTCAGCTGATGAATCCTCCTTTATTTCTCATTTGTCTTGTCATTTGATAATTCAACTTATTTTTTATTAGGTTTTATTTAGCTTCCTTGTATTCCATTGTCATTGTGCTAATTCAGTGTGCATATGGACATCTTAGAGTTTCACTATCAATGCACTATTTCAAAACTTCAGTTAATTTTTACATAAGTTTAGGTTTTAGACAGTATTTTTGTACCAACTATATTTTATATATTGTCAAACTGCCTGATTGATGCTTTTAGTGTTCTTCAAATAGGCTGTCTCATTAAGATTTTAAAGTAAGGTGATTCTGACCAAGCAAACATTATGTTGCTTAATGTTTGTCCAGTCTGTTTCTTTATGCATTGTGTTTAACTTATGATTTCCTGATTAATTTATAATGTCAGCGAGAATTTAACTGTTTTTATTGTCTGGATCTATAGTTATTTATACACAAGTAATTAGAGGTCCTAATTTGAAATGTATTTTTCATTTATCCCAAAGAAAAACAACAACATGGAAACAGTGTTTAAACAGCGGTGAGCATATGATTGAGAGTTCCTCCTTTGGGCAATCATGCTACGGACAGTCCTCAGGTTTTTGTAGTAACCAACAATCTCACTGATTAGTTCCTTTTCTCTGCTTCAGGGAAATTACCTTTTAATGTCAGGGGTACACTCTGCCCTCCACAGCATGTCTATTCCTGCTGCAGTTCAGTAGGAGGACAGTAGGCTGAAACTGAAACATCATACGCTGTACGTTAAGTTTAAAGTAAATCACTTCTCATTAGGAAAGAGATAATCTGCCTATTTTAATGACTTCGTAGCATAACATATTTAGGCTATAAATTGGATTCACTTTTTATTACTCAAATGGGCTGGAAGAAATTTAAGATTATTAGTGAATGAACTGAGGGGAGAATATGTATGAAAAAGATGAAACATCTCAATGTCTATATTTATGTCCAAAGCCACTATAGGAACATATCTGGAATTTGTGCCATCAACTGTCATTGTCCAGATTTAATTAAATATGTGACCAAGGGTGTAATCTAGAGCATGTTTGATGGGCACATTTTGAAATCATTTGAACAACTTAAACTAAATTTCATTGCCTGCTCTTGATTTTTTGTTCATTTTGTTAAACTGAGACATCTTCTGCAAATGGTCCTTTCTTATTGTTTTTGTTCACTTCAGATCTCCCGCTCTGGGCCGTCTGCTTCTATTATGGGTGTTAAATCTGACAGAAGTGTCATGTGACCGGCCTCGCCAACAGGTGGCAGCAAACAGCTCAACTCAGTCAGTCAGGGAGCTTCATTCAGAGGGAAAAGTGCTAATCAGCAGTCACAGTATGAACATGGCAGAAATGAGACTGAATGGATGAGGTACACTGCAACAGCCACGGTTCGTTTTCACATCTGCTGAACGTCATACATCCTTTCCTGTGTTTGTTCATATTGTCTGCTATCCAATAAATGTGAGCCCCCCCAAAAAAATATTAAGAAAAAATATGGTGGTAAACAGTGATTTGAGCAAGTTTTGTAGGCTATTTGTTGCTCATTAATCATTACCTTAACGGTAAACACTGAAATACTTCTTTTATGGTGGTTATGACTAAAATGCACCCGGTTTTGAGTAGCACCTGATGCGCAAAGATGGCGACACCCAGGGTTGGATTGATTTCATTCTAATATGCTCTTTACTGGAAAATAGCCTATGTAAGGGGGAAGTTTGAATTCTACAATCAAACACTTGGGTAGATGGGCAGAATTTTTTATTTAATGATGATTCCAATATTTTTTTGATTCAGTATTTCAATTTTGGATTGTTTGTAGACCCACAAATTAATAAACAAATGAACGAATCTTATTGCTCCTGGAGGAGAAATCTTTTCAAGAGAATCTGGTCAAAATGTTCTGTGTGGAGTATTTCCAAAAAACCTGGCCACCAGCCTGAGCTCTGACACACAGGTCCTGAGGTCAAGGGTCTCTGCTCTGTAAGCTCTTAATACGACCCAAGGCATCAGCCAGCCAGCAGGCATGCGTACATTAAACTTTTATGAATGAGTGCCACCAGTGGGACCAGAACCTCAGACTCACGGCTGGTGTTAGTGCCTTGCTAAACTCCACTGCTCCGTGCAGGCCCTTCCCCGGTGGGCGTGAGTAAATGGCCCCAGCCCTTTCTAAATATAACTCGCCTCCAAAAAAGAAAGAGTGAGACGAGGGGAAAGAAATCCTCACCCAATCAGAAGCGGTCTGAAAACTTGTCAGGGACTAGGTTTTTTTCTTCTTCTTCTTCTTCTCCATTTTTAGGATACAGTGTGTCACATATCGTTTTGATCCATTTCGTGGCCCCGGGTGGTGCTGGTGGAGCGCGCAGCGGGAGGCGCATTGTCTGTATGCAAACTGGACGACATGGCCATTGTATGCGTTTGGGCATATATGGAGGCACCGATGGTTAAGAGGGTACAGCCCGTCTGAAGTCTCAGGAGTGGCCGTGTTGTGCGCGCTTCTCTCCTCCGACTGTCTCTGTCTTACTGAACGCTCTGCTCCGTCGCTATGAGTTGCCTGGATGTGATGTACCACCAAAGCTATGGAGCGCACTACCTCCCTGCAGCGGCGTACAAGGCGACGTACTACAACCACCATCACCAGCAACAACAGGTGAGATATTCATCATTACTTTTATGAGGATTGTTATTTTTTTTTATTTGAGAGGAGGATATTTACTAAAGAGGTCATGTATTTGGGAACGTATAACTAAATGCAATAGTGTCTTATTATATAACAAAAGTGTGAAAATAAAATAAATCAGGGAGTCGTTAGAAAAGTAAGTCGCTAACTTCGGGGATAGATTTGACCTCAATTCTGCCCTAAACTAAAGTTACTTATATTTTCTAGACTTTTTTTTACTAGAATGTTTTTCAGTATTGCCTGATTTCTGTTCAGCACACTTCCTCAAACTTTTTTTTGCGCCTCACACAAACACCTCTTAACCTCAATTTCAGTTTTGAATGATTAAATTCCAGTCCGAGGCTCATTATTCACCACAGGTCAGGCGTAATGACACGGAACTATTAATCCTGCGGTCAAATGGTGATGTAATGACAGCCAGCCAGTCACTCAGGAATGTGGATGAGGCACATTGAGCTTTACAAATAGTCGGAATGCACCATGGGAAAAAAGAAAATCATTTTCACACAACTAACAAGCTGCTACCAGAGGAAATAATCACTGGTTTGAGTGTAACTAATGCTTTTTTAGTGTGTGGAAAACATCACCATTTTGACCAGCGTTCACATCAACAACATCTAGAATAAAGATTCCTCTAAAACAGTATTTAGGCTCTTCTAAAATGTGAATTCTTTGCTATTATATTCAAATATAGTTAATTCCTGATTGGATGTGTCGGTTTCTTCCTCCAGAGAAGACTGAGTGTTTACAGTAAGATGCAGGAGTGTATTGAGCAGCAGCAGCAGCAGCAAGCAGGAGGAAGAGGGATGCTTCCCAGGGATCAGGGCCTCCAGCAGGGTCGTGCGGCCCCAGGAGCTGTATCAGGCCGGAGATCCGCATCCGATTCAGAGCTGAAGGACGGCACTCAGCCTGCAGAGGCGGAGTACTTGGGCTCCCGCTGTGTTTTGTTCACCTATTTCCAAGGCGACATTGGCGACGTTGTAGATGAGCACTTCTCCCGGGCTCTCAGTCAGTCCAGCACCTTCAACAGTGAGAGCAAAACGATCAGAGTGACTCAGCAGTCGGCCTCAGCCACCGCTGGCTTATGGAAAGGTGAGCCTCAGAGAGCAAAATACTAGTTAAACTATATTACATTCAACTCTTTGATTTGCTTTGGTTAATCTTTTTTCTTTGCTTAAGCTTCATAGCTGATGCTTTTTTTAATCATTAGCTAATTAGTAAAGACTCAAATAATTTTTGAGGCAGTGTGTTGGAAAGTCTCTGTGATGTGTTTGTTTCAGATGGCGGGTCGCACTCTGAGGGTCATAGTAGCTCAGTGTGGAACAGCGCCTATCAACCCCAGGCCAGTTCTTGCCTTCCACCTGTATCGGTCCACCCAGACTTCACCTCTAGCCCTGTTTCCTTCAACCATCCGGAAGGAGTGCTGTGGGCCGACCACGTGCTGTCCCAGGGCAGCCTCCCACCTCCAGCTAACCTCCCTGATAGCTGGACCTACAGCCTGAACCCACAGAACTCAAGTGGCTATCCCAACGTCTACCATCCTCACCCCCACATCCACACTCGCCACCACCACCCCATGCTCCATTCATACCCCACCCACAGCCCTGCAGCGTTGGATCCAAGGTTTAATCCTCTGCTGCTGCCCAGTGTTAGGAGCCAGAACCAGCCGACTGCCAGCACAGCGAGTTCCCCACACAGCGAGGGGGTGAAGACGGAGATGGACCCCAGCAGCAACAGCACCCTCACGGCTACCTCTGTCACCTGGACCCCCTCGGCCCTCCATGGATCCTTGGAGGCGTATGACTCAGGTAGATGCTGCAAAAGAAATTCGACACAGTATACACAAGCATTTGTCAAACCTCACATGCATTCTAACTTTGCGCACAATAGTAATTTTACCTTCTTTCTTTCTGTCCCGCAGCTCTTGATCATCAGACCAAAGCAAAGACGTCAGTTTGGTTCTAACTGATGCACTGGAGATGAAGGAGGAATATCAATCCACACCAAAAAAGAGACCTACTTTGTGGCTCTATCAATGTATGGCTGCAACACCAGCACTGTAATGTACAATGCAGATAGAAGGCTTACTGTAGCTCAGACTATGAGTTCTGCACTGTCCACACCACTTATTATGGATATGAACTTAGGTTTGGACATAAATGACAGCGATCGAATGCTGCGGCTGCAAGTCAACATCCTTGAAGAAAGACTACTAGCTTTACAGATGGATGGATGGATGGATGGGAGGCCTCTTCTTATCTGTCGGCACAAAACACTGTTTCTTTTTCATGCAACGTGAGACCAAATGGTTCTGTTTCAAGAGCTTTATTTTGATCCACATTTTGTTTTGTACAGTACAAGTTTGTTTACGGCTGTAAATGTTTTTTGTGTACAGTTTTGCCATGCTAAGTTGTTGTTTTGCTGGATGCCCTCTGCTAAAATGTTTGCCTGAATGCTACTCTGCTATTTTGCCTTTGGGGGTTGTGTAGTGTAAATATAATTACTGTATGTTTAAGTAATAAATTGCTGAACTAAAGTGAAAATGAAGGTTTGGGGTTTTTTTTACATAAGTTTACAAATTTCCCCCGAAAATATGTAGAATTCAAGCAAAATATTCACTTCCAACTAAATATTCTATATTCTAGAGAGTATTGACCACATCCCCCAAAATTTTAAGATCCCATCCACACATGTATTGAGGCATATACAACATTTCTGTAATGTGTGTCTGGCATGGTTTTTGCAGATGATTATAATGTAAAACCCACATTATAATCACCACATTAAAATCCTTAAAATGGCCCTCACTCCGTCTACCTCATAAAAACTCTAGAATATATGATTATGCAAATATTTAAGAAGTTTAACTGCTAGACAGACGATATCTCCTCCTTCACTGTGAAGTCCATTCTCAGTGTATGTGCACTGGAGGCTTCAAGTTTCCATATCACAGTTGTGTCTGCTGAATATTGGACCAGGATTGCTTCCAAACTATTTGTGATGTCACAAATCACGCTCATAGGCCCCGCCTCTTAAAATCTGATTTTCACTGAGCACAGAGAAAATGTACACTTTCAGCAATGAATGTGAAAACAGCCTTATAGTGTCAGACTCTACACATACATCATTCTACACAGTGAAGCTCAAACATTCAACTGGAGGAACATGAAGAAAAACACATTTTTGACTCGAGGGGGACTTTAAGTAAAAACATGTTTATTATTGACAGCTTATTCATGCAAATTCCTGCTCACAAGAAGCATAAATTACTTGTGCAACTCATTGCACATAAATTTCCCATTATATCTCATTAAATGATGGGTGCCTCTTCTCTTGTAAAGTCAGTCATTTAAGTCATTTTACTTCAGCTTTAAGTGCCTTTGTCATTCTAAAATAAAAATGGTTGAATATTTCCAGTCAGACAGTCATGTGATCGCCTGTCTTCACATTGTTAGAGCAGACAGAACAAATAAAAATAACTTTGTGCAAAACAATTCATGTGATGTGGCATCAAACATCCTCATATTCAGACAGAATATTAATAACTGATGAAACAGTCGTTTGTTAGACTGTTAACTGAGATTCATCATCATTCTTTACAGCACACACATCCTTCAATAACTGGTTATTTTCAACACCCTAACACCCACACCTCATTATAAACACCAATCCACCTGATATGGGCTGCATAATGTTTCAGGTACAAACACTGCTAAACAACATATATTATGTGACATTATGGACCAGACAGGAACTGAGCATAAGTACCGAGGGAAGTGGGCTGCATTCCACAGACAGTTATTGTAATAATTGTAATACCATGACATGTCTGTTGTCTGTCTCCACACAAACACACACATAAAACACGCACACACACACTTGCAGACTGACAAACACAAAGAATGTATTTCCTGTCTGGACAGGAAGTTTGTCACAGAGAGGCAGGCTACATATTCACTGTGACAGCCTGGATATCAGCGTTAGAATGAAGGTCTGAACTGATCTGCATTAAAAGAACTCAAGTTGCTATATACTCCTGGCTCTGTCTAGTTCCTGGATGAGCATTGTTTGTACCCATTCTGATTTAATCAACAGCTGGCTGAGAGCCTGTGCAAGCATGGTCGTGTGTGTGTGTGTGTGTGTGTGTGTGTGCGTGCGTGTGCGCGTGTGAGTGGTCTGACCAGGTGGTTTGATCAGCAGTAGCAGCCCACTAACATTCCAGCCTCCTCTTCCACGTCTCCCATTCTCCCTCTCAACTAAACAGCAGAACTTCAAATTTGGACCTCATCAGCTGCAATTCTACCCGAAGAATCAACAAAGCATTATGGACTGAAATGAAAAACCCGAGTTAAAAAAAAGAGCAATTCAACAATTGGAAATGAATATATCTGTTCATTATCAACAAAATATCCCTTGTCCACAGTCGATTGGGTTGATGAGGTTGACCTGATCTTAAGATTTTACCAAAATGCAACAGGGAATCTAATGTGAGTGAGTGTTAAGTGAGTGAGTGAATTAGGATATTTTAAGAGACTGATAGTTAAGCCTCTGTTCACTTAACCCTTCTGTAAAAGTCAGAAAATGCCACCCCAAAGAAGACTTGGCCATTCAGTTAACTACCACACGCGCAACTGCCAATATGTAACAGCACTCAATATGAACAATGTCATCTGACATAGAAGTATACAAACAACCTGGAAGAAATTACACTGACTGAGTTGTTTATTCATGTTTGTTATGTTATTAAAATGTTAGGCTACATGTCAGAGCCATGTTTATATGCACACTAATAAATTTTATGGTCTTGAGCATAACATTTTAGCTACTGACACCATTTGATAACCCTTATCTACAAAAGGTCAGAGTAAGAGTTTGCTTTTTCTTTTACTGCTCCATGGGATGGGGGACACATTTTTAATAATAATAATTTGCTGTATAACATCCTCTGTCCTCGGTTATCTATCACAGTATTTAATACGTCAGGCCTCTGAGATTACCAGAGCTCACAAAACGAGTAGATGAGAGGAAAAAATAGGAAAAGATGAAGAGATTTTCTAGCAAAGTACGTCCTCTCCTCTCCTCCAGAGCTCCTAATCAGCATTAGCATGTAGCTTCTGCATCAGCATGTAGTGTACTTATATGCTAACAGGCCTCCCACTGGCAGCCTTGGAGAATCACCACAGGCACTTCCACTGCAGGAAGAACACTAAGATACAGTAACACAGACCTGGAAGCGTTATAAAAGTGAATTAATATGTCAATTATTAAACAACTGGGGCAATCGGAGATTTAGGAAATGTTTCATGTGCAGCATTTAATTAAAATTTAAACAGCCAATGCTTTGTGCTGATATTTAAAATCTTCAAAGCAATAATTGATGACATTGTTATACAATACACATGTGTATTTAGTGATTAAGTCAATGTTTATTTCATGATGACATTTAGAAAATATGTCTTAGTGATAGGTATTGAGGACCAGTACTAAATTTGTACTGGTCTCTGACCGGTCAGTAATGAAATATTGATAAGCTTCTGGACAATCAGTGCTGATATTAGTATCTAAGATAAGTTCATTGAAACATAGCTGGTTGGCTTTTTTTATTCCTAACTGCCCCCTATGATGAAGCTACTGGCGTTACCCCTTTCACCTGGCACCTCTCACCTCTGTGGACCTCTGGCGTCCACATGGTGCCTGGTGGGATCATAAGCATTGTCTGGAATGGCCGCGATCAGCCCTGCCAGACGTGCTAGCTCAGTGGAATCTTCAGGTTAGGCAATTATGTTGGATTTGGGTACGTTTACATTCTGACAGGGCAAAAAATCAAAAAGTGGGGGCCCACTTACAGTTAAATGCAATATATGTTGTTTTTTTTTAAAAGGGTAGTTGCATGTAAAAGGGGTAACATGACCATTAAACTCTTACAAATACAACATTCTATTCAGAAGCAGTGCAGAATATTTGACTGCTTTAGCAGAGCGGCTGCTATAGCTCACTGTTGCACAATGCTTGGTCAGCATTCTCCATTGCGAGACAACAGAAAATGACATCATCGCAACATCTGTTCACATCTTTTCATGTCATAGCTTTAATTCTTGCACCAAATTAGGAAGAGTAGTATATATAAGAGTATTGATAAGAATCAGTTATTAATAAGCCATAGGGCTATCAGTATCAATAGCAGTATTGATGAAAGTTGAATGATGCCCATAGTTGTTTACACAGTCTGGTATGTCTTTCCAAATGGACACACACACACACACACACACACACACACACACACACACACACACACACACACACACACACACACA
>JBBPCS010000001.1:20231407-20245030 GCA_037974645.1 Hollardia meadi | reverse complement strand
GTGTGCTTTTGGGGGGGGTGGGGGGGGTGGGGGCATGCGTGGAATGTGTGTGTGATATAAAGGCTCTTTCCTCACACCACAATGGTGTCTTTGACAGGCGGGAGAAGGAAAGGCTTTGTTTGGTGACACCACACAGTGTTGTGAATGCCCGGCATAGCTGCCATTCCTCTCTCTATGCCCTCCGCCAGGCCACTGGCTTATCAGGGATTCCTCTCCTTTCTATCTGCCCACGCACACCCCTCACTATGTGTGTGTCTCTGTATGTGTAAGTGAGGAAAAAAGTTTGTGGAGCACAGTTGCAAAGACCAAGGCGAATGCAAATGAGCTGCGGAGGAGAATAGACCCTCTGTTTGGTTACATATCTCTCCACAAGAGGACCACTTTGGCTGCCACATTAAAAAAAAGAAATCTCAAGTAGCTGGCTAGCTGGGATTTGATTTGATTTTGAACCTTAAATTAAATAATTTATCATGTAACAATATTGAACATGATAAAACAAAGTTAATGATTTCCTGAATCAGGCCACACGAGTACATAAAAGCTGCAAATCACAATGTACACAACTCCATTTTTAAAAAAAAAGACAGTTAGGAAAAGAGTGGTATTGTGAGTAAAACTGTCCTTTTTAGCCTTCAATAAATTGTGTTTTATCATTTAATCATACTCACACATCACAATCACAATCACATAAACACATCATAAACATTTAATCACTTTAACTTTATCAACTTAAAACCTAATCCAACTTTTCAACTTGTCACTTATCACACATACATATTTTTTGGCCATTGTCAACTTTTTTGAGATTTCTCACTTTCTGCACTATTTGTAAACGGCAACTGCGAGGTACGGATAGAAAAAGATTGTGGTTATTGCAAATAATTCTTTGCCTACTGGGCTGTTGTGGTTGACCTTGACTGGAAACCACGGGAAGTAACCTTTCGTTCATCTTGCCTGCCATTAATAGACTTTTGGGCTGGTGGGCAGCTGTGTGCCAAACCAATAACTGAATAAAACACATAAAAGCAACTATATGTAACATCATCACGATTGGATAAAAGGATTGTGCAAGTCTAAGCTCTGAGGTTGTTCCAGAGCTCATACTGTTTTCCATTCTCTAATCTTCCTCTCATCATTCTGTTTATCTCATAGTTACACTGTAAACTAGTATGTTGGTGAGAAGCTCAATCTTCTCCCTGGTCATACAGGTCCTTCCAGCTTTAATGCTAACATAGTATTTGTCAAGAGGCCTGACACCAAAATTGAAGTAGGTATGGCGTCCACATGTGAGCAAATTAGGAATTCAATACACATAAACTCATTGACGCATGCACGCAGCTGTTTCTCTGCATGTTGTTATGTGTTTGATATGTTTATATGAGTGTTGATGGGCCACAGAGGCCTGGCAGCAACAACCAAGGTTGGGTAGTAACAGATTACATGTAGTCAGGATTACATATTCACATTGAAAATGGAAGATGGACATTTTGAAGCAGTGCTCCTTGTGTCACCAGAGCAAAGTCCACCATATGGATTTTTTTAAATTTAAAAACAGCAGCAACAAAAACTTACACAAAAGTAACAGCATCCCACATGTTGAAGAATATGGGGATGCACCCCACTGAAAATATTTTTAGATTTTTAAAAATACAAAAAATAATAAAGGAGGATTAGACTGATATCATTTTTCTTCAATATTATCCATTAAAGACATAATACTGAATCAGACACATATTATATATGTGATATTTTATCCTTCAGATGAAAAATAAACATGTAGAACCTCATGCAGAACCAAGCTTTATTCATGGTCTCCCATTAGGAGACATCTTTGGCATTAACTGGGACATCTGGAAGGGTGTGAAATGACGTCCCTGATCTGAACCTCAGTGGTGTGTTGTTCCACTTTGTGCCAGCCACAGACTGTCCATATAATACACCATGTACAACACAAAAGAGGAACCTAAAGGTAAAGGACAAAAGCTCCCCAGGGGATTTTGATGCTGTTTCATCAGATCTGAGGCCATTTCTTTTGGACACACAACTGAAGAGTATGGGCTTGGATGCCAGCTTATCTCCATCTGGTGGTGAAATGGATCAAATTGATGGGGAGGCTGTCAGACAGGTCTGGTAAACCCAAAACACGTGTTGGGGCTTTGCTGGAAACAGCTGCAGGGGATTCTGGAAAGACTCCACCCCTTAAGTTTGAACAACTTTTTATACGGTCAGAGGTTGGAGTCTGAATATAATAGCTGGTGCAAAGTCTCAAGCTCAAGAAATTAGCCCTCCGATTAGAAGTAACTCAGGTAAATCTAGACTAGATGGAAGTCAGAATGCTTCTAATTCCTTGCCTACAGACTCTGCACTCTACATTCATATGCAGATAGTCTTTGGTCATAGAGGTTATGCCATAAGTACAGAAATGAAAGCAGGGATTTGGAAAGGTTATGGTTTTGTGTTTCAGAAAACCAGTTGGTGGGTCATAAGGGAATGGAAGGATGTCACCCAAGCTGTTCTGGGTGGGAAACACAGTCCTTGTGTAGCAATGTTGTGAGAAGGTAGAAGAAGCGTTTTAAGGAACTCATGAAGTCCAACGCCATGCTCCATAGAGAGGCAAAGTCCTGCCCCTTCTGGTATCCCCCATAGGAGCTTATTTCAGAAAAAAATATGAATGGTAGTTAACAGGCCGTGAATTTCTCTGTCTGTCAACCAATCAGAGGCTGTGTGTTTCTGCCATCATAAGGCTATACATTATGCCCCTCCACTGGATTTGTTAAGAACTGCATTCAATTTGAGCTTCTGTGCTTCTATTTACCACTATGAATCATTAACCTCATCCATTTAAACTCGGATGCATCACGTTCTTGAGTTGCAAACGGATACGTTGAATTCACTGTTCACCAAAAACAAAAGAGCACATTCAGTGTAGGCTATGCAGTCTTTTAACTATGCTAGAATGGCCATAGCTGTTATTCAGACTGCTGATACTTGAGCTTTACCAAATGTATTTTTTTTACATTGAAGCTTTTACTGAGGTTTTCAAATGAAGCATAGAATGTGTGTCATCATATTTTATGGCATCATCACCTTGAAATATTATTTTAAAAATGCCTAAACAAACTCGTCAATTCGAATAGATTGATTTCTTGGATGGAGCGCTGAGCACCAAGCAAATTCAAATAGTCTAGTAATATTTTTTTAAACACTTAGGTTAAGTAATTCACAATAATGGTTAGAGCCGAAATATATTTTTGTTATTGTGGTTATATAAATGCGGCTGAATGCATACAGTCAAAATGACTGCTACGGCCACTCAAGGTAGAATAAACTCAGAACTCTTTTGTGTTTATGCTAATAAAACAACAATGTTAGACTAAAATACACTCGTATTTGGGAAAAGCTTGGGTCCTATAGATACATGGGTTTCATTTAAACAAAGTTATTACATTGCAAAATTTAAAAAAAAAGGCAAAATGACTGACTTGTCATTTCTAGTGTGTACAACACTGTCAGCACATAATTTTTACAAGACACCGTCACTTACGCAACTGTAGTCCTTCTAATTATGTATTTCCACAGTCTGATACTTCAGCAGTTTTATGACAAACTGCGTCTTTCTTGAGTTGCAAAATTATCTTTAAAATTTGACAAACATCATATTAATGACACAATTTAAAATGGATCTTTTTTTTGTGTCAGTCACCAATTAACTACAGTAGGCCCACATATTCTTTTCTAAAACAAGGTCCCCTGGTGGTTGATTGAGGACCTACTCTTGGACAAGGAGTGAATAATGTCTAAGATGACAGGAAATGTTAAACTTCAATGTGAAAAATTATGATAAAAATGTTGACATGGCAATAATCATTTTATTCTCTCTCAACAATGGTAAAGTAAACAACAGAATTCCACCAGATATTTGCTTCTTTCAGCTAAATAAAAAAAAGATCAGGACTCAACCCAGAAAACTGTGGAGATCTCACAGTGTAAATTCTGAAAAAGTTATAAAAAGAAATGGGTGCATTTGCAAGAACTCTGCAGAATGTAATCAAAGTCATTTACTGTTGTTATTATGTTCTTGATATAAAATATGTCAGGAATTTCTTCCATTTCTTATCTGATTCTGAAATTACCAGGAGCAAGTCAACATTTGTGGTCAGACAATGCTAATTTCAAATATCACACTCCACAAACCATGATTTTCATAGACAAATCCAGGTTAAAGAAACATTAGTTATGTTCAATCTAGAGTCTTTTGCTGGTACGAGGGAGGTTTGAGTTATTCTTGTCACTTTACTAACACTGTGCCTTTGGGGAACAATTAGGTTCCTTTTATGTTGTTATTGCTTATTTCATCACACTCCTCCACTGGTTCTCCTTTTTAGACTGAAACACACACACACACACACTTGCACGCAACCAGATGATAATATGAACACACATGGTCCATTAACTCTACCAGTCTCCCAGGAGCCTCCTGCAGTTGAATCACAGTCGTTCTGTCAATCGTATAAGCACTGCTGAGGGAGTAATATTAACACAAAAGAATTAGCTTTATCTCAACTATCACACAAGAGATCTTGTTTGTCCTCAGTCACAGTATTTTTGTTTGCATCTGTGCTGTACATGTACTGTGTATTTTTTAGCAAAATTCCAAATGTGTGAACATATGCTGCATGTTTTGGGATGTAAAAGCAATTGGAATGCAGTAAAAAAAAAAAGAGAGAGAGAGAGAGAGTTTTTTAGGTGTGTTTGGAATCCTGCCCGTCCATGTTTGTGCATGCATTTGTGAGTGCGGTGTGCATTCACAGACTTGCTGCTCCCACGTCCCTGAAAATGAGGCCAATCAGATTGGACAGACAGTTTATTTCCAAACACTAGCGTCTGGCCTGCTGCCTCACACACATTCCAATACTTCCAGGCAGACTTTCAGAAGCGGGAATTAAAAGGCATTGGAGTTGTTAAAACATGACATTCCCAAAAAAGGGCTGCTGGACCCAGAGACTACCAAGAAACATCCCACATGACTCAGTGCTGCAGGAATGACAGCACCGCCAGGGTCACTGATGAAGGTCTTCTCATAGATATAGTCTCCTTGTTACCCTTTTCTCCTCTCTCTATTTCTGTCCTTCTGCCTCTCTGTCATCATGCTCTCTCAGATATTAGATCATCCTTTACTTGTCCCTGGTTTTGTTTTATTCTGTTAGGGTTTCAGGGCCAATTGCTCAAGGGCACCAAAGCAGTGGTAATGAGGGAGGGGCAAATGTTGCTCTCACACCTCCCAACCCAGATTATTCTAGTAGCCTAACCTTTAGGCTACTGCTGCCCCATGCATGTAAACTGTATATACAGTATGCACATGCGAAGACTAAAATGATCACACATGTTTAAATTAAACTGCATATGCATTATACTGATAAACATCTCCTTCAGATAAGTGGATATGATGTAATATGCTTGATTATACAGTATCTACCTATTATGAGGTATACAGGAGGAGCTAATTCTGAACAGATTGTAGTGAGAAAGCTTTTATGTTGGATGAAAATGGTCCAATTTAAAGATATTTAACATGAGCATATGAAAAAAGTAGGTGTTTGTATTGGCCGTCAAAAATGCCAGTGCGCACACACATACACACACGGTAGGAGGAACGTTGTTGTGTGTATCGTGAGTGGGAGTTGAGGTCAAATATCACTATCAGGGATTGTGTTAATGTATTCAACTCCGACAGAGGCTGACTCAGGCGGCTGTCTGTTTAACAGTGGGTCAATTCATGCTGCTAGCAAAGGGGTCCAATAGCATAAAAAATGGGGGCTTTAACGCAACCGAAGTGACCGTGTCAAAGTGGAAAAGGGGCTGATCAACTTTTAGTCATGTCCGGTGTTTGCTGGAGGGGTTGCACATACAGCACTTCGTGGCAGGGTTCATTGAAAGTACCACGATCAGAAAAAATCTGGTAATCTGGAGACTGGTTTTCATCTATATTATTCCATTGTGCTTATATCACAGGTGGTAAATATTCTCTGCGCACGCAAAGTCACAAATCAAAGGACCATTTACAAGAGGAAATTAAAAACCATACACCGATCAGCCACAACATTAAAACCACTGACAGTTGAACTGAATAACATTGATCATCTCACGACAGTGCAATATTATGCTGGGAAACCCAGGATCCTGGCATTCATGTGGATGCCAATTGACACAAAACATCTGCCCAAACACCCTTGCAGATCAAGCACACCCCTCATGGCACCAGCACACCTCAATGACATTGGTCCCCCAGCAGGACAATGCGTGCTGTTACATCACGGCTCAGGCTCAGGAACAGCCCGAGGAATGTGGCAAAGAGCTTAAGGCGTCCATCTGGCCTCAAAATGCCCCAGATCCAAATCTGATTGAGCGACATGGGACGTGCCGATCCATGGATGCCATCAGGGAGTGCTGTTGGCATGAGGGGGTTACTTTGTCTGAAACAATGTTAGGGTGGGTTTTATGGGTCAAAGAACATCCACATGTACACTAGGACCCAGGGTTTTCCACTAGAACATTGTACTGTAGCCATGATCAATGTCATTCACTTCATCTGTCAGTGGTTTTAATGTTGTGGCTGATCAGTGTATATAGGCAACCATGTTATGTGAAACATTGTAGTTCCACTTATTGTCAAAAATGTTTGTTATTCTTTGGTGAAAAATGTTAGAAACTATTAAAAATGAACATAATGTGTGACGAATTCCTGGATATTAAAAGGATACTCAAGCAATTCAGTGTTGCACTTAGATAAAGGAAGCAGCTTGCAAGAGATGAAAAACAAATAAATAAATAAAATAAAACAATGGTCAAAATATTTTAAACAGAGCTTGAGATACTCTGACTTCTTGTCCCAAGTATGTTTTAAGATGCTACACAAGCTGATCTACACTTCCCATAACGCAACGTGATTGTCTTAATTTTTTAGACTTATTGACATAAATAAAAATGGACAACGCGTCTCCACTTCTTCCCACTGTACAAAAAATGAAGCCCAAATATCCCGAATACAAGCGCTGCCATCTCACGCTGGTGATGTCATTTTGGAGGAAATTTTATTTTCTACTTTGAGTTTTTACTTTGACCCATATCCCCACCAGAAATTAAATGAGAAATCTGACATTTATACACCAGCATGTCACTTTTGTAGTAGTGTATTAAAAGGAGAATAACACAAGGCAATCACTCTGCAATACAACCTTTTCTCAAAGCTCTGCCACACTTTGTTACTCTCACCTACTTGACAATAATTAGTAAATCCCATTTATATTTCAGCACCAGAACAATTACACTAATCTAAAACTCTGATTAAACCATGAATCCATTGAATAATTAAAACATTTTCATATATTTCCATTACAAAAAAGTGGGTTTCAAGGGGCTTCCCGGGAACAGCACTTCAGTCCTCCTCCTCTCTGTTTCTAGGGCCCCAACGGCCTTGTACAGTATGTAAAGGGTAAACATTAAAATATTCATGTATCAATTAAGTCTGTAGAAATTAATCTAATAAATATAACCTGGCAAAGCTATCACTGGGTCTTAAATAGGAGAAGTTATTACGAAGATAAATCCTGCAGGGCTTGCTGATTGCATGAGTACATCTGACTAATATAAATCTTTAAATTAAGTGCTTTGTGATTCATTTTAGTGCAAGAAGATTATAAACTAAATTAGGAACAACATGAAACAATTGAACTATTGAACAAATGCGTCACATTAGCTGAATTGTGTGTGATTTACTGAGTGTACAGGTATGCAAGCATTGGGCCTCGCTCATTGTGTTTAGCGTGTCATGTTTTGATTGCAATAATTATCTCCAAGTGCTCTTTAAATTACCCTTATAATACCTCAATTCATCCAGAGCATCACTGGAAATGCTTCTGAAATGGTAACGATGCCATCGAAAAATGTTCTAGGCTTTGTAGTATAGTATAGCAATAGTATGGTATAGTATTTTTGACCACTTAAATTACACTAATGTTTATATATATTCTGTTAATGAAGAATTTTAAGATTTAATACAGCATTTGGTAACAAAATCCAAAATAAATCCAATATAAAATATATGATTTTTATATTAAATCCAATCTAAAAAAAAACAAAAACATTTCACAGTGTGTTCATTGCAAACTTTAATTTAGAGGTAGTATTACTCTTATTAAGACCAACTTGAGAACGATTATAAGTTCCAGCCCTGTGTTTTAGATAATCTAATTATGCCAACGTGCTTCTGAGCACTGAACACTGCAGTCATGATTTCAAGGGTACAGCTCTTAAATGACCATTGACATTTGGGGAAATGTGAACGTAGATAACTTTTTCTCAGAGATGAGAAAAGAGCCGTATTCCTAATTCATAACATTCGTCATCAAAGGCCAATATTGCCCCATAATAAGTATGCATTGATCGAACTTGAGGGTATTTATTAGGCTTCCCATTTTTACAGGCCTACGATGTTTCATAAATATATTTCTAATATGGAAAAGCCAATAAAAGTGCCTCACCTGCCCTGGGACACGGTGTCTTGTCCAAGCTCTGAGGCAGTTTAATTGCTCCGGGGGCCGCCCCTGAACCCCAGATCCGTCTTTAGAGTTTGCATTAGCATACATAATACTGGTCTGTGGACTCAAAGAATCCTGCCAATTGAAATGCAATCTTTTTCACAGCAGAGTACCGCCATCACCACTTTAATTGAGTGTGAGAGAGCTTGCATGTGTATGTGCATGGCTTTGTGTCATGAGACAGAGGATAATTGCTTTTGCAATACAATGTAGCAATATGTTGTTAATTCAATGATAGGGCTTGATTGCCTTTGTCTAGTTGTATCCCCTGGGCTGGCTCATGTGTTTGTCAAAAAAAACAGAAGGTGCAGACTGGCTGCACTTTCCATACAGTCCCTGAGCACTGTTTTAGTTACAGTATGGGGTTGGAGAGCAACATGCAGCAGTATGCAGACTACAGATATTACACCATATACATATACAAATGTCACATGTCATGACCACCTGAGGACCCTACTAACCGCTTTTCTGGACCCACTGCAGTTTGCATACCGACCAAACGTTGGCGTATAGAGGATGTCATCATCTTCCTGTCCCACAAGGCCCTCACAGACATGGGAAAGCAGGTGTTTCAACACCATTCAGCCCTAAGGTACTGTATAAGTGGGCAATGCAACTGCACCCTGACACTGTATCCTGGATATATCAGAGCGTATGGTGGTGCCTCTGCACCACGCACAACATTTTACAGTAGCCAGGGCACTTCTTTGCTGTGGAGTGTTGGAGTGACGGTATCAAGGGCAGCAGGGCCAGCCGACTTACCAAACTAAGCAAGACCAGCTGTGGTCAGGCTTGAAGTGGAAAGTCTGGAGGCAGTGGCAGAGAGGAGGAGGATGAAGGGCAAGATCAAAACCATCCTAGGTAAGCCCTCTCACCCTCTCCACGACGAGCTGTGGCCAATGAGCAGCTCATTCAGCCACCTGATCACCCACCCAGGTGCAAAATGGAGCACTTCAGGCCCTTCTTCACACTTACACTACTCTCACTCACCATTATCTCTAAGCTGGACTGGTGGATTGATTATATACCTCTCTGTGTTATATATTATACTATACTTATTATACTTTATTTCATTACAATCTATTATACCATATTATATTTACAAATCAATTTTATTGAATGTTATCTCGCTGCACTATTCTATATATTATGTTATACAGTATTACTATCATTTACCTTATACTATATCTCATATCCCATATACAGTATATCATTATTTATCATATAATATAATGAACATAACGCAATTTTACTTGTTATGTTAATATGTTAGACTGGTTTTGTGTGCAATTATATGCTATATTTATATCTTTATGTTAATACATACAAAAACCATTACCATTACTTATTATATCACATGCTGTATTAGTCTGGTGCAGGCTGTTAACATATTAGCTGCTATTAATCTCACCACTGTCGCTTTACCTTTTAACTTCTGTCCTCAAATGCTTTTGTATGGTTTCTCATTTTTATTATATTCCTGTTTAAGTTTTATATATCCCTTATTATTTAATTTTTTACTTTCAGTATTTATCCGTACTTATTGCTGTTCTCATGCTGCTGCATCAACCAAATGTCCCCGGCTTGGATCAACAAAGGTTTATCTTATTTTACACACAGAAAGAGGGGGATATCACTGCACTTGTAAGAACTTAATATAGACTGCATGAACTTTAACCTTAAACTATACTATACATTTAACCCTTACCCTAAACTCTGACCTGATGATACACACATGCACACACACACTAATGCTCTGATTGAGGAACTCACTGTATATGACCAATTAACATAACAGAACACTAATTTCCATATAAAGTGGACAAAGCATATAGCACTCTAATGAAGATCAGTGTTAGTGTGCTTGCCGGTTAATTTCTCTCATTGTCACTAAAAGCCTGCAGCGACAAAATGATTGAATCATGAGAATGTGTATCAACGGCATTAGCTGCTAATTAGCCAAACAGAGAAAGAAGGCATTAATCTTACAGCCTACTTGTAGACTATTCAAGTCTAGAGCGAACTTGGCACCACTTGCCAGGGAGTCAGGGTGCAGCAAGGTTAATCTGTGGCTATCCTTAACAAAGACTCCTCAGAACAACTGTGTCAC
Source organism: Hollardia meadi (assembly GCA_037974645.1). Classification (NCBI taxonomy): domain Eukaryota; kingdom Metazoa; phylum Chordata; class Actinopteri; order Tetraodontiformes; family Triacanthodidae; genus Hollardia; species Hollardia meadi. The sequence goes on along the minus strand of JBBPCS010000001.1, from coordinate 20,234,323 downwards.
TGACAGTAAGTTTGTAGTACTCTATTTTTAATTTAGTGTTATTAGAATATTCTAATTTTATAATAAAGGATTTTTTTGTGATTTTTTAATTATTCAAAATCATTAATGTTATTTATTCCTTTGAATTTCTTGTATATTTATAAAATAATTATGCCCTAGAATACCACTAATATTACAGATTTGTTGTGATATTTATATGACAAATGATTTAATAAATCAGGATAGCCTTACTCATAGAAAACATGTGGATGAGCCTCATAGGTAAAAGTGAGATCGACTCCAATTGTCACAAATTTCAATGCTGAGCTGAACACTGGTAGTGAAATCTGCTACACAAAAATCAGGCCAACAAAGTTGACTTAATGAGAGCTCGATCCTGTTGTTTTTGGTGAGGCAGTGACACTCTCTGGCTTATCGCTGAAACTACAATGTGAATGGATGGGAAAGACCCTCCATTCATCAGCCTCATAAAAAAGTAGTATGCTTCAGGACTGAAAATTTAAATTAGATTAAATTTGTTCATTTATAAAACGCAGTTTTAGTCCAGTGCAGGTTATCAAATGAAAACCATGGTTTCCTTTTTCTTTAAAAAAAAATGCAAGCTGCTTCAGGTTAATCACTTTGTTTCAACAAATATAAGTATACTCGATACCCTGACTCATTGTGGCCAGAATTTTTAAAGAAATTGGCAGACGTTCTCTTAAGTAAGGAATAATTTGCTTAATCCACTCAGATGGCTGCTTGTTTATATCAAATGCACTTGTTCTTGTTTTTGATTTGATGTATTTACATTCCTTCATAGTTCATAGGTAGAATATATTGTTACATGTTATTTTGTCTGGCAATGCAAATTTATTTTATTTCTTGTTAATTTTGTGCAGATAACACGTATTACACAGCCTCTAAAGTCCTTTATTCTCAATACTCCTCTGCAACCATATGTTTGTGGGTGAGTTTAGGCTATATATTTGTGTGTGCTGAGTGCTGGACTGAAATAACATTTTATATAAAATATAGGCTATCATTGGGTTATTATTACTAATACATTAATGTAAAAGCAGCATTTCCATTAATCGATTCATGGTTTGTAGTGAGAAATGCCAGTTACACACCATTTAGACACCAATCACACACCTACACTGCTTTTTTTCCCCCTTCCAACCAATAATCCAAACCTCAAAACTATTAAAAACACATTAAAATGTAAAAGCAACAAATCCTCACATTTGAGAAAAAGACATCCAAATAAAATCAGTTATCAATATAGTGGATTAATTTTCTGTCAATTGATTAACTGATTAATCGAAGAGGCCTACCATACAAACTGTCCATGAAATCAGTTAGTTGTTCGGTGCTGTCCTCCGCTGCTAGAGGGCGCTGCTCGCAGGGAAGAAAAAGCCTCGACATCATGTGACCATTCATCCGCAAAGTTTGGATTGTATTTTGTTTTCACGTTTTGTTCTTGTTCCAGCCAGCCAACAGATAAGGATGGTTGGAGCCTGCATGTAGTCGACAGATATGGTAGTTAAGTAGAGTGATATCGGAAGTTTGGCGTTCGGAATTTCAAAATAATTTACGTCAAATTGCAAAAAACTATCCATATTCATGATAATGTTTCTTAATTTCAAAGTTTCCACCGGAAGTGAATTTTATGTTGCGATCCTTGCCACTTGTGACTTAAGGCTGTAGTTTTGTCGCTATTCTTGGCAGCATTGTTGCAGTAGCTATGAACCAGCAGTCTAAAGACACTGATGTGGCTGATACAGTCGAGAAGCTAAAGCGGAAATATTTGGAGAGGAGGAAACAGGTTTGAGTTTCAGCAACTTTAAGTATTGTCAGTTGTATTCTCAGCATGTCTGATAACTTCATGGTAACAATTCTATCCTGTTGAAGCAACACAGTTAACTAACGTTAACTTGCATGTCTATTCTTCTGTTACTGGTGCAGCTGTGATTGATAATGTCACCAAAGTAACGTAAATGCTAACCTAGCTTACTTTCATAAGCTAATTGAACGCTCGCGCTTCCCTATCGTCTTTACTAACGCCTTGATGTCTCTTTACCCTGTAGCGTTAGCTAAATGAAAAACTTCACATACAATTTGAATGAAACAAAACCTATGCAGTGTACATTACATTGCGTCAGTTATTACTTTCTGCTCAGAGACACTTCATGTCAAGGACGTGTGTTATGTTCGCCTGTTGCCAAAACGCTAGGTTAACGCCGAATTCAAGCCTAATTGAATGTCAATGTCCTGTTGTATAAACATTATGTTGCTCTGATTTTTAGCCACAATCAGAAGACATTACGTCAGGAAACAGTGATGGTAAGTGCACTTCACATAGAGCCTCCACTTATATTTCACTTTCTAGTGAAGTTTTTAGTGGATGTAGAAGGAGACTGTATTGATTGTAGCTTTACTCTTTTCCTACTCTTATACAATATAATACAAGTTTGAAATTAATTGATGATCCTCGACATGAACAAATATGACCTATTAAGCCTAACTTTGCTTATGTTCATTATTTTAGAGGCAGGACAACGGCTCGTTTTGGGTAACAGATCAAAACAAACAAGCAAAGAGTTGAAATGCTATAACAAAGCTTTACATGAGCTGTTCAAAGCAGTTACCAGCCATCCTCAGCCGTAAGTCGAATGAGATTACTGTTACAAATACCGTTTTTCATGTTTGTGATGAGTATTATGCCTTGGACAAAATATTTTTCTCTCTTTTTTCTAAGGTTTGGCAGTGATCATAGTCTAAATGGCAGTAATCAGGACCTGAGTGGGGACTGTACAGCTGCCCCTTTTCAGGACTCTCAAGGACTGTTTACAGAAACAGGTCTCTGTGTGTGTGTGTGTGTGTGTGTGTGTGTGTGTGTGTGTGTGTGTGTGTGTGTGTGTGTGTGTGTGTGTG
>JBBPCS010000001.1:20217575-20228569 GCA_037974645.1 Hollardia meadi | reverse complement strand
ATTATTTTTGATAATTATTAATTATTTCTGATAGCCAAATTTAATCTATTAGTTGTCACCTTGTGTCCCAACACCATTGATAACACTCGTGCGTATGCCTTTAAATTTGTGGTGTTAGTTTGTTAGCTTAGCATAACAGGGGGAAGCAGGTTTGTCCAAATTTCAAAAATGTCTTAGTAGTGTAACGTTTACTCATTGATACAATTTGTTGAATTTATACACAAACAGAAGCTGTATTTCTTTCTTTACAAATGTTTATCCATCTGCCTAGCACTGGCTCCCCCTTGCTTCTGGTCTTTATGCTAAGCTAAGTTTTGTGCTAATTGTGTCCTCTCTACGGCTTTGTACTTAAGGCACAGACATTTCAGTGGTATTAATATTCTCATGTAATGCAAGAAAGCAAATACGCGTATTACCGGAAATCAAAAACATCAACTACTCACCCACCTTAGACTCGAAACCATGCTGCTTAAGGGAGAATAGTGAATAAGGCAGAATCATCTTGGTGGTTCAACATTGACAGAAACTTAGTAAACCACTCCTGCAGCATGCTTGACTTCTTTGCTGTCTGTTAATATGTTGCAGTAGCTCGAAACAGTTTTATTTTCAGCAAAATACAGCTAATTACACTGCCTCTTCCTTTTTTAGGGGAATACTGTCCTATCTCCTCTTCTCCGTATATGATTTTTTTTTAAAAGTCAGTGTAAGATGGCAGCTGCAGAAAGTGGCTGTTCCTTGTTTTTTCACGGATGACTTTTTATCTGTTTATTTAGCTTTAAAATAACTGGTGTGAAAGTGAGATGCATTGCTAAAAGGTACTGTAAGAACTGTGACAGTGTTTTGCTTTAATTACGAGTGCAAACTCAGGTCATCCTGCAATCTAGACAGACACACAGTCTTATGCAAACAAGCTGTAGAAAACACACCTGACTGAGGTCTGGACAGTAGGTGTACTCCTGCTGTATGATGTGTTGTCAGTGTGTGCAGGTAGTTCTTGTGTGGAGGGTAAAGGTGTAGCTGACTGGCAGAGAGAGGCTTAAGTAGTCTCATGGTTGGCACTCCTTGCCCTGAAGTCTCCGCCTTTGGTTTCATCCTCCTCATTTCAAGCCAGGTGAAAGACACACAGACAAGACACACAGACACACACACACATACACACACACACACACACTCTTGGCATACATGTGTGTATTTACTCAATGTGTGTGTGTGTGTGTGTGTGTGTCTGTTATCAGACCAAAGGCTCTCCATCAGGGATGGATTATCTGGGGGCAATTTAGAGTGTTGGAAACATGATGACAGAAAGACCTCAATGCTGCCCTGATGCCCCACAGCAGCATCACTGGCTTTTCCATTGCCAGGCAGACCCTCTTTGAATCTGACTTAAGATCCCCTGCCAACACATACACACCTAATCTTTTAGCTAGGTCTTGGCACAAACACTCACCCACACACACTGACTGAGGCTGATGTGTGCAGAGGTGACAGCTGCCACTGTGGTAACTAATGTCTTGTTGGCGGAGGAAAAAAAAAGATGAGTAGGTGCAGCACATTGATTTATTTAAGTGCTGTCTAAAAATACCTTCAGGGTGAGAAAACTTTTTTTTTTATGTTGGTGCAGGTCAGGTTGCGTCCTTTAACCATCCTCTGAAATTGGAAATATGAAACAGAAATCTACAAAATGTCGTTAATAGAAGTTACGTATTCCGCCATATTCAGCAATTGGTAACAGTAAATAATGAAAAAAAAACCTTCAAAAAATAGAATGTGATGGAATAAGGATGAATACATTCTTCGAAAGAGGAGTGGTTTGGCTTCTCAACTTGCAGTAGCAAGTCAGCGAGACAAAAGTGCATTTGAGGGTGTGAGCTAACGCCAGTATGAAGTTAAGGTCTACTAATCATGACCTACACTCTTTTTCCAATTAAATAATTTATTATTTGATGAACCATGTAGTTAATGTGTCACATTTAATGTTGATCTATAATTAACCATTTTGAATGAGCTGGAAAATGTTGTGATAGTGATTTTCCATTCGGTGTCTCTAAACCATTAGCAGACCCTGTCAGTGTCTGCTGTAATGGCTGACAAACAACAATCTGGGACGGACCATTATATGGGATCATTTAGCATACCGTATCACCGTCTTACATTATGTAAATGGCTCATTACAACATTTTTTTTATGGGTATTTGATCAGGTTTATAAATTTAGCAACTCCGATCTAAATTTAGAATTTATTATTTTTTATTTTTTGTGGGTGATCACGAGCAAGTGCTGACTCCCTGACTTCCTCAAGCTCGAGCATGAGGTCGACATCTGTGGCTTTGGCTGAAAGGTATCTGCAATAATTGGCGGAGTGTAATGAGGCTTGGCACAGACGCTCATGTCGGCCTTGGGATGAATGGTAAAAACTCTATACATGCCCCGACTTTTCATCATCAACACGTCAATATTTCAATTTGTCAAATCTTTTTTTCGGACCGAATACCTGGAAAACTTTCCTTCATCCAGGGCTGTACTTTTTGTCGACTCTTAGTCGTGTTAACTTATTGCATACCAGCACAAAATTTAAAATAACTTTACTAGAGCAAGTCTATGAAAGTCCACTTACAATATAAGTAATGTGGAAAGTCTTACATTAATTAGTTTTGTTCCATACTACATACATGTTCCAATCCAGAGTGGCTTCCCAAAACAAATTTCATTTTATCAGATATCATCCAAGATAAATGTAATGATAAATAATTAAAAAAACTCAAATACCAAGCCATTTTTTTGCCATACATCTTTATTAATGCATACATTATGTACAATAATAAGTTATATATACAGTTATACTTTGGTGCGCTGATGAGTTTGCATGTGTTTCTACATGTTCTACTAAACTGTGTGTGCTCCTGAGGTAAGTCATTCATGTTTGGCTTCTGTGTATCATCTTATCAGCATAATATACAGTATGTCAGACAAGATTTTGCCTGTATGAAAACAGGGCTTAGGTCCATTTCATGTTATTTCAGTCCACCAATTATCATCATCACCACCAATCATAAAAAATAAGTAGTTTAATCAGTTTTGATTTGAATTGGATAAAGACAAACCTGCTCTATAAAGACATTATATATAAAAGGGAGCTTTTTATTTGCCTTGAGAGGAGATATTAAAGAAAAAAGAAATTATGAAAACGTGCTCATAAACATGCACATTATTTAAGTTAAAGTACTAGAGTCCTGCCCCAGATTTAAAAACATTAGAAAAAAATAACTGGGTTTGATTTTGCGCAGAACGTTCATGGAACAGCATCCTGACAACACTGGATAAAGATCTATACAGTCCTCTTCTCAAGAAATGAGATCAAAGTAAATCTTGGCGTGGCTTGTTTAAGTTGGCCCTTGGAATTCACTGCTGACTTCTGAAACTTTCTGTTCGAGAAAGCAGGCTATTAATGGAGTAAGATGAGCATTAACGTGACACTCTTCAAACCTCGGTTTAACTTGATGCTTACCTGAGCAACCCTCAGTCTCTGTACCTACAACACTTCGGCTTCACCCACTTTTCAGATGAGGACTACCCACACAACTGCATATTGTTCTCATTTGCCTTATAGGTCCCATAGGGGAGAGGCGAGCTTAAACCCTGTCTGAGCATGACTGACCCGACCGCATAAGCTGACTTAAGGTCAAGACATTATAGGACAACCGTATCGCTGCTTCCACCACAACTGGCTGCATTTTTTGCCTTGTTTACAGTGCTGCAATCCCAGGGGCAGTTAGTCATGCCTCTGCCGTGGCATCTCTCTTTTTAATGCAGGGTTTTACAGCTTTTCCACTGGGCTTTCAGTTGTTAAGTGGCCCTAAATACTTAAATGGGTGCTGGAAATCACAGGCACTTTGCACCCGCTCTGTAAACCGCAACATTTCAGTCTATTAGGGGCCCGAGGAGCCACACGCCAAATTATTAGGGCTGGCAGCAGCACTAGACCACAGCATTGGGGTAAAAGAAGAATAAGCCGGGAGAAAGCAGGGAGGAAATTATGAGGAAGGGGTCACAGACTGGGTCACTGCTAAGGAAGTAGTTGCATTAAGAGAGTGTTTTAGGCTTTATGTGTGTATGTTAAAGTTGGGAAAAGTAGATTTACATGTGTGTTTAGGCAGAAAAAGAACAGAGTAATGATGCATTTAGTAATTGGATTAAAGCTAGAGTTAAGTGGTTATTTTAAAAGCATTTTTTTGTTACATTTGTAGAAAAAAATCTGGTATTTGTGGCTGTCGCAGGCCTGTAATAAGCCCATCCAATCATTTCATTCAGCCTGAATGAAATGATGCATGTAGGTATTTCTTAGGAAAATGAAAATACTGTTCTGCAATGTTGACTGCAGTTGAGTGTATGCTGATGACATTGAGAGAGACACGGGGTGTCCCATTATGCCCAAGCAAAGTTTACCAAATGAAAGCTGATCTGAGTGAAGTTTTTCCAGCATTTTAAATAGGGAGCACATATCTGCTTATGTTTCCTGTGATGACAGCACAGCCAAAGTCATGAATGTTAACTTATGCTCCGGTCGAGCCACATTGCTTTCTTTATGTGAACACAAACATCGAGTCAGCTGTGTTAGCTGCAGCAAAAACCAGAAGGTTTTGGTTCCTCATCACAAGGTTCAGTGAGAAGACAACTAAGACCTCAGGCCTCCCACTTATAAGGCACTAAATTGTCATTGCTGCAGTGGGTCTGCTCAGGGACCTTTTTTATCAGCCAGCATTTGCATCTTATGTTTTTTTGTTTTTTTTAAACTTATGTTATTCTTTTTTTGTATCAAAACTTTTTTTTAAAAAAAGAAGCTGTTACTGTGGTGCGCCTGCGCACAGTTAGCTAGCTATTTTTGCTAAAACTCCTTAGCATTTGAGAAAGACAAAAATGTAATAAAAGAAACTTATTCTGATTATTTTATTCTTGCAGAGGAGAAAAAAAACCTAGAGAATGAGAATGATCGTAATCATTCCTCTCCAACTTTTGTCTTTCTCAAACTCGGTAGCACTTTAGAAAGACAGAAAATGAAGGCCACACAAAGTGTTTCAGGCTACTAGCTTCTTGACAGAGAAAAGCCCTTATATTAAAGATTGTGCACAGGGAAGTCCACTGATATTCTTCATGTGTTAAGAGTAAGGTGTATACTGTATATGTGTTGTCCTTGTCAGAGCAGAGTCTGTCCTTACACACATGTATACTGTAAGGCACCCAAGTCTCTGCTGTGCCACATACTGTATTTAGACACTGGCGCAGCGCTGGGATGGAGATGAGCATGGGGACGGACAGACCAACTGGCTGTGAAAGCTGCTGATGCCCTGCCGTCCGGCAGTCACTGCCATCTCACTGGTGCCCAGAACGTCGGAGCAGAGCGACTCCACAGCGTCCAACCTCTCAATCTGTACCAGGCGGGTCAGGAGGTCGGGGATGCTGTAGCCCGCCGTGCTCACTCTCTCGAAGAGTTGCAGGCCGTCGCTCATGCCACCGATCTCATCGCGCTTCAGTCCGAAGCTCTCGGCCAGATGCCTCCACGTCTTCACCACAGCCGCCTCGCTGCTGTAGGAGGAGCTCAGCATGCGGCTGGCCTTCTCCAGGCAGTCGAAGGGAAGCTCCGTGGGGCTCAGGCCTGGAGAGAGACAGAAGTGTTAGAACTATTTCACAAACATTATCAGTTACATCAAGATTTAAATAAAATAACATTTTTAGCCATGCTAGTGTTGTGGCTATAGGGTCGGCCATGTCTGTTGGTTGGTCACCCTTTGGTCCAAACTATAAAGGTGTTGGAAATTCAAGGGGACTTTAACTCTAGTGCCACCATTAGGTCAAAAATTCAATTTGTCGAATACTTTGGTTTGTGACTAAATGTTTACAAAACTCACCTGTACTTTGTGTTTAGTGCTAATTATTCTTGTTTGTCCTTAGCTCACACTCACATAATGATGCTGCTGCTATCATACTTTCATTTAAGGGTTTTAGCTAAAATTAAGTAGTTGGTTGTATTTTTTATACCCATCCAGTTGCTGAATTCTTGTAATCTACTTTGCTGTTGTAATCATCTGCTTTTCCTGCCCTGATGTTTTATCAGAAAAGATGCCTCTTTAAGGTATTAGAGGGAAGCTATTTCTTAAACATATATACATACATGCACACACCTTTACTTCTTTAATAACTTAGTCATTCATTATGCCTGAATGTTTTTGTTTTTTTGCTTGTGAAAAGATATGCGGTAGGTACTTCTATCCAATGCAGTTCTACTTCCCAAAAGCCATTTTCTCAAAAATGCCTGTTGATATAATTTCACGATGAAACACAGGACATAACACTTTATAAAAAGAGTTCATCTTTGCCAAAAAGAAGTAAAATACCCCCAAACTATTGGAAGAAAACAGTTCTTCATTACAAGGTTGGATGAGATGGATGTTTTCATCTGAGAGACTTACCCTCTGTCATATTGCAGGCTCTGGCATACAGATCCAGGATTTTTCTCCTCCGATTCTGTAGCATCTGTGTGGGGGGAAAAATAGCACAAACTATGTGATTTCCTGATGAATCTGAACTGAGGATCTGGTCATAATCATATTTTTTACTATAGTAACGTCTTTTAAAAGCTCCATCTTCCTACCCCTGGGGTTTTATTGTTGTTGTTGATTGCGTTCACACTACTGATGTGGTTGGTGCTGGCGACATGGTTGGGACTCGGGATGTTATTGTCCTGGCCAGCTCCAATGGTGGGTGTTCTGTTGCAGCCTCGGTCATGGTCCACGAGGCCCAGAGAGAGCAGGCAGAGGTCGGGCTTGTTTCCCAGGTTGACGAGGCATAGGTTAGGGTTGTTGGTCTCGGCTGACCCTTGTTTGTCAGACGCTGCCTCCTCGTCGCTGTCAATGCTACGGCTCAACAGCTGCTCGTTCTCTGATGATGCGTCATTTTCACTGCACATAAAGGAAACATACGTATTTGAACATATGTGCATGTGCACATAGTCATTGGTATTCCATAAAATAGAATGCATATCCCAGTCGCTCGATTCTTATGACCTTCAGGCTCACTGGCAGGTTGTGTTTCAATGTGTTTTCATCACAGTGTTGAGTTTGTGAGGACATGATTAAGTGTCCACATTCACAGAGAATTGCCCATTTTTAAAGGGCTGTGCACAGCACTAGTGGTGTAATATTGCACAAAAGAACTACTGCTTTCACAACAATATTTTAGTACATTGTATACTCAAATTTGATTTATCAGTTCCATATTTTGGAAATATTCCCTTTCTTGTTGGGAGAAGAATGATACCACTGTTTTCACCTTTACACGCAGCCAAGCTAGCTGATTCCTCCCATTTCTACTCTTTATGTTAAGCTAACCGGCAAGAAAGGAACTCTCAACAAGAAAATGAGTAAGCATATTTCCCAACATATTAGACTATTCGTCAAAACAAATCAGATAAATGCTTTATTAGAATGTCACTGGCAGCTCCAGCTCATATTCTTTTTGCGTAGGTGACGATCTTGAAGCTGAGTGTGTCGGTATGGACAGAAGCGAAATGCTTTCATAAGCTAAATTACTAGGTAAAGTACACCTAGCTAAAACTAATGCAGTCTAATACAACAGCACTACAAAAGGTCCCAACTTCATGAAGGTGATTAATCTCATAATAGCTGAATGACCACTAAAACAGTTCCAACAAAATCGGAACATTATAACCTTAACAAAGGAAGGATTTCTTGCAGGTTTGTTGTATTAGACCAGTGATTTCCAACCAGGGGGTACATGGAGCGATTGTGTAGTAAATATAACCACATAATGACTCAGTTAATGATAATAATTAATTTAGGGGTTCCTACAATTAGGAGTGCATGAGTGAGTGAGGAAGTAGTTAAAAAGAAGAAGAAGAAAGGATTAGAAACATATTGGATAAATAATTTGACACAGCTTAAAGTGATTGAACTGGTGTAATAGGCCACTAAAAGTAAGGGATAAATGGTTGAAACGTCCAGCTTTTGCCACTCTGTGGTTGCAGTATGGATGCAAAACCAAACTAAACATTGACATCCACTATTATATCCACATTTATATGATAAATAAATAAAAACCATCTAGCTTGAAATTAATGAAAAAGAACACATTTTACATTACATTTCATTTAGCTGACACTTTTATCCAAAGCGACTTCCAATAAGTGTAACATTTGGAACACAACTAGTGTTGACGAAATTTATCACTGTATTAGACTACATTAGTTTCATCTAGGTGAGTGTAATAAACTGTCATCTGAATGTAAACCCCAGAGGTAACTTTTTTATACGCTTTTGAATGTCACTGATTCTGGTTCTATTAATAAAGGTAATAATTCAATGCTGTCACCGCCAATGTGCACAGAATGACTCGTGTGTTTGCAAATACATATGCAGTTGAAATTAAAATGAGCAGGGAAAGAATGCTGTTGCCATGGCTGCTGATGTTTCTAAGCTGTTCCTGTGACTGACTGAAAAAGCCCTGTGCTTTACCACATGATACCATGTAATATCATTTTATCACCCATACTCTTCCTCCCTATGCCTGCTTTGGATTTTCTCCCAAAAGCACAGAAGATGACAGACACTCACAGAATGCCATTGTTTCACAGTCCCACGCTTTTACTGAACACACACACGCAAAAAAAAAAAAAAAAATGCCATTGTTTCCCAGACATCTAACACCCACTCTGGCAGCTAAGGCAGGGAGGTAGCACATCCTTTGTATGCTGCTATACCACACTATTTACTGCTATTGATGATAAGGAGTGTTTACATGTGCAAGTGTAGCCCATCTAGTCTCTAATTCAGTGGTTCCCAACCCAAGAATTCTGATTTTGATGTTTTATTACAATAAGTGTAAGAAACATGTCACCAAAATAGTCACATATCCTGTCATTGGGTTGCTTATGGATATAATTATAGTGAAAATAAATGATTCCCCTTTTTGCTGGTGACCCCCTGGAACCCCCTCAAAGACCCTTAGGGGTCCCTGGACCCGACTTTAAAAACCACTGCTATAATTTACACCCTTCTCTCATACAGTTGAACAGCATCTTAATCTAAGCATGTTCACCACGGGCACTGCAACATCTGAGTACAATGGCTCACTGTAGGATTGTGTGCAATACTGGAGGCTAGCGTGTATTCTCACCCTTCTCTTTGCACATTAGCCACTAGCGCCCATAAAGCAGCATTGTCTGCACATGACGGATGAGACGTGTGCAGCAAGACGAATGTGAGAAAGCTGTTGTTCTTTTGTTGTCTGCCAGGGCGTGCTTTCACCTGGCGGTGGTTTTAGGCGAAGCCTGGAATAAATACCCCTATCCACAGCAACTACCCCATCTGTCAGTGTCTCACAGTTTGCTCGGCTTCAGGGCTCATCTGTGTTATCTCACACCCCTGCTCCAAAGCCACACAATGGCTCCCTGCCTCATTAAAAACAACAAAAAAAACTACATTTTGTTAAATTTTGTTTAAACCATTTTACATGTCTTACACAGTATATAGACACACACACACATATGTCGATACAGCCAGTGATATTACTACTGCAATGACTTGGTGGCTTAATTACAAGCAGATGCTGGAGTCTCTGTGAGGCCACATACAAATACAAACAGACTCATATCCATGATGCACACTCAGAGATAAAGACACAGTGATGTATATAAAATATTCTACAGTATATTTTCTGTACTTTCAGTACTTGCACAGTTATGAAGCATAACACCGACATACATGTCTTCACTGAAGAATAAGCACAGAATAATGCATAAATATGCACTGTTGTTGTAGATAGACAAAATTCATATATATACTTACACCTAATCGTTTATGGTGTTAAAATGCTGGTGAATGAACAACACCTGTGTTGGTTTTACGGGCAAGAATTGGTGGTTTAATCTGGAGTTTTGTTATTACAAAAAATCTTAGGAGTACGTCTTTGTATCTGTTAAAGTAATCAATGTGAATCTCTTTCAAACCTCAGTATATCAACCAAAAAAAATTGTTGGAAAGTGTCGCTCACCTTTTCACCGTCTTCTGAGGAGGAGCTTTTAGTTTGTCAAACTCATCTTTCTCTGAGTAGATCACCACGTTGTCTAAGAGAGAGAAATAAAAAAGAAAGTTGTTTTTTTCACAAAGGAAAGACAGAGCAGTGTCAGTCACAATAACACTGCAAATATGCCAAAATCTCAAACGATGGTGGTCAGACTTTCTCCGAGTGTCTGCAGGATTATTGTTGCTTTAAAGCAGGACTCATACTCCCACTTTTACTGAACAGCGGCCACTGTGGCAACAAGATCCAATTACAAAGATTGAGATTCTCTTATTTCAATACAAGCACGGTGGGTTACAGTATAGAAATGCAAAAATAAAGATGTAAATTCAGAAAATATCCCATATCTGATTTTGTGGATTAAACCTGCATGTTTTGATAGATGTTGGTATGAACTGAGTGAACAAAATACAACAGATTCCTGAGGCTAAAAGATCCTCGAACAGAGGAGCTGCAGCCTGAATGATGTATAAAATGATTAAAGTGACTATTATGTTGAATTACACTTACTGTACATCATTGATACTGATAGGGATAGACAGCATGATGGTTGAATACCATAAGTGGAATAAATGCTGTGTGTGTGCGTGCATGCATGCATGTGTGCATGTTTAAGCGTTAAGCGTCCGTGTCTTTCATCTCACAGCCTTATTAACTCAGTGTCTACTTGACTGACAGCTAGCTTTGGTAGAGCTCCAAGCAATGGGCTTCTCTCCCACCTTAACAATGTATACAGTTACATTTATTTCTTAATCATACTATAATTACTTTACCATCTTTTTCTTTAGCAATTACAGTATTAAGTTAGTGGCATTGTTAGACCACATAATGTGTGTGTGTGTGTGTGTGTGTGTGTGTGTGTGTGTGTGTGTGTGTGTGTGTGTGTGTGTGTGTGTGTGTGT
>JBBPCS010000001.1:20183891-20203286 GCA_037974645.1 Hollardia meadi | reverse complement strand
GTGTGTGTGTGTGTGTGTGTGTGTGTGTGTGTGTGTGTGTGTGTGTGTGTGTGTGTGTGTGTGTGTGTGTTTGAGAGAGTGAGTTAATTCACATGCCTTTATGCTTATGTGTGTGTATTTCTGTGTACTTTTATCCTCACGAACACCAAATGTCCTCATCCAAATAAAAGGGTGAGAAAAGTGCTCCAAACTCAGGACATCACAGTTTTTATTTCTACAAGGGCTTTGTTCAGAGTTAGGGCCTCAAGTTAAATTCAGATTATTCACAGTATGTTCGATTTTTTTTTCTCCACATTATTTTGCAGAATGGTTTAAATTTTGGACCTTAGATTCGGCCTGTTCTCTGTGTGTTTTAGTCACACCAAAGATGTGCAAGTGAGGTGAAATGAAGACTCTTAAACTTCACACTATTAAATAAGTAATTTCTAAATAATTACATTGATCTACTGTATCTCTTGTGGTTCTCTGCCATTTTTATTGCATTTTGCATTATCCAGTTTTTAAAAATAGACAGTAATCTAAAGTTTTAAAAACAATCTAATAATGTGGCTTCAGCTTGCAGGAAGTAGGCATTATCTGTCCTTGAGGGTGTAGTTGTTGTTATATTAGTAATAAATGCAACAGATCTGAACATTCTGTGCGTTCATGCAGTAGCAGGGGGGCCAGACGGATCTACTTACATGAGATTATTTTGATACCAATTCTCTCCTCAGATATTAAGTAGGAATAAAATTCCCAAAATACTGGCATGTTCGCTCTCTGAACTAGTGATGACTGATGGCTGCACTCGTGTAAAGGCTCTCACAAGTATACTAACACACAGTGTGTTTGTTTTAGTCCACAGTCCTCCTGCTGGGAGCCCAGAGCGCCCCTCAGTGGTCATCTCACCCCTGCGTCCTCAGAGTTCATCCCCCTCACGCTGCCCTGGACAACCGGGTCGTCCTCTTTCCATGGTGTCTCCGGGACCCAGTTTAGGACCCTCACCTCTCTCTTCCCCTGCCTCGCGGCCCCTCCTGCCCCTCTCCTCCCCTCTCTCCTGCCTCACGCCTCCTAACGTGTCAGCGGTGCTCCTCAACGGGGAGCCAGCAACTCCCCTGCAGCCACCATTGCCGGGCCCCTCCCATGCCCCTACCCAGGGCGCCCTTGCACCCAAAGTAGAGAAGGTGAGCCGCGTCCTCATGTTTAACTCCAATATCCAACATTCAGCAGGCGTACTTTGAACAATGCACTGTGGAAATAGACACTAATGTCTCCAGAGCACATTTTCTCTAATAGAACAATTGGATGTCTTGCTATTTCAATACAAAAGTTATTATTTTCTCCACTTGTATAACAAAGAGCTAAGTGCATTCACTTCATACTTGTTTTACAGAGGGAATTATAGGAAATCACTCGCCCAAGTACATCAAGACAAGACAGAAAACATCATAAAATAAGTCTTTGAATACTGATTGGTGTAACAACATAAAGCATACCGTACCTGTCAGTCCAGATGGACATACATTGAAATGGCTATTTTAAAGGGCTGCAACTAACAATTATTTTCATCACTGATTAATCTTCATATTGCTTTCTTGATCAGTCGCTTAATCATTTGGCTTATAAAATGTCACAAAATAGTGCTGAATACTTGCCCCATATCAGATGAACTGTCAACTTGTTACACTCTGTTTCCATCAGAATCATTCGACTCCTGTTACAGTTTTCTAAAGCCCAACCGAACATCTTCAGATATCATGATTTTGACCGATCAACACATAAAAACCCCAAAAGTATTGATTTACTACCATGAGACGAATTAAAATTCCTCACAACTGAAAAGCTAGAACTATGGAACGTAAATGATTGATTATCACAATTGTTGCAGATTGTTTTTTGTTAATCGACTAATTGATTGATCGAGCAATTGTTTCAGCGCTAAATCAGGCGAGATTGTTGATAAAAAAATCAGGCAGCTATTAGAGCAGGGAATTCAATATGGCAGACCAAATATTGAATGTGTGTTTTGAGTCCACACCTCCATTAAGAAAACACAATCCCTCTTCTTTGCGAGGAGAAGAAAAAATAGCCACTTGCACTTCCTATGATGCCAGATATTTCAGTCAACCTGTAAATTAAACTCACGTATATATGTTTTAATTAACACCACGGCGGGTGATACAATGTGAATGTGAGATCTGTTGTGTGTGCGCGTGTGATGTGCTGGTGTCATTCTCCCTGGCAGCTGGCACAACTGCTGAATGCCGTCCTATATGATATGAGATCAGCGGCGTTAAAGCTGTAGATGTTAAATCGGGCCAAGCTGACAGTGAATGATGGCACCGAAAGCTCGCATTTGTCTCAGCTCCATTTGTTTCACTGTTGGCTCCACTGTCTGGGACAGCTAATCTATGGCTAGCTGACAAACAGCTCATTGACTATGGAACAACAGGCAGCAGCCTTGTTTACATCGTCGCCCCCAAAGATGGTTTGAGCTCTGATTCAGGATTATACACAAAAGTTAGAACAAGGTAGTGAACATACTGTATTAGCATATTACAGAATGCTCCCATCAATCATGTTTTTATTTTGTTGTTTTTTAAATCGTAGCTCGTTTGAGAATGATTTTTCTCAGGTGTCTATAAATCTTAAGTGATGACTTGTCTCACTCAACCTTAATGAGGTGCTGCTCTACCCAAAGCAACCTCTCAGTATGGATTTTGCTCTAGTTTTAGCATCCAATAATGATTTAAATGCTGTTTCAGAAGATTCTTGCTTCCCCGAAAAGATTAAAATTCTGGAGGAAAACCAGATTACTTCTCAGTTTTTTTTAATCAGTGTAGCTCAAAAGATCACATTCAAACATACTGTTGTGAGTCTCAGTCCAAAAATACTATATAATCATATCCTTTTCAAATAATGTGCAGCCTGACCCTCATTCGCAGTACTTACCTTTGTTGCTTTGAGCTCGGCAGAGCAGGGACAGTCGGGGTGGCAATGAGGCTGCACAGTCTATGTTACAGAGGAAATGATGAAGCGGCTATGATAACTGTCTGGCAGTCACAGTTAGGGTAATCTCTGTTCGACACACTGTCACACTGTCTAGAGCGCAGCCAGCATTACAGACACATATCACGTTGGACACTGAGATGTGTTTGTAGACCCGTTTCCAAGAAGTCTGCACACGCAGGGCCAAATGAACAGCTGTCAGAAGTGCTTGAAGGATTTTAGCAGGTCCAGAAAAAATCTGAAAATGTCTTGAAAAACTATGTTTAACTGTTTATTTACAACCATTAAAGGCTTTGAGCTTAGATAATATCGACATTACATTACATTTTTTTAAATGAATGTGTGCTGTTTTGTTGTATATTCTGGCACCTTTTTCATTTCATGTTCTTAACTCTTAACTGGGATCAAAAAGTATTTTGGCACCCTGGTTTATCAGACATGGAATCCAACTAGAGATACTCTTTGTTTTAGACCAACACACTGAAAGCTGAACCAAAGTACATCATGCAAAAATATTACCGTGCTCCATTTGATGATCACATTTCAGACGCGTTGTACAGCCTTTGTCCTCATTTCATTCTTGGATTTTTTTTCTTTGGATTTTCTTTTT
This sequence comes from Hollardia meadi, assembly GCA_037974645.1. Taxonomy (NCBI): domain Eukaryota; kingdom Metazoa; phylum Chordata; class Actinopteri; order Tetraodontiformes; family Triacanthodidae; genus Hollardia; species Hollardia meadi. The sequence continues at coordinate 20,199,688 of JBBPCS010000001.1, read as the reverse complement.
TGTTTTCAATACGTTTTAGTGTTGTTTTTTTTCTCTCTCACATAATTTACCTTAAAAGCATTTACAGAGTGTCTAGCGTGGGTGAGTAAATGATAGAGTAATAGCTTGGTGGGTGGACAGAAACTGGCATCCAGAGCATCGCTCCTCTCCACCCTGAGTGATCCTAACGGCCCCGCGCCCCAGTACATGAAATGAACAGAGAAGAGGAAAGAAACCACGACAGATTCCTGCCAGTGTGCTGCAGAGCAAGGCACTCCCCCAACATTAAATTAGACTCAACTTGCATGGCGGATTAAATTGCGAGTGTGTGCTGGCATCTGGTGGTTAATTTTGGTACAGCAGCAGTTTGACTCGTGTAAAGAGAAACAGACATACACACACACACAGGCGAGCACACACACTCACAGGAGGCAGATTAAGCCTTGAAGCCTGTAGATGAGAGAGGAGAGCTAGTGATTATTAATTTTTTCCTGCCACTTTCAACCCCACCTTCCTCCTTCACACTTTTTTAATCATCCCTCTGTTCACTCTCTCTCTCTCTCTCTCTTCCCTGCTGTTTTTCTGTCTCCATCCTTTCTCTTTCCTCCTTCCCTCTTCTTTCTTCTTCCCTCGACCTCTTTCACTCTCTGAATCTCCCTCTTATATCTCATCATTTTCAGTCCCACATTTTGAAAGAAATAATGAGGCATTGGCATTTAGGAAAATGCATATCTTTAAAGCATTGGTATTTTAAATGCAAAGGCAAGGAGTGCTGTTTGTTTTCTATAGTGGACCTGCTGAGTCAAAAGGTTGTTTTTTTTCTGTCACACTTCTGTACCAACACTGGTCATCAGAGCTTTGACTTGTTATTGTTTCTCTTTTACTGGATTGCTTTTGATCAGATATTGCAAGATTATTTTGTCACTTTTGTTCACCAGGAATTCCGAAACAAGTCTGTCAGTGTGGAAACCAGCTTGTGAGAGTTTAGATGTTGGAGGTTCCGTGATTGAATTGGGTTTTTAATGCTCAGTCTGTTCAGCAGACGTTGTTTTTTTTGGCTCTATTTTTTACAGTTTACAGTTCAGGTTAAGTAAGCCCCAATTTTGCTGCCATAAAAGAATTTGAGGGAACCATTAATCAATGGTCAACAGAAAAATCAGTAACTTTTATACTCATTTGTCATTTATCAAGGAAAAATACCAAATATTTGCTGGTTTAAGCCTCTCAAACATAAATACATGTTGCCCTTTTCTCTTTTATATCATTGTAAATTGAATATTTTTAGGATTTTTCATACTGTTTGTCAGACAAAATAAGCTATTTTACAATGTTACCATCAGCTTTCAGAACTTATTTAATCAAAAATAATAAACAGATTAAACAATAATTAAATGTTAGTTGCACCCAGAACCAAAAGTAGGTGTACTGGGTCATTTCTTCAAGAAAACATCTATTTTTGAACGCAGTCGTGACAGACAGGCCAGTTTGTCTCAAGTCTGGTTCAGTATAGTCGACTGAATTACACAGCCATCTGCAAAGGCTGGGCAGAAGAGAGTCAGCTGGCAGTAGAACATAAATAATAAAGATAATAGATATAAATTTGAAATATATTGAGGAAGCGTCCTGTGTGATGTGATTATAAGTCATGATCATCGCGAACAAGCAGAACCCACGGACACCCACGGTGACGTTTGGTAAAGTAGCATCTAATCCACATGTATAGATTTGATTTATTCACTTAAGACTGTTAATTGTTGAGTTTTCAGATCTTTTTGTGTTTGATGTGTCCCATTTTTGTACATTTTTGAGACTTTTGAACATGAGTTTTCTTGCTTACTGTACGTTAAGAGGCAGTGTTAAGTGTAGTCTAGATACAGTTGTAAGCAGTTAAAAGCCTCAGTAAAAGAAGAATAAAGATCCCAATCACTGAGCTGCAAAGCTAGCTCATTTAAAACCTTCTGTTGTTGCTCATGGACTGTGGTGTCTTGCAGTGAGGTCCACAGTATTTTGGTCCCCGTTCTGTTAACTTACACTGGAATGTGTCTGTGTCTGCACCACCATCATACAGCACCCTATGCTTGACGCTTCATTTAAGTTGGAATGTGTTCTTTCAGCATATTGTCTTCATACCCATCTGTGTGATGGAGTGTGGTAAAACACTCAAAAGTCTGCATGCAGCGTGGTTTCAGATGCTTCCCATACTGCTAGTGGGAAATGTTGTTGTCACATTTGATGCAGTTTGGATATCATTAAATTACAAACGTCAGCTTTTTTTTTCTTTTGGAAGCTAAGAGAGCTTAATTAGATTTCTTCTTGTTAGATAATGAACTTTGGAGGAGGCTAGTGTGGTCAACAGCTCTCTGCTTTCTCTTCTTCACTCTGGTTTTTGTGTTTATTTATGTGGCCCGTTTTTAGAAGCACCTTTCTCTCTCTGCTGCTGTCCTGACTCTTTTCATGCCTCTGCGCCGATATCCCACGATATCTCAGGAACACCTTCAGGGAATTTCTTTAAATGTGGCACAAATGTCCACTTGGACCCAAGGATGCACCCAAGGTCACTGTGAATTATTAAACACATTTTTTGTTATAACTCAAGAATGCATACACTAATTATGACAGAATTTCAAACAAATGCCAAACAGGATAATGAAGATGAATTCTTCACATTTTATATCCAAAAGGTCAAAGGACAACTTCTCTGTGACATCATAATATTCTGCAAAAACACTTTTCTGTCCATTATTCAACACCATAATTAGGAACAGAAGTGGAGATTAGATTGTATAGATCTTCTGTGCTGATGGGTTGAAGATGTGTGTGAGTCTTCCATGTTTTAGAATTTGGAGCTTCTTTTGCAGCAACATCTACATTTGAAGCATTGTTGTCCACCACAAGCTCTTTGGTTTTTCTGATATTCAGCTTCAGGTGTTGCACCATTTGACAAAACTCTATCAGTCACTACAGATATTATATAAGTCTGGACAGACATGGATGGAAATTGCAACTTGTTTGGTACGCGGAGGCATACAGCCACGAGATGGTAATTCTAGTGTTAATCCAGATTTAAATAAGAAATCACAACTTTTTTAAACAAATAATAGCAGAACAGTGTGTCTTTTCCATTTTCATAGTATACTTCGAACTTCATACTGTTGCAATAGCAACTGCTCAACACATAGAGACAGTTTTTGATGGAAAATGAATGTAAAAAAACAAAGTAATGCTTGATCCAGCAGCCCACGTGTTAAGGAAACAGATGGCTGAGGAGGACACAGAGCTGACAGGTTGCTGAGTGGCTTCATGCATCCCCCCCAAAAAATGTAATTATGCTCAGGCATGCTCTGTATTGATCCACCTTGCCATGACTGAGAGAAAAAAACACACAAAGCTGTTTTGTCGCACTGCTCCAAAACAAGCAGAATGTATCGGGTGCACGACAACAGCAGGAATCAAAACATATAAAAACTTTGGCACTCGCGGATAAATCGTCTTCTTATTTCTCGTGGGCAAAATACACAGACACGTTTCAGCTAGAAGTCATCATCAGCGTGATTCAAAACAGAACAAACTGACAATTTAAAACATCAGGTGAGGTACAAACACCAACCAGCACATAACTGAATGATAGAAACCTGTGAATCAACCCCCCAGAGGTAAAGGAAACCACAATGTCAGTGTCACAAGCTGAAAGGTAATATGTAAATCTGAATGCCCAAGACAAGTACATAGTAAAGTGACCATACAGTTATACAATCTAGAAAAATGTACAACAATCAAAAACAGTTACCATAAACCATGACAAAAACCTCTTATTCACCTAATCTATTTGTCTTTAGAGAAAATATAGTAATAAAATGAATCAATGTTCAAAACTATGCACTAAATAGATAAATAAATGCTCTACTTAAAGGGCTCGCACCATCCAGGAATTGAATATATCTCAGAAACAAGAATAATCCTCAACATTTCTTGTCCAACCCACCAAGCGATAGTTTTCCATGTTTGAGCTGTGCCCAGTGTAGTGCAGCTGAATGGTTTTTTGTATGTGTTGATCACACAGAGTTTGACTGAATGGACAGTATTACACAGCCCTTCTCGTTCTGTAATAAATATAGTTATTAAGACCACCACAGTGGAGGAGCATGTATTCAGCTTGAAATTACAAAATGTACTGTGTCCTTCTTACATAAACAGCACCAAAGCAGCAAAATAAAAAAACACATTTAATGTCTCGGTCAGGCCAGGTGAGACTTTATCCTAATGAATACTGAACAGCTCACCTTGAGTCAACATGAAAAATGTTTCTATTTGTTGATGTTGATGATTTTTGAGTAATGTGTATTTGTGCTCTGTGGTGGCAAATATTCTGCAGACATATTCTTTACACAGATACCATTTTCATTACCAAGATAGACCTTATGAACGCTATATTCCTGTGTATCTCACCAGCATCCCTGTTTGTTTGTTGTCTTGTTCTATCCTCTCTCTGCCTCCATCCTCTCCTCTTTCATCTCCCTCATCCCCTTCCCTCGCTCCGTCCATCTTTAGAAGGAGAGGAAAGCAGGAGGTTTATTAAAGCTCCTGTCCGGGGCGGCAGCCAAGAAAAAACCTCGCTCACCTCCCTCCTCCCCGCCCACCCACGACCCCTCATTAGCCGGCCAAGGCGCTGGGGCCACAGACCCTGTCCACCATCCCCACCACCATCACCGCTCAGGTTCCTGTCCGATGGCATCACAGGGGCGAGCCGGCTCCTGTCCAATCGAGAGCGATATGGCAGGGGCCATAGGACTGGAGCCTCTGCACAGGAAGTCCGGCTCCCTGGACACCAATTTTCCCAGGTCGCCCCCAGCAACGCGCACTGGCAGTGCTCTGATGGTTCTCCGGCCTGAACCCAAACCCCTGTCCAGAGAGAGGTGGGCACATGCACTGATCCACACAGAAAGAAGTTACACCCAGAAAAACACATATATTAACTATATAGAAGCACATAGAAGACAGATAAACACATTCAGTACAGTATGTGTTTATCAGCCCAGACATTTCTCATTGTATCCCAACTTTTCCGACCCTTTTGCAGTAGGATGCAGTGTGAACACGCCCCGAGAGAGCAATCAAACTCGCTAATAACAAAACCACATGATGAACGGAAACAAAGTCGTGACCAGACAGAGCCTGTAATAATAAAGTTCATAACCCTAATCAAGGTGATTGCACTCTCTATGCCCTTGTTGGTTCATCATCTCAGATTTAATATCCACACCTACAACATGAGCTGAGGTCCCTCAGTGCTGACCAGGAGCAACGCTTTCTACTGATGCAAATGTTGGTACACAACATACACAAGTTCTTTTCTCATTCACACACACACTTCATGCCCCTCAGAGGACACCTGTTTAATGAGTAACATACCTATTAGACACTTCAACTGTCACATGACATGGAAGAGGAATAAAGGATTAAATGTGTTGTGTGTGTGTGTGTGAGAGAGAGAGAGAGAGAGAGAGAGAGAGAGAGAGAGAGAGAGAGAGAGAGAGAGAGAGAGAGAGAGAGAGAGAGGAAAAGCAATCTTGTCTTACCATTATTTTGATAAATGTCAAACCCTGTGGGACAGTCACATACCAACACACAGACTCTATGGTTATCATTACATCTGATAAGCATATCAGATGATGTATTACTGTTTTTTAAGCAATACCAGATGTAACACGGAAGAGTGTTTGTGCCAAAAACTCCCAGTTAAAACACATTGGTATCGTTTCACTTCACATTGCAGGTTTACGCACAAACCTCATTAGAGTTCAGTGGAAGCAGCCAGGAATGACGGTTTAATTTGATGCACAAGTTGGGAAAAAGTCAAAACAACTTCAAATGGACTGGATAACGTTTTAGTGACATAGTAGCTGTAATGCACCTCTGTCTAAGTTTGAAGCTAGCTTTCAGTGAAGGCAGACGTACACAGTAAAGATTTTGTTTCGATGACAGTTGCTCACAATTAAAGATCAAGGGCTGCAGCTGGAAATGAATTCAATAAGAGACTGATTCCTGCTCAGATTAAGTTCTTTCAGATGGGACGTACCAGTGTGTGACGTTGGCCCACAGCGTTTGCGTGTGTTATGGCTCTTACTCTCTGTGTGCGGCAGGTATCGTGTGGTGGTGCCCTACCCGCCTCAGAGCGAGGCGGAGATCGAGCTGCGGGAAGGGGACGTGGTGTTTGTCCATAAGAAGCGGGAGGACGGCTGGTACAAAGGCACCCTGCAGAGGACGGGACAGACCGGCCTGTTTCCCAGCAGCTTCGTCGAAAGCTTCTGAACTAGAAAGAGTGGACAAAAGAACACACACTACTCCTGTTCCTGAGTCACAAAAAACACACACACACATACACATAGCTACATGCATACACGAAGGATGGACCGACATTGGTTTCCTACATTTACACTTCTAGATTAAAGACGGACAATAAAGACGTTGCTTTAAGGGGCTGCTAACCCTGATTAAAAAGTAGAAGTTTTTCCCCCCAAAACAGTCGCTGGAGTTTTACATACGAAAATAATCAAATTAAAAGCTACTGAATAATGGCACAAACCATCATTAACATGGGCATCTTCAGAAACCCATATCGGTCCAATTAATTTTACACACACACACATACAGCAAAGCGAGCCTTGGCTTTGACCAGCCACACAGGAGGCAGGGTAGCTTTTCCCCTCATTTGTCCGCAGGGGACAGCGTCGGGGTCCGAGGACCCTGTGATGTTGACTACTGAAACCACACAGACTCAAAGAGCACAGAAAGACAAACCCTGCCTCTCAGTTCTCCTCCTTGGCATCATCCACCAGCAAACACTAGCACAAAAAGCTCTGCTTTCCACTGAGACCTCAGAACTTGAATTCGGGTGCTTTCTTTTGTTTGACAAGTGAAGATTTATGGCCGGCTGGTGAGGGAAGTGTGTGAGCCAACAGTCCAGGATCATTGTAAGCACACTTCCGTGTCTAGTTTGTGCCAACAAGCTGATGTGTTTCTTGTTCAACACAATATACATGTTAATAACAATGCATGTAGCATTATTATGGGTTTTTTTTATATATATATGTTGAAATAGATGTTTGTGTTGTCCCAAACTAGTCATGTGTGATGATCTGTGACGGGAATTTTAATTTAAAAACAAATTGTGCAAAACGTAAAATATTCTGCAATTCATTTTTTCTATTTATATATCTTACATAAATTTATACACCCATTTTTTTTTTTTTTTTAATTTGTCCTTTGTTGACCCCCCCGCAGCTGGGTTGGACTGCTTCAACTGGCTTGCTGAATGTAGGAAGAAAGAACTGATTTGTACTGAGAAAGTTGTTTTTTAATCTTCAGTGGGAGATTACAGTGACAAAGAATACACAAGTCAATATTTGATACCACCTGCCAATATGTCTACATATACAATATTTTAAACACTCCATTATTTGTTTGACAAAAGGGATTACCGTTGCTACTTGTCACATCCTTCTTCAGACACAAGCCTCTTTACAATAATTAATCCAGCCTTTTTAGTTTGAAATGTAAAAATCTAACAAACCAAAAATCTAGCAGATAGTCCATGGAAATTTCCAACTGGAAATACCATACATTCTGTCACAATGGTTGCAGTAAACAGTCCTCAGCCTTTTCTTGAGATAACTGTTGAGAGTTTTTGTCTGACTGCAGCAATATTGTGAAACCAAATGTGTGATCCGATGCTCGTAGAAGAATGTGAAATCGGGGGGAGGGGGGGGGGGGGCAACTGCCAACCTTTGACAACAACTTTTAACGAGCATTTTTGTACGGCTTGTAGTGCGTGCAGTTGGTCTGCTTTGTGAAAGTGGGTGTAGATCCAGGCTAGTTTACATCCAGCCACAACCGTCTACCTGTTTTCCCTGTTTCTGGAGATAGAAGCACAGCGAAAGTCAGCAGAGCTTGACTTGCTAACTGTGTGTATGTGTGTGCGAGAGAGTTTTCCTCACCTGCTTGTGCCAGAAAGAAGCACAAATACTGGCCAGGTGCACACAGGTGAGGCAGAGCACACAAACGTTCAGTTGGCTCATAAGCAACGAGAGTCTGTCATTGGTTAAGCATACCTGAGTCTCCTTGGTGAACTGCATTCATGTCATATGGGAAAGACATACAAAACAAGCACAAGACAAAATATCCGACATCAAGAGATACAGCTCCCTGCCTTGAGTTTTCTCCCACGCCGTTTTTCCATAGAGTAGTGGTCTGATGATGTCGTTACATGATGGATCTTTTCGTTTTTTTGAGCAAAAGATTTTTTGAAAAGTAAAATGAAATTGAAAAAAAGGAGGAGGAGGCTTAAAATTAAACGAGCAAGCAAGCAACCTTTTTGTCAGTTTTTAGGATTTCATGTTCACCGTAAACTCGGAGGTGACCTGTCACTGAGGAGCCAAAAGTACAACAAATTGTGATGTGTTTGGGGTTTTTTCTGCCACTATTAGATTGTGTGTGTGTGTGTGGGGGGGGGGGGGGGGAAACAACCCTGATCCCTTAAAATGTGAAGAAAAGTAAACAACAAACATGTTAAGGGAAACACACACACAGTCATTACAGAGAGCAGCATGCTCTGCGATCATCTTCTAGCTGGGGGCAGTGCAGTATGGGTAATCCTGTCCATCTGGAGCAACAGATGAAACCAAAAACACTAAATTAAGATTTTATTATATTTTTTTTCTCCTGCAGGTCACAGCTTTTTAACTGGCGACTGTCAGTCACACAGTGAAATAACACACATAAAAGCCTAGAATGGCAGAATCCTGGATATGAAGCAGTCGCTCTGATTCTTCATTTGTATTTGACCGATCTTGTCTATTTATTCAAACCTATTTCACACAAGTGTACTAGCCTATGATATTTGCGCAGCTTTTAATTGAGTTTTTTAGGTAAGTGAAAGTGCCAGATTATGAAAAAGGGTCAAAACTAAATGTGAAATTTTGGCAGAAGATATTAAAAAATATCTTCATTGGTCAGTCAAACCCTAGTGCCTACAAAAGCCAACACACACACTTGTGTATTTGCATCAGGCAGACTAAACCTGTCTTTTGTCTCTTCTTACAATGACCCTGGAGGTTGTTTTTTCTCATAGCTCTGCTCTGTTTGACTAGATGACAAAAAAACCAGCAGATCCCAGAACAGCTCTGCACAAAAAAAATAAATTTAAAAAGCCTGAGCAAGATTTCCCTTATCTGTTTCTACGCCCGCTTGAAGTACAGGACTCTTAATTTCTACTGAGTCAAACATAAGCACAAGTCCTCATTTGTGTCTGAGATGGACAGATCTCGCCGGGGTTTTTTTTTCTCATATTTTTCATGGGGTCGATGCTGTGAGGAGGAGAGTTTACAACCGTCGAAACATCAGGAATGAAACCACTGCACGGTGGTCACTTTACATCAAATACCTTGAACAAATGTTTTCATGCCGTTTTGTGTTTTGTTCTTTATTTCCTGTGATGTCAGCTCGTCTTTCGTCTCAGCTTCCTGGTTGTAAATACCAACTGAGAGCTCATGGTGATGGCTTGAAAAGTCTGAACAAGCAGTGGTCATTTTCATTGGGCGTGAACACAGAAACACACTATTATTGCACATCCAATTTCTCATTGGATATGATTTCAAATTACTGTCCACTCGCTTTTTTTGTCCTTCCAGGAAGCCTGAGCACTCACCCTGCCATCTTGAATTAGATGTCGGCCATATTTGTTCCTATGGATACTTATGTGTCTGAGCGTGTGTGTGTGTGTGTGCGTGCGTGTGTGCGTGCGTGCGTGCGAGGGGAAGGGGCCTCTATGTAGCTTTTTACATTAAAAAACAAAAGGAAAAAGTTTGGTGCGGCGTGAATGCTCATGCCTCGGGTTGACCTGACCTGACTCGGGTCGAATACAGCGAGAGAAACGGAAAAAAAGAAAAAAAAAGAAAGTATATATATAATTCTATATTGTGCAGAATATTTATAGGCCTTTGTGCCATTGAAGTCATGCTCTGCACTGGCCAAGCCCAGCGCTCTCTACCATGTGATCATTATACATTGTCTTGTACTGATGACCCGTGGCTGATTTGATTGTTTTTTCATGTCAAGTGCATTTTTCGCAATAAATGCCTTTGTTTTAAAACAGATTTTCAGCTCTCTCTTTTTTCCGCATCCGCCTGCAGCTCTATAATGGAGTGAACACGGGGAGTGATGGGAAAACACTACGATGCTTAACAAACACATTACCCGTATAGCCCATTAGGGTTTCATAGTTGCCCTTTGGAGGACTCATCCAGAGAATCATATTATATCCTGCTCTAATTGTAATTACCTGCAATCACAATGTGGTCGTTAGGAGATTATGAAGCCTTATGGGCAACACTCCAGGTACAGTCGTCTGGCAGAGAGTAGAACTGTCTCCATCATTACAAACATGTAGGGATGCAGCTGTATATCGGCTTCACAGTGTACTGTGGTTTGAAAATGATACTTATCATGTACATTTGCCTATCAGCAGTAATGAATTCTACCATATTAATGTTATTTGAAAAATATAGGATTTTGTGAAATTTGTTCAACGAATATAGGGTCATTGTAACTGACAATAATAATAATAATGCAATACCACTGCCATGAAATCACATCATGGAAATCTCCGCTGCAACCCTGCACACATGAAAGCAAAGCATCTCCCTCTCTTGCCATCAGTCCCTCCATCTTCTCCTCATGTCCTCCCTCACCTTTTCCCCTCTTTCTCCTTATTTTCCTCCTCTCTTTCCCTCTCTCTCCCTCCGTCTCTCATGTGTTATCAAGCTAACACTGGCATGGACGAGGTGTGTAATTGGTAATTTTAGAGTGTCGCCGGCACTCCCCTTAAATGACAACCTCATCTCTCCAGCAGCCGGGCCTGTCTCCAATGATCACCTCCATTTGCATTTAGAGTGACTAGCAAAAGGTGACAGGGAGGGGTGTGTGTGTGTGTGTGTGGAGGTGCAGGGGGTGTGATAGCTATCTTGGATGTATGTGCACAGAGAAACTTGACACTAACACACAAACTCCAACTGATATATTTAAGTCGAGCATGCAGGCAGCAAGTTGGATTTTTCGGATTTCTGCAGTGCAGAGATAGTGTTTCACCTCTGACAGGAAAACTGTGAGAAACTGTTTCTCACCCTGAAAGTAGCTGAAGGTGTCCATACACATAAACCTGCAGGCACTTTCTCCAGTTTGCCTTGGTGAAATGGTTCTCCTCTGGGGTGGGGGGGTCTCTTCCCAGCAAGGTGCTGCAGGCCCCTTCAGGGGATCGATAAGCTTTCCTCTGCTTTACGCCAGACCTGTCTGTTTACCTGTCTGTGTGCCAGCTCTAAGTCACATAAAGGGCAATGGAGCCGGAGGGTGAGACACTGCAGGGAAAAAGACCTCTGCCAAGCGGTACAGGGCGGTTCCTCGGTTGGCAGGTAAAATACCAAGCTGCTGTCGCGTAAATCTTCTTCTAAAGCAAAAGGGAAGCTTGTGATAATCTCCAATCCTCTCTGATGAAAGGGAGAGAAATGTAGATGCCTTTACAGTTGGCGTTTATTTTTATAATGAATCAATGGTGGAGAGGAATTAAGTCAGGAGGTCTGCAGGTTTCACAACAGTCTGAAAATCTCTCCTTTGGTGCAATCATTTAAAATTGATAAACAGAACTTAAAATTTACTTAAATGTTTATGCAGTCTTCCTCCATGTTGTTGCTTTTTAGTTACAGTCCATTAGGCCACATCACATCACACCCACTGTAAAACACACCTGCCTGACACTGTAGATAAAAAGGCATTGGTATAACTGCAGTGACATGATCACAAGTCCATGACCTCTGAGTCTGACCTGGTCCTGAGGTTGATAGATTCATACGCGTGACCTCATACTGATTATAGAAGTTTTGTTCCTCTGCATGTTCTCACACAATTTGGATACTGCATCGCTGTATTTGAAATTTTGCAACACAGTTGGTGAAAAGTAAATATTTACTAAAATACTTTTCTCAGGTACAATTCTGAGCCACTTGCACTTTAGTATCCATACAGAACATGGTCTTTCCATTTTATGCCATTTAATACTTCAATTCCACAACATTTCACTGGGAAATATTGTACCTTTACTCCATTGGAGTCATAGGTAGGATTTTAGTAGGAGTTTACATAACAAACCTTTAATGCATTCATAAAATGATAAAGTGTTCTCATTACACTGGCCGACAGTATAAAAAAATATCTTCACTTTGCAACACCTGCATCAGCAACATTAAATTGATGCTTATGACAATGTGGCAGTAATATTAATATACAAATTCTACAATATTTCCTTGTATGAGTACTTTTATTTTGATATCTTAAGTAATTTTTTTAACTAATAATACTTATTTTTTTCTCAAGTAACATTTGGAAAGTGGAACTTTGCACCACTGGTACCACACCATTTGAATGGATTCCTTGAGCAGTATTAGAGAGTAGTATCAGGAACTATATTATTAAAAATTATGATCATTGTGATAAACCAGCATTAAAACAAAATGCATAAACTGGAACTTAGTTGGAATTCACCGATTAGACATCACAGTCACACATAAGATGAAAAAACAGACAAGCTGAGTGTATCTTGACAAAAATACAAAGATTTATTTAGAAAGAAGGCAAAGAAGCTCCCAAATAACACTGTTTAGTCCTTAAATACAAGTGTAGTACAAATGTGTCTAAGCCAAGTGTCACTCCATCAGGCACTGGTGTGTTTCCCTGGATGTACAAGTTAAGTGGATAGTGTATTTCTAAGTAAGCTTCACACAGATAAGGCACTAATACATCGTAAGCACTAGTGTAAATATAAAGTGGCAGTGTTTGTGAGTAAATGTTGGTTTTTTATAAAATCACACTTTACTGAAAACCAGCACCACAGTGTTCTGGTTCACTGTTAAAATGGGGTGTGAAACCCCGTCTCATCATGACTCCAGGGAGAAGTGAATGAAGGAATGATTACAAAAGAAAGTCACAAATACATCCTCCTCTTCCTGTATTCCCTCAACAAACACAGACTCCACATGATGCTTTCTCCACAAGGCAGCTCTTTTCAGAAAGACTTCAACTGTTTGTGCCAATAGGAAATAAAACAAGGGAGCAAGTAAACCACTTTGTATATAAATATATGCAGTAACATGGACCTAACCCAAAACCAAGCCTCAGTCTCGACCTTCTTCGAAAACTGCACAAGTGTGATTTCAGAAACGACCCTTTCCCTTTAAAACAACAGGAGAATCAGTGAATCTAATGCTGGTGTGCTCATAGGATAAGTTTATATCAAGGAGATGTGAGGAAAAAACTCTGACATGACACAGAAAATGGATAAGGAATTATAATGCCCTGTGAACACGCTTATGATAACACTTAATGAGGACTGCACTCGACTAACCTTCAGAAAAGAGCCTTTTTGGATTCTGTAACATTTCTGGATTTATCTACAAATCTGTTAAATGAATGGCATTTTTTGCACATAAGTCTCGATGGAGTCAATATTCTATAACGGCTCTATTTAGACAGGACGGGGCAGAGAGCTGGAATGCTCACGCTCCTCCTCACCGCAGCGGCAGCACTGCTGGAGAACAGCTGTGAGCTAAATAAATAAAGTGGCGGATGGTCGATTGTTTACCCTCTATTAATGACCCGCTTCCACCTGCTTCTCATTTAGTCTAACCAACCCTGTGGATTTCCTTACAAACCGGTCTGCTATTTATTATGTATAGAACATACAATTCTGCTGCCTAATTTTATACAGTCTGACAGTGCCAACATGTGGTTAAAAATGACATCATCATTAGGTTGAGGCATGCTGTATCTGAAGCATTTTGGCCCAACACAAAAAATAAACTGATTGAGCAACTTTAATTTGTCAGGGTTTAGTGTTTGTGATTTATTAAACTGATTGCATTAGGATTTTAAAAAAAAAAAAAAAGTACATCACGCTGTAGCTTTTAAATTGATTTTGCTATTTTTATTACGTCCGGCATTGTCAGATTGATGATTTTATGACGAAGAGCCGTTTGTTTAGACACCAAGACCAAAATATATGTAAATCTCATGAAATCAAGCTTGTCTGAAATGAACTTTATACTGAATTCTAAGCATGTTACAGATGTTTGACTGTCTCCATATCAAAGTTATTAGGCTGCATTACAAGTTTTTACGTTATCATACACTAAATATATGGCAGACAGAGAAGTCCCTTTTAATGTATTGTTTGCACTTATCCAAGTCCTCTGATCAATGTACAGCATCTTTGTGAAGACACTCAGGTGTCCCTCAGTTTATGGAGGTATATGGAAAATAAAGGTTTAATATAAAAATGAAAAGGATAAATATAACATATTACACAAAAGGTATAAAACCCACAAAGATTAAAAAATACCATTCAGGAAAGCGTACACAGAATTCATGGGTACAGTCATTAAACTTTGGCACAAAATTAAAACTCACACTCGCACAAACTTCTGCTTTGTCTGGTTCTTTTCCCGGTTAGTGTTTGAGACTGGCCGCAATGGGCAGGAAAGGATGTGGGCAGAATGTCACTGGTTATACTGGTCATACTGGAGTGTACTTCAGATCCCTCTTCACATGAAGCCAGAACTGGAAGAGAACAAGAGGGAGTTACACAAGCTAACCATCAATTGATCAATCAATCACAGCACATTCCAATTAACACTTAATTTAATGAAACATCCACATTAGGTCTTAAAGAAGACTCTTACTTCTTGCGGTCCTTGTCCTTCTTGCCGTTGGCTGTGAGGCTCTGAGCCTGCAGGAGCTGGGCGGCAGCTCGTCTCTTGCTGAAGGAACTCTGGTCCTCTTCCAGGAGTCTCTTCTTTTCCTCCAGAGCCGCTTTCTCGTCTGAGTGGAGGCGCTTCAGCTGCTCAAAACGACTTTGAAGCTGAAACACATGCAACGAAGAAAGCCGAATTAAAGAGATGCCTCCACGCTACCTTTTTATGTAGCAAATTACAATGGTTACCAGACAAATTAGCTTCCTCATTATGTGGTTTTGCTCTCACATTAAACCCAAGTTAGATGTGAAACTGTAAAAAGATCAACTTTCACTGGGAGGAAAGAAATGTTTTTACTTTAATTTGGCAAAAGAAAAAAAAACGGGAAAACAGGTTGTTGAAATAAGATTTATTCATTTACTACACTGACACATTCAGTCAGCCACCAACATTTTAGTACAAACCTGAACATTTATAAAAGGACAGTACTTTTACCGTTCGATCATCGTTTTCTCTTCCAAATAACGAAAAAAAAAGTAACTGGAGAGTTTCTTTCTTTTAAACCTCTCCGAATGTCTGGACCCATTTTTAGTTACGTGTGCAGTGTAATCACAATTGATCGACCTGACGGCCAGAGTAACAAATATAAAACCCACATTGTGCTTTAAGAGAGAAATAGAAATAAAACTGAACTGCTATTAAGTCAGCAGCTCACACCCCTAGGGACAACATGCACGGAGCTGTGGCCATTTTAACACACAACATATGCTGAGTTTGTGTTTGCATGTCCACCCACCTCTCTCTCAGCCTCCTTCAGCTCAGACTCCTTCTCCTTCACCCTCTGCACAAACATCTGCCTCATCTCATCCTCCCTCTTCTGCAGCTCCACCAGGAACTCCTGACGCTTGGCCTCGTAAGTCTGCTGCAAGCTGCACACACACACACACACACACACACACACACACACACACACACACACACACACACACACACGATATGACCAAAATCTCATATCCCGATATATGT
>JBBPCS010000001.1:20163377-20178621 GCA_037974645.1 Hollardia meadi | reverse complement strand
CAAAGAACATCCACATGAATACCAGGACCCAGGGTTTTCCACTAGAACATTGTACTGTAGCCATGATCAGTGTCATTTACTTGATCTATCAGTGGTTTTAATGTTGTGGCTGATCGGTGTAACTAAACACTTATTTGTAAGCACAAACACTCTTGAACACGTTGAGCCTGTGACTCTTCTTCATTGTCAATAACACACGCGCACACGCCTCCTCTCACCTCTCTTGTTTGTTCATTTGGTCTCCAAAGCCCACGGTGTTGACCACCGTAAGGCGTAGTCTGACGTTACTCTCCTGTAGATCGTAGGTTTGAGCCCGCAGCTTCACCTGAGGCTCAAAGTGGGATGACTCAAAGTTCTCAAAGTTGGTATTGAACAAAGTGTCCATCAGGGTAGACTTGCCAATACCAGTTTCACCTAGAGCCAGAAAAAGATGGGATACAATTTTTGATATTGAACAATAAAATTAAATAGTGTGAGCATCAGAGAGTGGCACTCCAAAACAAACTGTTTTAAGTCTAATATCCCTAAAACTTAATTTGCTAGAAGGATGACTCATCACCAAGCTCCAAGTTCATATTCCAGCTGCACTGGAGCAGTGGGGGGGGAGTGATTTTCTGAAGGACACAGCAATCACAGTTGTTGAGGAAGGACATTATTATTCATTGCTCCAACCACACATTTACCAGATGATCAAGAGGTTTGAATCAGCAGCATTCTTCTCATCGCAATGCACCTTGTCTACAGCTCCTAATACTCAGACTAATACTAGACTAATATTCAGTTATTAGGAGTATCGAGCACTGCCATTGGGCCATTAAAATGCACTCTTGCTACAGAGCAAGATTGTGAATGAGAACGAGTGTGCATTTAAACCATGTGACAAACAAATTTGCATTAGTAGTAGCATCCTGTGTGCATCAGCGCTTCAGTAAAGGTATGTGTATTGTGCATGTATGACAAGGTACCGATGCAGAGGATATTGAAGCAGAAGCCCTGGCAGATGGACTTGTTGACAAGCTGATCCGGGAGGCTGTCAAAGCCCACATGGCCAGCCAGGGACAGGGGTCGGACACCATTATTCTGAGGAAGAAATTGCACATACATACAGATCATTTTCAAGATGTCTCATCCATTTTCTCTTCAACTACAAATAAATAATCCACTAGGGATTCAGGAGAAGATATATCACCTTTTAGCAAGAGTCACTTGCACACCACTTCCCTCCAACTTTATATATTAACCTTTTGTTGTAAGGATGCACAATAATGAAGATTCTGGCAACATTTGTTAAGTAATCCATACCATACCATGGATAAATATTAAATTAAATCTATTGTTTATCAAATCAGAAATGATCTAGTCTGGGTAATTTAAATGAAATCTACAATGACGCACTATTGACAAATGGAATTGTCACACATCAAATGTTCCAGGCAACTATTTTTAACAGAATTGCTGTCAATGAAATATATTATATTAGTAGAATTATCTCAACGTGCAAGCTAGAAAGAGCTTAACTGACTTAATAGGCTATGGCTAAACCATCTTCTGTGCTCTCTTGTCGCCTTTCTTTGAGATGCCCCAGTCTGAACTACTGATTAGACAGTAAGAGTGTCACTAGTCAGCTAAGCAGAGGAGTAACATTGACCAAGTGATAATGTGGTACACTTTGCTAACGTAAATGAAATTCCTCATGATAGACCTCCAACTTTTAGTTATTATAAACAATGTCTATGATTTGGAAACACTAAACGTTCACACAAGTTTTGGCAACATGTCTATTGGCCAGATGTGTTGATGGGACTAATTTAGCTGCGTGAACGCTATATTTCATTCAAAAATGCAGCGATTTAGTGGAGCTTATCAAACTACATAACATATGTTAACCTCAAAACATTAACATGGCCTAATGTTTGGCGATTTTGTACGAATAAGTGCACGGGAGTGTTTAACCAGGCAGCACACAATTTTCATAAACTTTTGACTGCTGAATGGCCAACTTAGCGTTAGCCAGCTAGCGTCCTCCGCGGTCTATTTTGGTTGTAAAACTTTTTTTAAAAGTTGAAAATTGAAGGTGAAAAGCCCCGCTTGATGTTCTGAATATATGCCGATGTGGAGAGCATGGGTGTTTTGTATTCGAGACTGTTTAACTTACATTTTAACTACCATGTTTTGAAGTTAAACAAAAGTAGCTATCGGGCTAGCTATAGCTAACTTAATGATAGCCCCCCGGACACTCCCTACTCAACTGTCAAGAACACTCATTTGTCAACCACAATGATGGTAAATACTGACCGGCTGCCGAGCAACATCAGAAGAAGCCATAGTTTTAGCCAGGAGTTAATACCTCTGACAGATTCAGAAATAATTACGTTACAACAAAACTGACTAAAGAGCGACTTCTTTTTTAGAACCCTGATCGGGACCGCCTCACTGAGTCTACCGTCGACAACTGGACAGACTAGACTCCTCGAAAAAAGATAGGAATGAGGTGAAATCTGGTGAGGTAAAATACCATAACTTAGGTAAATGAGGCAAAATACCATAAATTAGAGAAGAATGCCATTAATGCCATTATGAATTAAAACATTCATAATTACTAAGGAATGAAATACATTACAATTGGAATTAAATGCAGCCAAACGATGTTTATTTACTGTAGTAATACACGTATCCCCCCTTTTTGTATAATGGTACAGCGCAAATTAATTTCCCCAGCCGCTTCCATGACACATGGCAGACAGTCAGAAATATTGTGACTCAGCGCTACATTCACACCCAACAGCTTCTCTATTATGATCTTGATGCCTAGTTTCACGTACGAGTTTTAACCTTAGAGAATTCACAAGGCAACACAATAATTTTGATAAAAATATGAAAAGTACATTTGTTTGCTGCCATAGTTCTTGTTGACTGAGAAGATTACGATGGTATGTCTAGCTAAACTAGACTATCAATAGGTTTTAGGTATCTATTACAGATTTGAATCGGTTAGTCATCCCACACAGGCCCAAGTATATTGCCAGTCTTTCCTCACGCTATCACAGCCCAGTCGACATCTAAAATAAAAAATACATTCTCCAAATATCAAGGTTTTTTAAGAACACGGTCGATTTTACTGGTATTTGAAAGCCGGGTTTACGAGGAGCGCATGAATGCAGCAGGATTTTTGCCGTGGAGAGCTTTTGCTTGGTTGCGACCCCTATCTGCCAGAACTCGACACTCCCCATGGAGGAGAGAGGCAACCCAGGGAAGAAGATGCTGTCATCCGTTGTCACCGACCCCAGTGAGTGACAGCAGCGTGAACATGGGGTCATTTTGAAACGGTCTTCTGCAACTTATTTGCGCCATCTGTACGCTCCGTTTGGGCCGTTCAGAATGATGATGGCGTCCCGGTGCATGGAGCAAGCCGTGCAGGAGTTCCTGGCGGAGAGAGGAGGGAGGGTCCAACAGATGGAGCTCATCGATCATTTCCTATCAATCTGGGGGGAAAATGACCAGTCGAAGGAAGGGGTGGATCGCGAGGTTCTGGAACGCGCCGTGGACAGCGTGGGTTTCGTGAAAGTGGAAAACGGCGTGAAATTTGTGTGTTTGAACACCGAAGGCAGCGCGGGGTCGGTGATGCGTGCGGACACGGACGGCCACGATCTCGAGGAGTGCAACGGTAATATCCAGGAGACACAGCACGACAACAACCGTGTCAACGGCAACCCTGACAACGGAGCACAAACAGGTGAGCAATAAGCACTGTGTGTTGGGTTTATTCGAAGTTATTCTGCGGTGATATATTTAATTAAACATTTTACATATATATGAAAATTTCTATATATTTAATCTAATCTACATGTATATTTGTGTAATCATTACGTTACCTCTGTTTATTTACTTATTTGCTTAAATTATAGGCTGTATTGTATAGGCCCTCTGACTAGCCCCAAGATTAACACGTCATTGTTTGGCCATTGTTTATGAAGGCCAATATCTACTATATTGGGTTAGACTGACGTTTTCAATGATCTAATGATTAGTGCCTTTAATCTTCACATCTTTCTTGTCAAAAAAATACCAAAAACTTTGCAATAATTCAGTATTAATAATAACATAGAGATGATGAAGAGAAGACCAACCTACCTGCAGACATTACAATGGAGGGGTTGCTTTGGAGATAGTTCAGGTTGAAGGAACTGTTCACCCAAAAATGAAAAGTCAGTCATTATCTACTCACCTCCATTCTGATGGGAAGTCAGGTGAAGTTTTTTCGTCCGCAAAACATTTCTGGAGCTTTACAGCAAAACAGTGTTGCAGCATTCTCCTAAAGAGCTAAAGAAGTTCGGGGCTTTTTCCCCCCTTACCCTTTAACCTTAAAATGGCTCCATGTAGCTGGTCTGGTGTAATCCAAGTCTCCGGAAGTCCCCAAATCCCAAATT
Source organism: Hollardia meadi (assembly GCA_037974645.1). NCBI lineage: Eukaryota > Metazoa > Chordata > Actinopteri > Tetraodontiformes > Triacanthodidae > Hollardia > Hollardia meadi. The sequence continues at coordinate 20,174,194 of JBBPCS010000001.1, read as the reverse complement.
GATTTGAAAAGACATTATTTACACCCTTTTGTAAGATGAAATTTTCACTGCACGGGTGTTTTTTTCCTCAGAAAAGATTTCAGCGTTCAAATCAATTTGGGGTCTCTGGGCTTCTGGAGACTTGAATTAGGCCGGACGAGCTTTATGGAGCCATTTTATGTGTTTTTGCTTTTTGGTTGTTGTTTTTTTACGTTTTAAAACAAGTCCCCAGCTTCTTCAGTTGTTTAAGAGAATGAACCAACGGTGTTTTGCTGTGAAGCTCCAGAAATGTTTCGTGCACTGTAAGACTTAATATGTCTGTCCATCTGAATGGGGGCGAGTAGATAATAACAGAATTTTTTTAATTTTTGGATGAATTGTTCCTTTAAGATTATGCCAAAGACAACTGTGTCATACAGTGTCAAAGCTGATGACAAAGACGAGAAAAACATGTCAGATTGTTTCACAGGAGCATCCAGCTTGTTGGCTGGCAGCCTGGACAATGACAAACAGTCAAATGACAATGAGCAACCTGCAGCCCCCTCCCAGAACACTAAGACCAATGCAGCGACTCCTACCTCCGGTGGTGGAGGCGGGGTGAAGCTGAGGGAGAGGAGGAGGCGAGAGTCGGCTCCGGTGATTGGCGGTGTGCCAGATCTGGACCAGGCTCACCCTGCAGGGTGCCACAGCCAGCAGGTGAGAGGGGCACGCAGGGTGTCCAAAGGGTCCCAGCGGGCCATGCTGGTCAGCTGCCTGTCTGAGGACAGCGCCTTGGAAGGCCTGGAAACCATTGGAGATATCAACACACCCAAGGGGAGTCGCAGGAACTTCATAGAGCTGATGATGAGTAGTTCTCCTCAGGTAGGACACTTCGTTTCTCTGGCATGAAAACAAGCTTCCAAGTTATAATAAGTCTTAATTACATTAAATTTAAAAAGGCAGCTTTGCAAAGCTCTCTACAGGACATAGCAGGTAAAACAAGGGAGTAGCAATGTGAGCATGGGAGAAAGTGTGTTTCCAAAAATGGAATTCAACCTGGAAAAAGCTGCTGCACTGCTTTTGATTGTTCCAGACTTTAAACAATGTCAGACTTTTGGCCACACCAAAACCCAAAAGGTGCTTCACCTTTGGGTGTGCCCCAAATCCATTGCCTGTAGATTAAATGAAGCAGGTTCCCCTCTCTTTGGTGCTGTGTATTTGCAGCATGCTAAAAAAAAACAACAAAAAAAAGATGCTATTTGGGGTGTGACCAGAAATGCAATATTCATGAAGTGTGACTCCACAGCATCTGTCTTATGTAACTGAGAGATTTGAGACAGTGATGTAATCCAGCTTGCCGTAACTTTTAGTCAGGTCGGCCCCTTGTGATGATGATGACGTCTTTTTGGTGACCATCATAATGCAGAAACCGACAAAACTGAATGTTTCAAAACTGATTTGTTTACTGTTAAAGACACCTTTTTGCAATTAACATCTGTTTGATGCTATTGTGGTGCTCAGTACTCTGTTATCAAGCCTACTTTTGTTTAGCTGATCTTCAACAAATGACATTAAAGCACGCATGTGGGTCTGTGTCCCTCAATGTGTAACTGTTAATTTACAGTGTTGTTGATGTCCTGCGGAGAACCGTTTTAGCAGGGTATTGTCAAAGAACCTTTCTAAAAGCCATCTTCAAGTCACTATAAAGTATTCTGCAGTGGTACAATGCTAAATAACTACTGTATGAAATGGGGCAACACTGAAAAAACACTCTGAAGAAGTGTGAAAACTTGTAAGCATTTATCTTTCTTGATGTGAGCCAAATAAACAAGGGAAATGTGTGTATTTTTGTTTTCCTTTCATAGTTTTTCGGAATATGCTCACAGGATTTTGGGTTTAGTACTCCACTGAGAATCCCATTGTTGAAGCGCAACAATTCATTGAACAAAAACAAACATTTAACGTGTGCACCCCTTTCATTCTCATGTTCTGCCCCTTGCAGGTTCGGAGGTCTCTGATCAACCGCGGTTCACGCCTCCGGGACTCCGTGAAGAGCGATGGAGACTCGACATCACTCCTCTCCTCAGCCACAGATGAGGACTGTGCCTCGGTGACCCTGGACCCCCTGGAACATGAGTGGATGCTGTGTGCGTCAGACGGCCTGTGGGACAGCCTGCAGCCCCTGCTCACTGTGGAACCGTGCCTAGTGGCCAAGAGAGACTTTGTGACCGGCTTTACCTGCCTCCACTGGGCTGCGAAGCAGGGCAAAGCTGAGCTGCTCTCCCAGCTGCTGGCCTTCGCCAAGGAGAACGCTATACCTGTGAATGTAAATGTGAGATCCAGCGCTGGATACACTCCGCTACACCTGGCAGCCATGCATGGACACACACAGGTGGGTTGCATGGCGGTGGTAGTGCAGTGTCATGTGTTGCACCTGCTCAGTGAAGCAGCAGATAATTATATATTCTCTCTGCTCTGGCTAGAATCATTAAAGTTCCTCTTTAAATAGATTGAATGATCAAGAAAAATAATGAGATGACTTCATTAGAACTGTTTTTTTTTACACAAAATGAGTTGAAAAGAGTTTGTGTGTTATCATTTATAGTCATAACTTTGTTTATAGAAAACCTTTTTTTTAAAATCCAAAACACAGTATATTTAAAATATGTTTCTAAAAATGACAATGACGGCCTGAAGATTTTCACTAAATGCCCGGAAGTGGCTCCCTAAATGAGATGTTTTGGGGTGCATGTTGTTTCTACTGTATGCTTTTGTTTCCAAAAAAAGATGGGAACATCTACACAGAAACTTTGTCCAATCAAAGGATGAGGTGGGGAATCAAGTCAAGTCATTTTTATTCATATAGCAAATCACAATTTGCCTCAAGGATCTTTATACTCTGCGCAGCATACGACACCCTCTCTCCTTAGACACTCGATTCGGAGAAGGAAAAAACTCCCCCTTTAATGGGAGCAAAAATGAAAAAACCTCAGGAAGAGCGACAGAGGAGGGATACCTCTCCCTGGACCTACAGACATGCAGTAAATGTCATGTGTACAGAATAGATCAGGGGGGAAAAATCACAATGTAAATCAAGAGGAAAATGTACAAGCTCATAGGAAAACAACTTAATGGCCAAAGAGAAAACCTTTTCCTGACATTTACAGTAAAAATGGAAACTTTGAACAGTTTGAGTCCGCCTCCATTCAAAAATGTTCCTGTTCCTACAGTTGAATGTTTGAGCTTCACAGAGTCTGACATAAAGGCTGTTTTTGTTTGCTCAAAGTGGAAAGTCTCTCTGTGCTCATTAAAAATCTGATTATGTGAAAAACATATCAGACTTATACTATTGTCCCAAGCAGATTTCTGTACATATTTTAATTTGACATGCCTAGAGGAGATCTTTAAAGAGATACTAGAATAGGATCACAGGGGCAGTGCTCATTGATCAACAAAAAAAACATTGAGAAAACACTGTAAATGAGTCACATTTAGCCTAAAAGTCCAATCTTCATCCGTTGTCCCTGGCCAGATAGTAAAAAGGCACCCTGAAACTAGAATATAACAACACATCTTGTAAAATTCATATACAAATACATCAGAAATATGCACATAGTAGAGTACACATCCAACAATAATCCAAGTAACTGAGGACTGACCAAGACAGGTACCAAGATGGCAGCAGAGAAGACACTGATGAGACACAGTTTCATATGATGTGACAGTATTGCTATCAGAAAGATTTCAGTATTTAATGTGCTGTGATTGACAGGTGGTCCGCGTGTTGCTGTCTGACTGGGAGGCAGACCCCGAGGCTCGAGACTACAGCGGGAGGCGGGCCATCCAGTACCTGCCCCCGCCTCTAGCCGCCGACCTGCAGGAGGAGGGGGTGGTCATCTCACCCGGAGCCGAGTCAGACAACGAAAACGCGAACAGCAGCAGCAGTGGAGGGCGCGGCTGGCGGTTTCCCAGAGTCCTCCCGGGAAATCTGAACCCGCTGAGGCTCCTGAACCCACCCGCTGAGGCGGCAGGGGAGGCGGCCGCGACTAGGAGGACCAAGGTGGGGATGCAGAGGAAGTCGTCCCTGAGCCGGCTGAACGCCCGGCTGCATCGAGGACGCCACCGGGCCCAGATCATCCACAGCGCTTCCTTCAGGGATGCCGGAGAGGTGGGAAGAGGCGAGGAGCTCCCCAGCAGCCCTCTCCGAACCCGACCACTGTCCAACCTGTTCGGATGAAGAGAGATGCAAACCAGTTTGACATGTTTTTGACTCACAACATGCAGTTTATACTCACCTTTATAAGCTCTTGGGTCAAAGTACACATCCTATCACATAGCATTGAGCTGGTTTTAAAGTTTTATTATCCCAGGATTTTGAATGAGTAAACCACAAATGTATGTTTTTTTCTAAAAATCCAACTTATTTTTGTTCCTATTGCAGTTATTGGGCTTATGTTGATCACTGTGGGCGGGGCCATGGTTCCTGTAGCATTTTATTTGCCACTACAGTTCATTGAGTTAAAAGTGAACTACTGCTCTGTGAATTGTTTTTTTTTTTTCTATAATGCTTTTAGACTGTTTTTTGAGCACATAGCAAACATCACACCAGGTGTTTCCACTTTAATACCTGACACTAGAACAATGTTTACACAAAAGCAACAGGCAGGATTGTATCAGGTTTTCACTTTATTTTTTGATGCACAGCAGTTAGGGATTTGAAAATGACACTTTGGTTTGATTTCACGCAAACTCTTGCAAAGTAATATATTGATAGAAGTGATTTTCTATATTTTAACCTCCTTTGATCGGATGGTGCTGATGTTTGTTTTTTTTAATGCATTTCTGTAATGTGAATGAACCTTTTATTTTGAAGTAGCAGATTTTAGCATTCAAGCTGTCCTAACCGCGGAATTCTTGTATGTCCGAACAACCACGTACAGTTGTCATGTTTGCACTTGTCACTTTGAAGATAATGGGAGGAAACGGCGCCAACTAAAACCTCGCCAGCTTTTACACAATGTAAGAGGGTGATCAAAATGTTCCACCTTTAGATGTATAATTCACTGTGTCTGAATAAGTACAAATGAGATGATGCCAGTTTTCTTTTCTATAACTTTAACTTCTGTTGATCTGTTGATCAAGAGTTGAAAAGTTAGGTAGTTACACATGCTGCCATAGCTTTGGTTCACAGCATGGAAGCACAGGGAGAACTGATGTTGTTTATGTGAGTTTTTCTACTGACTATAATGTACCTCAAATCCTCTGAGTCTGGCTCACTCAGTGTGAAGCTGTGGGGGAGTTTAAGCAGTATGGGCCTCTAATAGCAGATGCATTTTTTTTTTTTGTCATGCAGATTCTAATTAAGGGATAGGTTTTTAGTTTTTAAGGTCCTTCCATAGATGAACAGCGTCGCACTGATTAGATCCACAGTAAATATGCAATCAAACTAACTCATTTACATTCACCTTATCACTCTGGACTAGAGTTTATACTTAATAAATTACCTATGTTGGCCTCGTGTATTGGTATAATGTTGCATGTATACAATCATTTGTTCATCATGTCTGCGTCATCTGTGGATAGTAAAGAGCCTCGACCAGAATATGCTGTATGTTTTAAGCATTGGCTTTTTGACTGTTTACCCAAATATGTGAACCTTAACCTGAACCTAGATTTCATGAACACTCCCTTTGTAGCATTTGTACTCGAATCATAGAGCTCCATGTAATTGTAATGGTTGACTCTTCTGATGTCAAACTGTATTGTATAAAACCTAGTCTGACGTCACTTTTTCAGATGCATGAACGGGGGGAAACGTAAATGCTGTGCACTGTTAATCTTTGTGTCTGTGAGTCATTGTTTACTGTGAAGTGATGTGAATACATGTCATCCCTTTCCCTTTGTGTCTCATCCTTGAATGTAAAATAAAGCAATAAGTTTTTGCAAAAGATTGTCATAATATATACAGTTATGAACAGTCAAATTCAACCAGACCAAAGCTCTAAATGAAGCGGGGTATTGTGTTAGACAGTCCTGCTGACACCAAGCAATTGTCCTTTTCTGGTGGTGCTGAATAATTGATGATCTGATGCCCCCCCCATCCCTCTGCCAGCTTTGGTCCAGCATTTACAGTACATCCACAGCTTCCTGTCCACAAGCTGCCCATGTAACACTGCACCCACCCAATATATTCACAGCTGGCCCTCGTTTTGCACCTGCCCTGTGAGAATTTGTGCATGCGTGTGCACTTCTGTTGTTACAAGGACAGAACATCCTCACGAGGTTCACCTTTAAAGTCAACAAGTGTAGTTTGGGGGTCAAAATTTTAATTGGGTTAGGAACTAAACCAAAATGTTTAATGCAGATCCACAACCATTTAAACTGTAGATATATATTTTTACACACATTGTAAGAGGTGACAGGACATGTAGTTGGTTGGGATTTTTTTCTGCTAGGCATGTAGCTGAGCCTGTTATCCCCAGCATGTCACCGCAGATAAGAGGCAAAAATGTTTAAGTTGAGTAAGTTAAATTATATCCCATATGAGAGGGGATATGGTACATTTCCAGTCAATGCACTCAGTGCCTGGAACTGGACAGATAACGACAGCTCTGACAATCGTCTTGTGGCGCTGATGTTCTTCCAGCTCCCTGTCAGGGTCTGCGCTCCTCTTCGTGTTTACCAGAACAAATCAGCCACATAAAAGCAGGATTACATGTATACGGTCATTACCATCAATGTGTTCCTCGTGTAAATGCGAATGGTCTTGAGTCAGAGTCTACTCTTTTTGATGTTTCTCTGATCTCTGTTATTGCCCTCATCTAGCAGTCAAACAGGATTTGATATAGAGGTCACTGAAGGGATGAGCTTTTTCCTGGGCTGGTAAACTCCAGAGTCTGTTGCCTAAGGCAGACTGTTAGATGACTGCTGATCAGGACGGAGTAGAGGGGCTGTCTGACTGCAGCTACTGACCTACATACAAAGTGAAGGGAGTAATGCCTATTATGTAAATTCCTCTGCCATCTTTTCAGGGAAACTGTGCCAACTTTTTTTTTTTTGCCTGGGGGCTCTGCTGTTGGACTAATCCATGTCCAATCTATCCCCATCTCTCACTCTCTCCCCAGTTACCGCAGCGATGGTGACATTCATACAAAGTCTAACAGTGCCAAATAGCTATCAAGCTACTAACAAATGTGCACTGTCGGCTGGATGTTCAGTTGTCTCGACATACAGTGCCTATAAAAGAGTGCCCACCACCCCTTTTTGTTTTACAACCACGAATCAAAGCAGATTTATTGTGACTTTTTGAAGCAAACAAATAAGACCATTTACTGTCAAAGTAAGAACAAATGTTTACATGAATACAAAATGCTGGTTTGCAGATTCAGGTGTATTTATACTGAAATTTAAATAGTTATCCTCTGATGACACACAGGTGATCTCCATTTAACTAATCATGTATGTCTAAAACCAGTGGTGGAAAGAAGTATTTAGGTCTTTTAGTAAAAGTAGCAATACTACTGTGGAAAAAATACTCAACAAGTTACAAATTAAAGTCCTGCATTCAAACTCTCATTTAAGTGAAAATACAAAAATATTAGTATAAACATATATTTATAGTACCAAACATAAAAGAATGACGCAAAGTACCTTAAAATTGTACAGTACTTGAGTAAATCTATTTAGTTACATTCCACCATTATCTAAACCAATTACATGCACCACTCACGATGATATAAATAATATGTGATTTTATGCCACACGGTGTCGCTGTTCTCAAATACCCCCTCATATTGCTGCTACACGTTGTTTCTTTTTAAGGTCAAAGTTCGCTGCATGCGGAAGTAGCATTTTTCCTTGATTATTTTTTCCTGCACTATTTGGCTCTCCATAAATCACTACGTTTGTGGATATTTTGCCAGGTATAACTGATGTTAGGTAGGTGGCGGTGAAATTTAATGTGGTGCCACAACACAACTTTGTGTAAACCACCCGGAACTTGTTTAAAAGCTAGCCTAATCCTAAGCGATAGAGTTAACAGAACACTTGAAGTCATGCTTGAAGCTAACTATCCAACAACTAACGTTAACTGGAAATAACAATAACGTCAGCTGTTAGCTAACTCTAACTAAAACAGTCTGCGCTTACAAGCTAACGTTTTGTCCAATCTGGTCTGTGAATTTTTAACCTTTAATTTGTTTCATTCAAAGTCTCCCGTCAGAATTTAATGCTAGCTAAACTTTATAGCATCATTAAGCTAGTAACGTTAGGTTACAGTTAGTGTAAACAGCTTTTACACGTAACCGTACAACCAAAGCTTCGTAGTGTTTTGTCACAATGGGTTAACACATACAGACAACGGAACGATTGTACTTAGTTTGAAATGAGTCGTAAGCAAACGTTAACAAAGCCAGTATTCATTATGTAACGCTAACAACGATACTAGAGTAACAGAACAGCTAACGTACTGACGGCAACGCCACTAACGTTTAGTTGGCCCCATATATCATTAGGTTTGTGTTATGAAGCTTGGAAAAAAAATCTGGCGAAGAGGTTATCATCTGTATGAATGAAACTAAGCGCAGCTTTCTGATGAAGATGTTCCAAATATTAAAGAGGACACTTAGCTGTGTTTTTTTTAAATGTTATTAATGCATTTTGTAGGAGACGTGTGTGCCGATCAACAAAGCAACTGTTAATTATCAGTATTGTAAAGTGAATGCACCTAAATAGTCCTTTAATTCAGGGTTATTTCAAGAACAGCTAACATGTGCTAACAGTCTTTTCTGTCTCTCCAACCTTGCTGCAGCTTACCCTCTGGTCAGCAACAATGACCACCATTGTCCATGATACTACAGAGGCAGTGTGCCTCTCCTCTGAGTACAACCTGTACCTCAAGCCTATTGCCAAAATGACCATCAGTGTGGCTCTGCCCCAGCTCAAGCTGCCAGGCAAGAGCATCTCCAACTGGGAGGTGATGGAGAGAGTAAAGGCCATGGTAGCCCCCGAGCAGTTTTCAGCCCTGCGCATCTCCAAGAGCACCATGGACTTCATCCGCTTTGAGGGTGAAGTGGAAAACAAGACGGTGGTCAAGAGCCTGCTGGGCCGTCTGGATGGGAAGACCATCAAACTTAGTGGATTTACTGATGTACTGAAGGTAAGGCCAACATTATCGTGGATGATAAATCTCATGGAGAAACTTTGCTGGTTATGTGGCTGATTGCACATTGTATGTGGTACTTCCTTGATTTACATTGACTAAATATTAGATGCGTCTTTCAGTATAATGCAATACAAGTTTATTTGAAGCTTGATTTATTGCAGGGATGTTGTATTAGACTGCATTAGTTTAGTTGTACCTAACAAACTGGCAACTATGAGTATATCAACCCCTCTCTCTCCCCCCTTTCCTCAGGTTCGTGCAGTAGAGAATAAGGTGGACTTCCCTACACGTCATGACTGGGACTCCTTCTTCCGTGACGCCAAGGACATGAACGAGACTCTGCCAGGAGAGAGGCCTGACACCATCCACCTGGAGGGACTTCCGTGCCGCTGGTTCAGCCAAAAGGACAGCCAGTTCCCAGATCGGCCCTCTGAAGAGGTCCTGATTGCTGTCTTCCAGACATTTGGCAAGGTGGTACATTCCTATTTCTGCTTTTCTATATTTAACAGGAAACCAACCTGAACACAGAATTCACATTATGTTATGTGTTGGTTTGAAATTAGGTAATGTCCTACTGGGCTGTAAGACACAACTATTGTATTGTGGTGTTCACTACAAATACAACATACCATGTAGGACATAACTGAAGAATTATTCTTAATATTTGGCCTGTTTATTTAGCATAGATGAGGCTGGTAGCACAGTATATCTGTACATATTTTGTAATTAGTATGTTTTTTTGGAGCACTGATTGTTAGTTTAAGTGACATATTGAGGGGTGTGGAAAGTCGATGCTGTGTAGAGCTGTAGTCCCCTTTATATTGGTCTATTCTGCATGTATTGACTTTTTTTTCAGCACAAGTTAAACTTTCATTATAGTCAAACAATCAAATTCAAAGAGATAGATGTGATTGTATGCATTACATTAAAGTGAACTTATTTGACTTAAAATACTTAAGCACACACCCTCGTGAAATATTTCAAGACATCACCAAAAGTTATGTAAATCATATTGTCACATCATCAATATTAATAAATTGAACCAAAAGTAACATTTGATTTTGTTAATGTGCCACCTTTTTGACTGTATAGGTGCGAAATGTTGACATCCCAATGCTGGACCCATACAGAGAGGAGATGCTAGACAAGAACTTCAACACATTCAGTTTCGGGGGTCATCTGAACTTTGAGGCTTATGTCCAGTACCAGGAGTACTGCGGATTCACCAAGGCAATGGACACTCTGCGCAGCATGAAGCTGATGCTGAAAGGAGACGATGGCAAGGCAGTGGCCTGCAACATCAAGGTACTGCAAGCTTTTATGGGTGTATATTACTGCACTATCCATGTTAATGTTTTTTGTTAAGAACACAATAAGGAAGTCGTCGTCCCCCCCCCCCAATTATTCGACTGAACTTCTGAAATATTTCCTCACAGAACTTAAGCAATTACGGATGAGTAGATGTCCCATTTCCTAAATGCTTCTTATTTCTGAGCTTCTAACCTGGTTTAATTGCACTGTTTCCCACAAGATTTTGTGAGACTGAAGGGTAGACCTTCATCCCTCCAGGGAGGTCTGGGGCATGCTCCCCCAGAAGAAATGTTGTACATTTTAAAGTTAAATGTGTTGGGACACAAGGTGACAACTAATAGATTAAATTTGGCTATCAGAAATAATTAATAATTATCAAAAATAA
>JBBPCS010000001.1:20152297-20163277 GCA_037974645.1 Hollardia meadi | reverse complement strand
GAACAAAAGACCATGTGGTCTTACAAAGTTCAGTTTGATTCACACCATAAAATACCTTCAGTTATGGATCCCAACAAATGCATCTATTCGGTGCATTTAGAGAGTAAAATTAAGAGGTCAGATCAATCAAGAACTATGTTCTGTGCTTTAGTCAATTTAATCATAAACACATTGATTCTATAGATATGAATAATGATGACATGACAAAAAAGTCACAGCCACAACAAACATCCTTCATAGAAAACTGGTCAGTGCAAACTTTAAGAAGGAGCATGTTGAGAAAACTTCGGTTTAAGCAGAGTAGGGGTTTCTGGCACAACTTCATCTACTTCTAAGGTGCGTGGAGAAGAAAAACAGGCTTGAGAGGTCAAAACTCCAGCAACACTTGCAGTATACAGAACAACTTTATTGTTAGACCAACACATTTCAGCTTGTGGCCAGTAAGGGTCAGTAAAACTTCAGTTAAACTCGTGGTTAAGGTGTATAAAGACACTTCTTTTCCCAACAAGGTAAATAGTGAACACAGCTTCGTTCTTCTGTCTACTTCGCTGTCCACATGTAAAATTCAGTGTCCTAGCCTGGCAGGCCTAAGCAGGGAACATAGCTTATAGCTAGTACAGTGCCGAAGAAGAGAGGAGCCATATTTATAGCTATGTTACTGAACAAAAAAGTTGAACATGACTCAACTTTTTCCCCAACGAAATCCGATCATTGCAAGTAGTGCAATGGCCAATCAAACACTTGCAAACACAAATACCTTGGGGATTATTTTGTAACGTGAACAATGTATCTCTACTTTTTAAATTACGATTGTGAAGACGGAGCTAAATTGATCATCCCTGAAAATCCATCCTCATAGCATTATAAGCTGCTATGCAGTGTTTGCATCCCATAAACTCATGTATTTATTTCTTAAACTGGCTTTTCTGTGTCATATTTCTTTTTCTCACCCACACTTGCAGCCACACACCCCCCACCATTATTGACCACTAAGGGCATTCCAGAAATCTACATGCGTCTGCTTTCTGTGTATGTGTGTTTGTGTGTGAGGCCACCAGTGATTTGCTACTGCTGTTGTGATGTTGCAGATAGGCAGATTATAGCAATTACACTGTGGTGTTCAGAGTCACATAGCAGCTTTAAGACCTTTTAGTGGAATGAGAATTGAAGCTGTGTCATCATTATTTTCAAGGTAATGAGGGCAGGGGAGAGCCAGGTCTCTTAATCCACAGAATAAAGCTTCACTGTTAAATTAAAATTAGGGGAGAGAAGGCAAAGGGGGCTCTGTATAAAAGTAATGAGGAACTAAGAAGATATTATACATGGGTTCTGTTGTTAAATTACATAAATTAAACAAAAGAGAAGGTATCTTATCTGAATTGCTCTTTCCTGAAGAAAAAATGTTTTATCTCACTTGTAATATAGCATGAAGTATTTTGAAAATGCCTTATCACTTTGAACCAAGGCACTCTGGTAATCAATAGGCTAATTATCATTGTATTATCAAACTATGTACTGTAGACATCAATGTCAAGCCTTTCTACCACAATTTCTTCATTGAAAGGAATGTTCTGCTATGTCAGAATGGTCTAAACCTTCTCAGGCACCCATTTGTTAGAAACGTCAGAGATGGATCTCACTGAAATTATTTTACTCTCCACTCTCAAGACTGTTGAGTCTGGTTTTACTGGACAGGCTGAAATAACCTTACCACAGAACATTACAAAAAGGTACTATACATTCATCAAAACTACAAGAAGGTGTCATAGATGTTTAAACATCGCGAAAAGTTTTTGAAAAAGAGATTCTCATGAGAAATGATGTACTATGTATGAAAGCACTTTTTGTAAACCGGAGCTCATGCGTCTTCCTCAGGTGACCTTTGACACCAGCAAGCACCTAAGTGAGATAGCTCTGAAAAGGAGAAGCCTGGAGAGGCTGAAGTTACAGGAGCTGGAGAGGCAGAGGGAAGAGCAGAAACGACGGGAGAAGGAGGAGGAGGAGCGGCGTAAGGAGGAGGAGAGGTACGATGGATTACAAAAGAGAAATGGAGAGCTGGTTTATGAAGAACAAGGATAAGGAAGATATATGTAACTATGAATCAGGGCATTGAAATACCATTCACATTAGCTTTCAGGTAGGAAATATTGCAAAATACAGACCTCTGTGCATGGAAACCTTATGTTTCAATCAAAGTTTACTCACCTTTACATTTATAGTCATCCCCAACTCAGATCTCATTAATAAACCTTTGCAGGGTAGATGTGTCCTTTGCTCATACTTTTGTGCTTTTTTGAAAAATTGAGTTTCACCATAAGATGAATACAGAATGACACAGAATCTTTAGTTAATGCATTTTCCTAAACCAAGCAATATTCAACTGTTAGGACGCTTTAAGTTCAGTGCCATTGTGGAAGAGACAATACTCCACTGAGAGAATGGCAACTTTTTTCATCTAAGCAACTTTGTATGAGGAACAATGTTTTAGGATTTGGGAATTAATTTATAATACATGACAATAACGATTTGTTTAATTTAATTTTTCACTTCCTGTACTAAGAAAAGTTACAATACGCTGCTTCACAGCCCTGTTTGACAAGCGGCAAAAATTTTCCAGTAATAACTTATTCACTGAAGACAATTTACCTCTGCTTCAGGAAACAGAAGGAGCAAGAAGAGGAGGAGAAGGAGAGGAGGAAGGAAGAGAAGATAAGAAAGCGAGAGCAGAAGTTGCGGGAGAAGGAGGAGAGGAGGAATCTGAAGAGGGTGAGACGCCAGCAGGAAGAGGAGCAGAAGAAGCTGCAGATGAAAATCGCCATGGAGGAGAGGAGACTGCTGCTGGCTCAGCGCAACCTAGAATCGATACGGCTCATAGCTGAGCTGCTGGCCAGAGCCAAGGTACAGCAAATATACACCACGCACCTCTGAATGAGCATCCACACACATCCATTTGGTATGTAAAAATACACCAATACTGACGTAAATATCCACGAATGTGTAACTTTTTAATACTCTGGCCAACAGTGCAGTTACTGGACTTCATCTGAGCAACCAAATGTGAAAGTTAAGCTGTAATGTTTGAAACATGCCTAAATGTCTAAAATCCTATCATCTCAATTTTAGGCCTTTTTAGCATCTTAAATATGGTTTGTAAAGGTCTTTAAAAATGGATTGGTTTATGAAGTTAATGGTTTTTGTTACCTCTGTGCTTGCCTGACCCGAGGCATTATGTTTTCGGGTTGTCCATCTGTCCATCCCATTCTTGTGAACATGATATCTCAGGAACACCTTGACAGAAATTCTTCAATTCAACATTCACTTGGACTTAGGGATGAACTGATTAGATTTTGGTGGTCAAAGGTCAAGGTCACTATGACCTATTAAACACATTTTTCGTCATAACTCAAGAATTAATATGCTAATTTTGATAAAATTTTACTCAAACTGTGCTGATTGTTTAGACGTTCTGTGCTGCCAGGTTGAGCATGTGTCCACATTTTAGAATTTAGAGCCATTTTGCAGCAACATCCATATTTGAAGCATTGTAGTCCTCCACAAGCTCTTTGATTTTGTTGATATTGAGCTTCAGGTGATTGTCGTTGCACCATGTGACCGAGCTCTCTATCAGTCACTACATAAATTATAGGAGTATGGACAGACATGGATGTAAACTGTAACTTCACTAGTGACATACAACCACGAGGCAGTAATTCTAGTATAAAGTTGCATTAATGTCAGTCTTGCTTTTAAATCTGCTTGGGGAAAAATTTGTATTGATAACCATCACAAACTATTCATCGAATGGAACCAATAACCCAGAGGTCGCATTTCTGTCATTGACTGATGCAGCTGCATAACAGACATGTTCGGTGGAACCTTCAGGTTAAATTGATAAATGATTGCTAAATTTTACCTGATAAATATTCAACACTTTAGAATACATTAAGTATGCTAACATGTCTGACATCAAAGGAGCTTTTGATGCTGGCGTTCATCTAGTGGTGTTGCTTCATATTGGCCTGGAGGAGGTTAGAGCTGTCTCCTCTAAACAGGATTTGGATTTTGTTTTCTTTAGTTGTATTGTTTCTTTACCTACGCTGTTTCTTCTTCCTCTCCAGGCCCTGAAGCAGCAGCAGCAGGAGAAGGAGAGGGCAGAACGGGAGGTACGGGAAAGGCAGGAGCAGTCTCGACAGAAGGAGGAACTGGCTCGTCTTCAGCAGCTGGAGGCCTGCCGACGCAAGCAGGAGGAGGAGCTCCGAAGGGTGGAGGTGGAGAAGGAACGTGCGCTGGAGCTCCAGCGCCGAGAGAAGGAGCTAAGGGAGAGACTGCTTTGCAATCTGTTGAAAAAGAGCAGCGATAAAGCGGCAAGACCTCCAGGCACGCAGGACCAGGTTGGCCCTATAACGAGTGAGGCAGCCTCGGATCCTGGTGACAATGTGACGTTGGGGGTGCTGGGCCGGGTGAACAGAGTGAAGGCAGTGCAGAGCAAAGAGAAGCAGGTGTCCAAATCCAGTGTGCAGGAGAGGAGGGCAGGGGAGGACAGGAAGAAGGAACGGGAGGGAAGGAGAGAAGAGGTTGTGAGGAGCAGGCACAGCAGGGATCGCGCGAGGGACCGCTCCCACAGAGAGAAACGCTCCTGTAGCCAGGGGAGGAGGAGGCGCTCCTACAGCTACAGCAGGAGGAGAAGGAGCTCCAGCCATCATAGGAGGAGCTCCAGTCGTCATAGAAGGAGCTGCAGTTACCGCGGCAGAAGGAGGCACAGCCACAGCCATTGCAGCAGGAGCTCAAGCTCCAGCCAGGACAGGAGCAGGAGCAGCAGTGGGAGGAGCCACAGGCACAGTCACCGCAGATACAGCCGAGGCAGCTCCAGGAGCAGCAATAAAAGTGGAGACAGGAGGAGTCACAGCCATTACAGTCGAAAATACAGGGACAGGAGCCACTCCAGACGACGCTAATCTCATCAATATGATCAGTTTATTGATGGATTTATTCCCCCTTTCTGGGTTTACTACTGAAGTTCAATGAGTTTTAGAAGGAGAAGTTTTATCCTTTATAAATCCAAGATAAAAGTTGATTTGACATTTTTTCCCCCATTGTTTTTTCCCCACATTTCAGGTTGAAGTGCAGCTGTTGACAACTGTTAATCTGTCAAAAATACAATTTTACATTTACCAATTTCATGGCATAAACACTTAATGTACTATTTGCTTTCTAAAAAATATCTTTGCCATGTGTGAAACACATGGTATCAACATTCGGACTGAAGTAAACTAAATCTGAAAATTGGAATAATGGTAATAAACATAATGGGGTATAAAATGGGCATTAAGATTAGTGAACCATCATATATTCATTATGTTGGAAGTTGAGAACATCGGCAGGCTAATAAATTCAAAGCTAATTGACACACCAGTCTAACACTACTGTGAACCTGAACTCCCTGTTTTCTGCAAACATGTTTGTGTTTGTGCATGAATGACTGAGCTATAGAAAGTGTTAACGACTGAGAGCAAATTTGCTTTGTTATTTTGATGTGGCACCAGCTGGTTGATCCACACTGGTAGCCCGACTACAGAAAATCAAACAAGCATCCTGTACAGACATTTCAATCAGCATGAAGTTGAGCACGACTGGACTGAAATAAATGGCTACTGTTCCATTTAAAACTATGAAATATCACACAGACTATAAGAAGCATACCTCTGTGTTTAGGATGACCTGCAGACGGCCTAACATATTTCTTGGGAGTACGTCTTCAGTATTGGCTGCGTTGCTGAAAAACAGCTGAATTCTAAAACCGAGTTCTCGTCAACCCCAGCAGGACCGTGAGGATCGCACAGTTTCAGCTGACAAAGACTGACTAATTTTAGTTTTCTTTGAATCACTTTAATGTCTGGAAGAGAGAGGGAGGGAGGGAGTTTTTCCAAGTGTGTGACTTTTATGAAGACTTGATGTCGAAATTCCTGATGATGGCATAAAGACATTTGGAACTTGACTGAGCGAGCGGTGTACAATCTCTTTCTTGGGTCATATGTGATACTTGAATACAAGTGCTGGATTTCTGAGTTTTTCTGGAGAATAAAAGTCTACTCATTGTTTGAGAAATCAGCACAGTACCTAGTAAAAACGCCTGCTTTTCATGTTCACAACGTAGTGTCGCATTCATTTCTTTAGCCTTACTAGTAACTGTACAGACTGCACTCTTAGCTGTATGTCAGCTTTGAGGAAGTTAGTCAAGTCAAAGTAGAAAAGCCCCTTTTGTTCTGAGTACTGTATCCTCATTAGCAACTGGAGCATGTCTTGCATACACATGCTTAAGATAAAACTCTAAGCTGAAAACTTTTACAGCATTGTTTTCTTTTGTTGAAAATGTACCATGTGATCTTGTCACAAAAAAAAGATTACAGTGTTAAATTATGTTTTTCTTTAACATTGTCTTGTTCTTGTTGATAAACAAAATCTAAATGCGTGTCATTTTGTCCAATTTTTTTAAAAGCCTGTGTCAGAAACGTGAGCTATGATCTGAGCAACTTATGTCCCATTTTTATCTCTACGTAACTCCTCAAAAACTCGTGTGAAGGATGCACATGTGTGAAGGATGACAACGTACACAACTTCACTTGCCATATCTGTATCCTCTCCGTACACCTTAATGAACTGTGCAGATGAATAATGAATGGTCAAATTGATAAATGTCTGGAACCTCATCAAGGCGTGTGCCATGATGGTCTGTCATTAGGTCTGATGCTACCATTGGTCTCTAAGCGTAAGTTCAGTCAGGCCATATAGAGAAAATAAGAGGGGCACCTCTGTCAAAAGACGGTTTCCTTTTAAAGTTTTGGTATTCCACAAGTGTCGATCACATTTTGGGGTCCTGAAAGCTGGGAAATTCGTCTGGTATGAGAATGCATAAAGTCTCCATCCGTGTGAGTGATAATGAACAAGGCAGCAGTGTATTGCCACAGAGTTGTTTCTTTGTCCAATGCAGACTGAGCCCCTGCTCTAATCTGGGTTATCTGGCTGTAATCAGCTTAGCCCACTGCCACTCTTACTGCGGCTGCTGAGTGGGGGCACTTTCTGCAGCTTTAGTCTGGTTCTGTCCTCACTACTAATCATACATACACCTGTTGAAGTGTCTTCAGAGCAGAACGAACTAGCAGGGAAGTTCACTTTGCCTGTAGAAGAGCTTGGAGGACATTCCTTCTTTTTGGGGAGTCCTGTCCCAACAAGCGGCCATGGCTGAACGTCAAGAGGTGGGTTTATCTGAGGGGAAACCTGCTGCAGACATGTACCCCAGAAAGATACTGGAATATATGGAGGGATTCCTCATCTCCAAGGTAATATACTCATGTAGTGCACACACCGTCATCGGACACATACAGGGATGAACCTTTACTCAGTTTAAACTTATTGACACAAAGTTTCTCCTCCTCAGCTTGAGGATTCTTGATGGTTGATATTGCAATAGCATCAAATATAAAGTCAAAAGGATACAGTTTTGATTATCCACTTAACAGAAAATGAATTCTTCAAGCAAAATTTCAATTGCAAGATTTGCTGCTAAATATATTAAGGTTTTAGACTGTTGGTTGTACAAAGAAGTAATTTTTTTTTTAAATAAATAAAAATGAAACAATCGTTAATTGGAGCCCACAAATTTTGTGAAAACCATGTATCTCCAGATGTGGAGATTTTGGACAAAGTGTTCCTTTATGGGTTGAAAGAAAAGGAATTCTCCTGCTTAAACTAAAGAAACTATTTTAAATCTCCCTGGATTACCTGGAAAATGCATTGTTACAAAACTGAAAACATGGCTGTTTTTCTTTCCCATGAAAAGATGATTTTTTTTTCTTTTTTAGAAATGTGTACATAAAGTAGTTTTACGTGCACCATCTCTCGGATTAGCTCAACCTTAAAAATCTGCAGCAGTAAAATGCAACATACACATTAATGCAGCATTATACAAAAACACAGTAATATAGTGTAATAATACCTGCATACTTTTACTTAAGTAAAGGATCTGAATAGTTCTTTCACCCCTGAAGGAGACAGACAAGAAAATTAGGATAGTAAATTAATACATCAGAATATAGGATTAGGGCAAATACATCAATAAAATACTTCAGTTACACTCACTACACTACTCAGCGGAGTGTAATGCTAAAGAATGATGTACCACAACATATGATGGACACATGGAAACTTTCTATTGAAAGACGTTTAATTCATCATTATAATGCTGTCCTGATTAGTGTAAAGGTTCAACTGATCAGATCATTTAATCACCTTCAAAGACATATTCTACTCTACTCTGTTGTACTGTATGTTTCTCGACTGTTTCTCTCCCTCTCTTTGACTCAGGTGGTTTTCTCCTCCTGTGAGCTGGGTGTGTTTGATGCGTTGCTGGGTGCAGAGCGCCCCCTTTCTGCAGAGGAGATTAGTCAGGCTGTTGGAGCCAGTCTGGACGGCACAGAAAGGCTGCTGGCTGCCTGCACGGGCCTGCAGCTCCTCAACACACACCAGGACGACAGACAAGGTCAGCTGCACCGCCTATGTGCACCACCTTCCCTTGTCTTTGTCCTGTATGTCTGTCTCGCTCATGTCCTCACACCTGCAGTGATTCTTTCACAGTCATCTCCTCCTCCACCTGTCCCACCACCTGTGTTCAGTGCTTTACAGTAACACAGAGCAGGCCAGTGTCTACCTGACCCGCTCCAGTCCTTTATCCCTCTACCAGTCCATCCAGTACAGCTCCAGAACCATCTACCTCTGCTGGCACCACCTGACCGACGCTGTCAGGTCAGTACACTGAGCGCGGACACACCCCAGGCCACAATTTCACAGTAGAAAGAGTTTATGCCACCTCCATGGTGGGAGTCACCATCTGCATTTGCGTTGTGTTTGATGCCATCACCATCACCTTTTCCCAGTATCATTGTAGCTGATGCCAGTCTAGAGTTGCAGCTTATGATTTTCTTTCAAATTTATCTTATCTGCAAGATTTATTTTTCCAAAAGTTTAATTGGCTGAAAAACTAAAAAAAATGGTGGAAAATGCCTCTCACATGTTCCCTAAGCACAATGTTATGTGCAACTGAAAGTCCAAAACCTAAAGATGTTAAATGTTTACGTCAGTTAAAATGACATAACACACAGAAAAACAGCAAGTCCTTGCATTTGAGAATCTGATATATGGTTTTGATGGATGACTTAATCCCTCCTGTAATTGAAATTCTTTGTCATTTTTCTGTCAGTTGACCTCTGAAAAACTGGCGTCTATCACCCACACCTCAGTTCTGGAGATATTTACCAGTTAATAGCTGGACTATTTTAACAAAGGAAATTGTTTTTCTTTAAATTTAGTAAAATTTAAATTTACTACAGTGATGTGATTTGATAAATCGTCTTTGCGCCTTCTTGTTGGGATGCAGGGTCATTTAGCTTGTGTTGTGATATCCAGGTACAATACCTTTAATATGGCTTGTACGAGACTATTTTGTATCGGAACGTCTGTTAATTTATCATTCAAAATGCTGCAGGGGGAGCAAGCAACAATCACTACTTACTATAACTATGTAACTAATAACTGCTTTGAAAAGTAGGTCATGGTTACCAGAGGAAATCTGAATAATGCACAAGGATGTTATTTAATTAAAAGAGCACGCTAAGAGCAGAATCAGAGGTGGGCAGTGAGGGGCTGTGAGAAGTGCAGGTTTGATTTGTAGCCTCAGGATGTGGAATACCGTCATGCTTTTCTGTTTGAACAGTCTCTCAAGATGGATTTTAGTCTCATTGTAATGTGCGAGGGAGGGCTCCCAGCAGCCCCCAGACAGCTCGACTGGATTTACTGTGGCTGACAAGTGACGTCCGAAACACATAGAGGCATCCTGATCTAAACCACTGAGTCTTTTTTTGCGTGGGAGCAATAGAAACCTGCAAATTTACCTAAGATAGAACGTGATCATGAATTCATGTCAGCGCTCTTGATCTTATTGATTTCATCTACACTTCTACTGGGAGGTGAGGCTAAGGCAGATTTTGAGCAGCGAGACAATCAATACCTCGAGCCTCCATTTTCTACACTGACAAAACAAATATAACGTGTGAAAAACCATCAAGCAAGTCACAAACCCATACGTATATAATGCAATTGTCAAATATATGTATATTTATGTCTTTGCCTCTTTCTAGAGAGGGAAGAAACCAGTATGAAAAGGCTTTTGGAGTCACCTCGAAAGACCTATTTCAAGCTCTCTACAGGTAAGCAGCTGTCTTTGTTGAATATACATGTGTGCATACACACACACACACACACACACACACACACACACAGATCTGCTCATTTACATTCCTCCCCTGTCTCTCCATCTTAAGCCTGTCTGTCAGTCTCTTCTCTCTTCCTCTTAAAAAAACAGACTCATGGGATTTATTAGGAGGCAGGGGGTGTGTGATGGAGAGAGAGAGAGAGAGAGAGAGAGAGAGAGAGAGAGAGAGAGAGAGAGAGAGAGAGAGAGAGAGAGAGAGAGAGGGAGGATGTGGGCAGTGATGTGAAGAGGCATATCTGCCATTGTCCTTGAGGTCTTGTGTGTTTATAGTATCTAGTGCCCACAGTTTTAACGCTCCACTGATCCGCTGGTCAGCAGTTTGCAGAGGTCACACGCTAGAAGTTTCACACTTTGTTTGCTAATAGATTTTGATGGGCCTGCCTGAGGCCCTGCACTGTAAAACACTGCCAGTCCCAAAGGAACAGAGGCCATCAAAACTGTAACACAGAGGAAGAACTTGCTCAAGCAACCCCCCCCCCACCCCCTACTGTCCTCATCATTAGGAAAACCACTGTACTTTGATGGAAGGGGATCTAGATGTTCAAATGCACATTTCCATTATTATTATACATCTATATAATAAAATGAAGACCTGTCCAGGGTGTACCCCGCCTCTTGCCCAATGACAGCTGGGATAGGCTCCGGGGGGGGGGGGG
>JBBPCS010000001.1:20128396-20138638 GCA_037974645.1 Hollardia meadi | reverse complement strand
TGCCCCTGGCAACATGCACCCCCCCCCCCCCCCCCCCAAAAAAGGACCAGGGCCAGAAATACATCCAAGTACCCACGCCACATCTTGGTTTTGACAGCCTTTGGTCCTCCTAGCCAGGCTGAGGAACACGTACAGCCAACTGTTTTTCTTTATTAAAGTGATTTTTCACAGCATTGGATTGACAATAAGAGTGGAATGCTTGACACGTGTCATCGCCTTACTATTACCACTGCGGAGAAGGTCAATGCAACACGTGTTTACCATTGTGAAAGGTTGTATTTTTAACCCAAACCATGTTTTCCTAAATGTATCTAACACTGTTCGACTCTACTGGCCTTATGAAAAGTGCCTAGATTCGTTCACCTACACTCAGTAGTGCTACAACCTAAACTATTTGTAACTATGGTATATTGAGTGGATGACTGTCTACAGTATAAAAGAAAAAAGACTCAAACTATGTGTGGGGTCTCACTTATGATGTCCCTTTAACCCTCTCCGAATAATTTACATTAGCAAAATAAATCGCATCCATCCTCTTAAAGTCTCAAATTGAACATATTTATTAAACCAAAATTAGCCATAAATAAACAAAACAAACACTTATAAAGTAGCATGCTCAATCACCCATTATATGCAAACCTTTTAAAATAAAAGCAATCAAATTATACCAGTACACCCAGCTAGGGTTTCACTTTATCACTTCTGTTAGATCAACTTCACTTGAACCAAGACAGATGTTCAGTGAATGTGCATTAAATGTATATGAAATCTCTTTATTGTTGATGGCCGCAGACCAGGAGTCAGAGTTAGCCCAGTCTTTCAGCAGTCGAACTGCTCTCACCAGTCTTTGAACGTGGACGCTCTCCTCCTTCGATGACAGAGGTGAAGCTGTGCCCAGCCTGGTCACTCAGTGGATAATGGGTTTCTTTTTGATCGAGGTTGGGTTAAGATATCCACAAGGGTGATAGCTGGAGGATAGCACCATGAATGGATAAGTCCAAATGTCCAAAGACGCTAGCTTGCAATTAGCTCAACAAAAGCTAATGAAATCCAAAATCCCCATGTGGTAAAGCAGCTATGGATAGCAAGCTGCCAGCATAGTTGAAAAATCACAAACTGTGACACTCTGAAAACACAGAAGTAAGTAGTAGTAGTAGTGACTGTGACTCACTGAGCTCTTCAACTTTACTACTGCTAAGTTGAAAGCATATAGAGAGCAAAAAGAAGTCTTGTATACACACTGAATATCTAGCGTTGCTTTCTTCTTCTCACACATGGCGACAGACCAAAAACCTGCACTACTCTCGTCACTACCCAATCTGAGTCGCTGCACATTGCGAGTCGCTCATTCGTGAGTGTGCCCGCCATCTTGGAGATCTAACTGCGGCAACATGACTTAAACCACACGCAGAACTTTGATCAAACAGGACTTTCTGGCAGCAAGCTTTATGGGCTTGCTGGCAGAAAGCCACCAGGCAAAAAGCCTTCAAGGCAAATTTGGTACAAACGTCCACCTGGGCTCAAGGATGAACTGATTCGATTTTGGTGGTGAAAGATTGAGGCCAACGTGCCCTCACATCTGTCCCATTCTTGTGAATGTTATATCAGGAATGCCTGATGGTCAAAGGTCAAGGTCACTGTGACCCCCTAAAAATGTGTTTTTGGCCATACTTAATACTCAGTCTTAATAACATTATCAACCCATTCTCATACCAGGACATCAAATACTGCCGTTTTGCCACGTCTGTATGTGTTGTGCAAAGCCTTCCTGCCACAAAGTCTTTCCAACACATGCTTAACAGGAAACAACACTGTTTAAGTTCGGACACAAAAATGTGAACCCTTATATACTGGATGAAAGTTGCATGTGTGAGACCTACCACTCAACCCTGACCTGAAGGCGTTAATTCTAGTATGCAGTTGTTAATTACCTAGTTATTCTCAGAGGGTTATGTGCCTCTAACTGAAGCCACTCCCATTTTTATGCCTCCATCATCAATGTCTACTGTAGACAATATATATATATAATTTAGATAAGCATAATATTCGCATTGCATGCATTATTATCATATAGTGTGCGTACCTTGCTATGTATTATTCTGTGATTAGTCATATTTGGTCTGTACTAGCCTTCCCTCGCAGCCATTATCAGCCCAGCCCCAGCAGCCATACTGGATGTTCCACTCTGTAGAGCTCAGAGCTCTGCTCATTTTATCATTCGTTCTAGTTTGCCAGGAATAGTCCACAGTGTATAACTGATCATTTTCAGCATTCTGCACTGTTGAACAGAGTCATTGCCACTTGATAATAATGTCCTCATAAGCTTTGTGGCCACTGATACATTTTCCTCTTTGGTTGTTACTTGTAAATCTTAAACAGTTGAAAATGTTGTTTTGTAGACACTAATGGATCATCTAAGCTCTGTGACCCAATGGCAAAAAAGCCATATATCATTCTCTCCAATGCTGCACAGTGTATAAAGAACATCACATGAATGGGTCAAATACTGAGCCATAATGGTAATGGTTAAATGGATTCAGTTGCCATAGGTGATTACTCACAGGAGCATCTGGCCTTTTTGAAAGAGCACAGTTTGTCTCAGCCAACCACAGCCAGGCAGATTAACATATTTCCCATGATTGTTTTCATTAGTGTGTAAATGCCAGGGTCGCCCCAGTCCGTGTCCCCGAGGGAATCAGAACAGGCGAAGCACACTGTCTGTTTGAAGGGGGAAGCTAAGTAATATTCATAAGACATAGGTATATCTGAAAGCCTAATCCCACACGCAAAGACATGCACCTACTCTTCTTATCTCAGAGTGTCACTAATCTGCATTGCACTTTTAAGTTAGAACATCCACAAGGGGAAATGACTCCCATTCATTTAATTCCATGGATTATTAGCCGCCACCACTAATGTTGATTCAGTGCGTCAGTTTGAACAGCAGGGATTGAAGTTAGATTTGGCTCTGTTGCAGCACTTTTTCAACTCTATCTCTTTTCATACACTTTGGAATGGTTCAGGTTTTGCAAAATAGCGAGCCCATTTAAACCCAGTTAACAACCAAGCTTTTACCAGTGGGCAAAGGGAGAGATAGCAGCAAGCTGTATATTTGACAATGACACAGCAGGGGGACTGACATTTTTGGCAAAATCCAAACAACACTGTGGGCTTTTTGCAACTGTTCATCTGGGAGTGGAAAACCTTTTTTGCATGCAATCTCACAAGCGCCTGTCAACATGCTTTGATACAAAAAATGTATTCATGGAGCAGTCTCAGGCAAGCCTAAATGAAACTCTGAATGTTACTTCCTACAACAGCCTGTTGGTCTCCCTCGACATGATAGCTATATTTTACATTCCCTTTGGATGTGAATTACTCTGCCACATGATTTACCCCTGCAGTAACATTATATTTCACCCATAACAGCGGTCAGAAAGAGGAATTTAAGGACTATATAGAGGAAGTTTTTCCTAATATGCCCATGCTTATTGTGAAGGGACCATTAGCTCATTGTCAAAAGACAAAGCTATAAGTGCAGTAAAGTAACAGTTTTCACTTGCTATCTGACACCACCAATGCAAAAATTACCCTTGCTGTCAGCTCTGTCGTCCTTATTACATTTTTTAATTTGCACTGCACAGTTTACAGTGATAACACAGGTGGATTTGGCACCCAAATTTCTAGTAGTTTTTGATAAAGTGAGTCTCTGATTTCATACAGTAGAGCTAGACAAAATCAGGCCCAAAACCATTGATTTTATTGACTCAAATGAAAAACAAAACCACAACCACATTTTACCAACTTTTGCTAGCTAGCTTGTTAGCATTACGTCCTTGAGTCGGTTGAAGATACTATCTCTATCTGACTCCATTTAAATGTAAAAGATATTACATATAATACATATATAATATAATGCTAAAAGACTGAAGCTAAACTGCACGTAGGAAAAATGTCAGCGTCCTCACCAACTGATGACGCATGAAGAAGGTACTGAAAGTAAAGGAGGATACATCTAGTAAACCATCACAGCAGATTCAGATTAGACTGTGATTTTATTCGACTGTAATGCTTCTTTGGATGCGTACTAAAAACACGGCTTGATTGGACCGACACAAGATTTATTCTTTGTCTGTATTTTAAAACAGTTTTTACCTTCACAAGAAATTATAGGATTTGGGAATCAACGCTAACTGATGAGGTTTGGAAATTGCAGTGCTATCTTGGGTATCTTGGAAGTTCCCCTAATCCAATGACAGCAGCGCAGAGTTGCTAATGTTAATAGAAACTCTAACATGGCTGGCTGACATGCAGTGAGTGGAAACCCTAACCCTAACCTTGGATGAACAAGTCCTGAATGGGACATTTTCTAACATAACAACACATGACAACCCAAAATATTGTAGTTAAAGATATACTTTTTGGTCTTGTAAGTAACATTATGAGTTACTACTGTTAGTAAGCTAAATAGCCAGACATGCTAACAATTGCAGCTTACATTAGATCAGCACTCTTTAGAGTTTTTCTCTCTTTTTTTTATTTTTTATTTTTTGGAAACACTAAGAGAAAATACATCACTCTTCAAACTCTATACTGTCAGGGTTTGTGCCAGACACACTAGGAACAGGGTTTTGGACCCAAATGTAGACACTGAAGGCAGAGCAGAGTCAGTCCAGTAATATTTATTAATAGCAAAAACACAAAGGCTTACGGGGTGTAGAGACAGGCGAGGGTCAAAACCAGGTAATCACAAGCACAAGCAAACAAATCCGACAGGGCAAAATCCAAAAACACTGGAAAATAGGCTACTAAAGGAAAATGCTAGGACGAAGGCACAAAGGTAACACGATGAACTGGCAGAGACAAAGGGGAACACATCGACTTAAGTGCACAAGGAAGGGAAGGTGAACATGGAACAGGTGAAACTAATCAGGGAGACAGGCGGGGCAGACAATCACAGAAGAGGGAACAGAACAAAGACAGGAAGAGTGAAGCAGGATAAGACACCCGAGGAAAGGACTACAAAATAAAACAGGAAATACCAACTAGAAACTCAAATGGTAACATAGGAAGTAACAAACACAGGGATACAAACTACAAACTCAAAACCATAACACAGGAAAAGACACACTTGAACTGGATCCATGATATATACTCTGTACTGCTTTTAATAGAGCTCCATCTTTGGTATGTAGAGAAATGTATGTGCCACGCTAACAAAATGCATGATGCTGTCACTGACATTAAAGTAATTTGAAGGGGTGACCATCATGATGGACTACTAATGAAAACAAATGGCAGCAGCATGCATTGGTGAACACATAAAGGCTTTACGTGTAGCAAGCATGCAAATACTCGCACAGTGTGTCCTCATCAGGATGCAAACAAAGGTTGCAGGGAATTCTGTCTCCCCCACCTATGTCTTTTCTGATTTCACGGTCCTACTCTTATCGTCCATCCATCCGTCCTCCTGCGGTTATCCAGAGAAGCAGCTGCATATAGCTGCATCATCCCCTCCCCCGTCTCTAACACTAAAATGACCTTCACAAGCTCGACATGCCGGAAGATGGGATGGACAGAGGCAGAGTGGTATGGAGAGAAAAAGGAAAGGATGAGAAGAAGGAAGTGTGGAGATGTGATAAATAAGGTAAAGAAGGAAAAGAAGATGGAGGTTTATTGAGAGGGAGGAGATGGAGAAGAGATGTGCTGGAGGATGGCAAGAGAAAAGAGGGAGAAAATTATACGAGAGTAAGACTGAGAGCAGGGAACACAAAAACAGGAGATGTAAGATGGCACACGCACAGAGGGATGAATAATGGGAAAAAGATGAGTCTGATAGTGAAATATGGCACAAAAATAAATCTTTGTTCTGCAAATCTACTGAAGGGCTCAACAGCCCTGTTGATCTGGCTTCAGTCAGATAGCATCAATCTGATTTGACCACCTTAAAACATTATAAGGTAAAACTGCCTCTGTCCACATGCCAGTGGGTACCACCAGTGATGCAGAAGATACAGTACCGGTATTTTCTACAAACAAAGATAATTGAGTCTTTCCTGAAGGAGCACTGTCTCATTTGGCTGGAACGACAGGTGGAAGATTAACTGTGTCCATATGTTTTTGACCTTCTCTTTAACCTTGTTTAGCCCTGTTTCACGGCACTGGAGATGAACTTACACATGATGAAGAGAGAGAGAGAGAGAGAGAGAGAGAAGGAAGGAGAGTGTTCTCACAGTGCTGCAGGCTTTACTGCCTAAACTCTGACTCTCTCTTTCTCTCTCTCCCCCTCTGACTCATCGCAAAGTCATGAAATACTAAAGCCGGTAAAAAGAGATTATTTAAAAATTATCTTATACATTCAGTAGGAGACTGTGAATGTCAGCTGATACGGAGAATCTCTCCCTCTGTCTTACTGTCTCTATCTCACTCTTTCGCACTCTATCTGGCTCTACCACTCTGTATAATCTTCACCTCATTAGCATTTCAAAAATCATATCTTTATGAGTCATGCGTTGCAGGCGCTCTGGTGAGTATGTCATTACTTGGTTATGAAACCGGAGCAACTCAGCCTGCAAGACTCAGTTCAGGTTTGTCGGAAGACATTTCACATCCCACAAATTCACAAAACAAACTCTCTCACAGACGTGCAGAGGAAGGAATACAGCAGGATGTATGCGAGAACATCAAAGATTAGAGGAAAATATTCTAATCTCTGTAGAGAAAGTGTGCCATTGCAGCAGGAGTCGTTAACAGGAGTCAGCACAAACTAAAGAAATGAATAATAACAGAACAAAAGTGACAATGTCAACATGTCAAGAACCAACAGGTAGGAATAAAGATATGAGTATGCAAAGTAAAAGTAATTGAGGCAAAAAAGAATAAATGCAAAATAAATTTAAGATGAAAAAAAAAATTGAGAGAAAACTTTATTTGACCTTTTTACACCCATTCTAAATTCTAGTCATATACTATAAACCGCATCCTACAGTGCAACTGCAATGTATCCTTCTTCATAGACACATTTAAACGTTCAGTGTGTCGGATTTAGTAACATCCTGCAGTGAGGTTTCATATTGCGACCAAGTGAATACCCCTCGCCTCACCCTTCATTTTAAGAGTGTAGGGAAACCTGCGGAAACCTACGCTGGCCACTAAAAACATAAAAGAGGGTTTGTGGAATTTGATATGTTTAAGACTCGAAACATCATTCACTTATACACGTAAATGCAAATGACAATGCCTGACCCAGCAGGCACAAACGAGCGGTGAACATACTGATTACACTCATGCGACAGTGGAGTTAATAGACCTCATGGGGGCGATATAGAGATAATCAGAGCATTTCCATTTTGCATTCCTTTCTGAATGAATAGATGATGAGGTGTTATAAATTTACCTCTGCATGCAGTTCTCCTTAATGCCTCCATGATACGGACATGTTCAGCTTCATCGAACTGGACTTGTTTCATGTTTTAACACCCCTAGCTGCAACACTTGGACTAGAGCTTGTGCTTGCATTGCCTTCGGGTGACACCGAGACCTGGGAAAACTAGGCCACAAAAATAGCCAAATTAATCATAATTCATTACAGTCTATGGCTCGAGTAATACAATCCATCTGGCCAGTACCTCCTGAATATGACTTATAACCCGCAGGAAAATGCATTCCTCTGTTAGCTTAGCTCATCTACACTGATCTGAATGTTATCTCAAAACAAGAGCAATGATTGTCTCTGTTAAGTCTGATGCAGTGATGAATTTTTGATCTTCTGGCCCTGACGTTACCACCTGAGTTCATGCTACATTAGCCAGAACCACAGATCTGTGCACGCTCACATGATAAGACGTCTTGTTATCTGTTAATTTCTGGAAATATAATGTAATTATAATTAAAATTAAAATATAATAAATTTTTGCACACTGTAAATAAAGAAATATGTTAATGTATATGTTTAGTCACTCACCATTCTTTGTACAGCCCCTTTCAACCCCATTCTTTGTATATACTGTTTATTTTGGTACAACCGGAGTAAAATTCCTTGAATGTGCACACATACTTGGCCAATAAAGCTGATTCTGATTCTGAATTCTAAAAATGCCTTTTGTTTTCTGGAGATAATTAGTTAAGGTTTCAAGATAATTTGCATTTTAAAAAATGCAACCATGGCCCTTCTTGGCTTCCGTACAATGGCTTATTTGTATAATACATTTTTGAAAACTGATAATTCTAACTGGAAAATAAAAATGTTCTAATACTTTAACCAAAGTTAGCCACACACACACATATCCTGTATTATGCTATGTCTTTGTATTTGTGTGTAGACAGATAGCAGATGAACTAGTTTGTTTAGTGTGAGGTGTTATTTCCTATTCTATTACATGTAATTTTGGTTAACCTTTATCATTTAATTCATTAACCGTTATTTTCACTATGAATTAAACCTACAGATATTACATACTCCTGCACACTCACACACAAACAGCAACGAGGTGTCATTGAGGGTTAAATTGCTCTGCCACCACCTGCATAAATGATCTGATTAACTGCCAACATTCAAGAGATTAAATTCCCACTGGAGTATGTGGTCACACACACGAAAACACATACACAGTTCAACACTAGCTACTAATTTGTCTCAATTGTAGAAAAACCAACATTGCAGAGAAGACGTTGTACATACACCCACACTCCCCTATTATGAATACACATATAAATACACAAAAGGTGTAGGTGAAAAAAGATTTCTTTTCTCTGAAAGAAGTGAGGTTTATTTTTCTCCCACATCCATCTTTTGTTAAAAAACTTCATTCCTGGCATTTGAAAACTCCAAATAAAAGAACATGGAGTGAGGCAGTGCCGCTCATCATCAAAGCAGCTTAAAAAAACAGAAAGAAGGGGTCTGTCACTGTTGTTTTCCATGAGAAGCAGAGAGAAAACGAGACAGATAGCTGACTGCATCAGCAGAAGGAAAGGGACCTTTTTTCTTTTCTTTTTTTGCTGTGATGCAGTGAGGAGTGGCCTATGCGAACATGACATTGCTTGGTTGGATTTTAGGTTTTCAAGACTCAGAAATGATAATAATTTAGGTCAGAGTAATGTGAGACACATTGTGGCACACTCTAGCATGAAAATCAGTATTTTGCATGCCGCTTCTTTGTATTTTTGGGTCTTTTGTTTTTGTTTGCTGGTCGGCTCCTCCAAATAAATGACAGTCCGCGGACGTATCCTGACATTGATGCATTTCCAGCACAGTTTAGGTGGAGTTCTATCAAAGAAAACTGTTCTGGTGACATCAAAATTTGGTTCGGATTATCACTTTGCAGAGGATTCTTTTAACGTTGCAGTGATTACCTGAAGCCACATCATTGCTGCATTATTCTGACCACAGTTGTGAGCTCATGAAAATCATGTTGATTAAGTGTTCGATAATTATCACCTGCATTAATACATTGCAAGATGAGGGAATTGGAAAAGTTTGTATTTTTGGAAAAGATTTGCAGATAATAATACAAATAGATAGTGGAAGATATTCCTTTACTCGTATACTCTTACTTTATAATGTGGCGTCTTACATGAAAAGGAATGCCATAGTTTAAATAAAAAAGTTTAATGCAGGATGCCAGAAGGTTTATGTCGAACAAGGTTTATGTGTTTATGTCGACAACACAGCCTTTTCCCTTATGTGCACGAAATGTCCCAGGATATCAGCGCTCCACTCCAACTCTATGTTCCTGTGCTCATCAGCTGATACAGTACATCAACAGCGAGGCTAAATGAACCATGACAAATGTGAAGTTTAATTAGTGAGTGTAAACTGAAACAGAACATTTCAGAAGCTGTTGTTGAGGACGTGGCGCAAATGCACGATTGCCTTTTTTCCCCCCCATCTGTCAACTCAAATATTATTCAAACATTACAAAGTCATTACAAGCGCATTGTGTACTTCATGACATGAAAACATAAAGCCAAAGGGGGACATGTACTCTGTGCTGCTTCAAAAACATTTTATTTAACAAAGTGTTTTTTTTATTTAGCTAAGTCTTTAAATCAGACCCAAGTTAAGATTCCAGCTCCTTTTTTGCCTGAAGAGCTGGATTGACAAGGGCCTTGACCGCAGATTAAAAGGCAATTATCTACTCATTTTCAACATGGAAAATTGCAAAACAACAAATTTATTTTAATGGACAGTGTTTCAATTTTCAGATCCTCACCCGGGGGGGGGGGGGGGGCGCGGGGGGGGGG
>JBBPCS010000001.1:20108071-20118574 GCA_037974645.1 Hollardia meadi | reverse complement strand
TAGATAGATAGATAGATAGATAGATAGATAGATAGATAGATAGATAGATAGATAGATAGATAGATAGATGCATGCAGCAGTGAACAGACTATGAGGCTGTGTTAGTGCAGGTAAAACAGGTGAGTGACTTTGTAGAACCAGGTCCCTCTTGAGTATTTCCATGAATAATAATGTCCTCTCAGTCATTTAAGCAGTAATTACACAAATGAATGCTTATTAGCCACTTCCTAGCTTATGAGTGTGCATGCAACGAGCTCATTAATTCTCCAATAAAGAATTTATAGAGGCAGAGCTGCCACTCAATGTTTGAATAAGGGCCTATTAAGTGTGTTTAGAATGCTTGGTGGATTATACTGGCTGTTATAAACCATAATCTGTCCCAAGTATGCGAGCATCAATTACCAAGACATAAATGAGGATGATCATTTTGTCATTTCAGGTTGCTCCCTCTCTCTCTCTCTCTCTCTCTCTCTTTCTGTTTTCTGCCTGAGTGAGCTCAGACGACAGTCAATTCAGTTCAGACACCCAGTATTGTCTGTGTCCTCGTGTTACAAAGAGCTGAGGAGACAGCACCTCATTCTCCTCATTGTGTCTAACAAGCTGGCATGTACAGATGTAATGCCGCTTGCCTGCCATTCAAATGCACCTTGATGAGCTGTCTTACAGTTTCCCAGCAATTTGATTCGGATTTTGCGGCGCTGCTCGCTCATGTTGGCTCAGCTGCCTAATCAAGTGTCTCAATAGCACTTTTCTTTAAGACAAAGATGACAGTAGATCTTCTCTGATTCCTCTAATAGAAACTTAATTGTCACATATGCAGAGAGAGATGTCTGATTCATTTGTTGCACTTTGTCTGGTTGTTTATATTTATTGAGTAGGGAGCGAAGCAGCGGGATTGTTTGCTTTGCTTCTCAGATTTGTGTTTTCCTGTTTAAATTATGATCCTCATGCATCTCTGCAGTTATGTTATCACCTTCTTCTCATTGTCAAACATGCAAGCCAAGCAAAAAAAAAACATCTTTCACCTTTAGACCTCTTATGATGATTCACAATTTCTGAAAATCCTATTTTATCATCCGCCATTGACGCCGACTCCTCACTCCTCTTATTCGGTCATTAGGGGCCACACATGATTAACAGCCACTTCAGTTGGCCTCCGGGAGATCTGCGCTCTACTGAGTGCACTCCTCCAGTTTACACGGTAGAAAGTATATTGCAAGTTTCCACATCACACTTGTTTATGCTGAATATTGGACCAGGATTGGCTTCCTAAGTATACTCATCATCATGCTTGTAGGCCTCGTAGAATCACATTTTCAGAACAGAGAAGATTTACACTTTCAGCAATGAATGTATTAACAATAGAAGTACTTCATGCAGAAAAAAGTCCCCCAGGACTTTAATAATATATTTTGAGATTATTATCACTATACTGTTGAAGTTGGTTGAGGTGGATCTCATTTTTCTCAAGGGCTGCAACTAATGACTCATTTCATTATGGATGAATCTGCTGATTATTTTCTACAGTAATCAATTGATTTGTAAAAAAAATAAATCATAAAATAGTAAGAAAAGCCTTCACTACTACCCAGAGCCCAGAAGTGACATCTTCACAAAGCTTGTTTTGTCCAACCAATAGTCCAAAATTATTTTTTTTTTAAAGAAATGAAAATTGTTGAAATACATGTTTTAAAGCAGCAAAGAAAAAAAACACAAAAAAATTTGCCAATTAATATTTTTTATAATTTCTTCATGTTTTGTATGCAAAAAATCAATTGTGGTGAAGTAAAAGTACAATATTTCCCTCTGAAATGTCACTGAGCAGAAGTTTATAGTGGCATGAAATAAAAAAACAAAAAAAATATATCAAATTTGTGCTTAAGTACAGTATTTGAGTAAATGTACTTACATTCCACCATTTTGGAATAGTAATTTAATATTATGCTAGTATCTAAGGATATCAGTGGTGAAATATTTGGTTATTGACTGGACCAAATCTGATATTTGTAATCGTAAAGACTTAATCCTAATCACCTGATAGTATGTATGTGTTTGTGTGTGAGCTCCACTGATAGTGCTCAGAATATCTCCAAAGTTCAGACTGCGCTGGAGGCTCGCTGTCTCACGCTGCGTGTCATCGGTCTGACAGTTTCTCACTCACACACTGACGGAGAGGCAGACTGGCACAATGATATGTTTATTGAGAAGCTTTGGATAATAGAAAAGGTGGTGGCTGCTGCTGGAATGTCACAACCATTGACGAAAAAACATGGACATGAAATCTCTTACCTAGACACGCACACACACGCACGCACACACACGCCTCACCACAACTCACTCTGAAAGAGGGAAAAAACTTACAGCAATGCACAGGACGAGACGGTAATCACAGTTTCTACAAGCTCATTTCTACATGAAAAATTCACAGTTACACATATGAGGGAGGTTTTCTTCATAGGCACAGCAAAAGCAATAAGATGTTTATCTCAACAACAACAAAATAAAACATTTTGCACATTTCATAAATCTTTGGGGGCCCAGAGTGAATGAGTGTTTACACTGGATTTAAAGTGGGAACATTTTTGCCTTGCAGCCCTGCAGCGACTCGACTGAAAGGTTACACTAACGTCAAAGGAGAAAGTGGTATATGGGGATATGCATGTGTTCTCTCTTAACTGGACTTGTACCAGAGTAAGGACTGAGTTCATCTGGTTACCCCTGTATACATCTTTATATTGTCTCTCTTCCTATACATATACACATTTAGGATTTACAGAACTTGGGACTGAAACATTTAATATAAATGTAATCCCAGGTCAGACAGAAGAATGGCTATTAGAACATTGTCAGTCTACATACAGCTCCACTTGTCAATGTCCAGTGGTGACAATGCTTTGAAATAATCGTACACAATAAATCACACACAGACAATATCACGAACGGTTACTTGAGCTGTTTTTGCTCTTTTTCTACATTTGCAATTCAAGTTCAAAGAGTTCACGGTGCTGTCCTGTCTGTGCTTCAGGAGTACGCTAAATATATAACAAGATAATTCATTGATAATTTAGCAGCCCTCCTCTGCACACTGACACAGCGAAAACGCCAAGACAGACCCTCACACTCCTCCTCGCCTTGTCTTTGGAAAACCATGTGCTCAGATAGGAAAGACAGTCAGTTAAGTTCTCCCACTCTCTCTCACTCAGGTTCTAATACATGTACTGTAGCAGCTGGACTGTGAAAGCCACAATAGCTCTTTCACTGTGGGATGCATCCCACAGTAGTAGCCGTATTCTTTCTAAATGAGCGCTGCTCAGTAGTAAGCTGGTGCTGTCATTTGTGTGAAGGGAAGCGAGTGCATTTGTTTAAGCTGGACTTGTTGGTTTGTTTATTATTCAGTTATTTAGTCAGTACCTTGGAGTAGCCTCTGGGAACCACACAGTCAAACAAGGAAGCACTGAGGCCATAAGCAGCTTGTTTCCGAGCACGGACCAGAGGAAAAGATCTCAAGAACTGAGGAATATTGCTGGCATTTAGAGTCAATTCCCACACAACTGCCACACCAGAAAAAAACACCAAACCCCTTAAGGTGGTTGTTTTGAATTCGAATTTAACTTCCCCTTAAATACACAATTTTCTGGATTCTGCAATATTGCGAAAATAATGGTAAGTTAAAAGCTGAGTTGAATGAGCTGAATCCAAGTCCCCAACATGCCAAACCCTGATTGGCTGACTGGAATCAGCTGCTCTTATTCAAATGAGGTAAACCTGCAGGTGTTTAGTTCTGCCATGTCCATGTGCACATGGGAGATTGTAGCCTCAAAGGCTTTCTTTCGAAAAGGTTATTGTAACACGTGTTTAACGTTGTGAAAGGCTGCTTTTTTAACCCAAACCATGACAAAGTATTTTTGTCGTGTAAACCTAACCAAGAATTTGTGTTACCTAAACCTAGTAGTTTTGTTAGCAAAACTTAACCGAGTAGTTTTGGCGCCTAAACCTGACCAAACAAAAAAATAAATAAATAGAATGATTATTGGAAGAAAAACAAAAAACAAAACCCGCCACAGGACACAAACCCCATTCTCCTGGGTGAAAGTCTGCCTTAATACATGCTTTCTGACGGAAAGGACTTTCTGGCCTGACAGGAAGCCTTCAAGGCTAACCTCCCATCTGCTGTTCATGTCATATCAGTTTTTGGAATCATTAGGTTTGATTACAAAAAGATTGTAAAAGTTGTTCACATCACAAGTAATCCAGTAAATATGACTTGGAAACATAGAATTTTCTCTACGACTAAAAACCAAACAAAAACGAAAGGCTAACATCAACCAAAGTCTGTCGTTCAAGGTTAATTAAACCAAAGTGAATATACTTTTATATTCTCATTTAACAGTATTTATAACACTAATTGGGCTAACCATCTTGAGTTGTCTGCTGACCTGAACATGGGAATCTTCTCCATCTTAAACATCCCTCCCATATGACATGAACTAAGCATTTGATGAACCCTCCAGAGTTTGCATGACATCACGATGGGCCAACAAGGACTACATCGTTTTTTAAAAAACTAATTCTGGAGGAAACATCTGGCCCTAGAGTGTCAACAATCTAATATGTGCTAATCGTCTATTCAATGTACCATTCAGTCCATCTTTGTCAACTCATAAATTCACACGATCATATCATATTTGCAAGGTACTTGTGTAAAGGTCATCTATGACCAGTAATCATATCACATGGACTAAACCAACAGTAGGTTGTAAATAATGGATGCCATGTGTGAACTCCATTTTTGCAGCATGGACATGTTAATCACAGGGCATTACAAACCAATGTAAGTAATGTGGATGTAGTTACCATTCACCTGACCAACTATTTGCCTGGTGTTCATTATGCATGTTTAAAGTCACAGCTTGTACTGCAAACTTTGTTTGATTGATGGCAGCATCGTTTAATAAATGTGGACTTTACGAGTTGACGAAGAAGCGCTTGAACACACCATTAGTTTGTGTCTCTGTGAATCTAAGCCACTGTCCCATTCAAGGGAGAGGAGCAGGTTCAGCCTGATGTTTTGTGGGCCGCATCCTTCATCGGGTCTAGCCCCTGAATTGGGACATCTTCAAACTGTTTTATAAACAGATTTTTTTTTACATGAAACTTTATATGTAACCATTCCAAAATGTTGCACACTGACAATGTCTTCATTAAATGTTTTTATACATGAGGACATTTTCAATTCCTGATATATGGGTAACTTGAAGCTGGTATCTTTATCATTTATACACTTTCTTTCCATATTCTTTACATCTGGTTCTGTGCTACATGCTGAATTAGCTACCACAGTGATACTATTGCTTCACATACGGCAGATAATATAACAAATGCTGGATGCTCAGTGGCAGTATTCAAATCAACGATACACACATAGTCATGGGATGACATGTGGGGACGGGTTTTCAGCCCAAACTATTTAATTTGAGATAAAAGTTTTCATCTTCACAGCTAAAATGATTTATCACAGTGGAAATGGTATTATGGCACAGTGAGTGTGTGTGTGTGTGTGTGTGTGAGTATTTTCCTGCTTGAGTAACAGACGTGTTTGTTTGCTGTGTGCTCGTTTAGATAAGTATGTGCCTGGATGTACTGCTCCCACTGTTTCTGTATGTATGTGTGTGTGTGTGTGTGTGTGTGTGTGTGTGTGTGCATCAGCTAAGCAGATGGAGTTTGATTCTCACCACTGGGAAATCTCAATCCCACAATGCACTGGGAGCTGCGCCAAATGAGGAAGCGGCAACAGCAGCAATCACAGCTTAAATGGAAAATAGAGTGCATTCCCTCTCTCTCTTCTTTCCGTTGTTCCTCCAGGACCGGCCAATGTTGTGCTATCCACCAACATGAATTGGATCTATAGCATGAGCTAATTCTTAACTCATAAAACTCACAGACATGTATCACATACACAGTAAAACCAATTAACACAGATCACAAAGGAAAACAGGACAGAGTGAAGTGGCGGTTGGTTCCCCATCCCTTTTTGTTTCTGAGCAGACAAAAGCAGAACAGAAACGTCTGGAAATTGTGGCTTCAAAAAATGACAACAGCAAGAAAATTCCCCAAAACAAAACTGAATGCCTTGTCACTCTCTGGTGTTTAGGCGGAATTATTCCAAATTTAGGCCAACTTTTACATGGGATCTCTTTTGTTTCAGTGTCTCCCCAAACCACCTGATCAGTCCAAAGGAACGTCTTTTGCTGTTTGCTGAAGTGAGATGGTGGGACAGAAATTTAGAATGTATCACGTTCCCATTCCGCTGTCACAGCAAGGCGGGTTCAGGTTTGAAAAATCAGATCATCATAGAGCATGAATATGTGTGGGTGTGTGTACACGAAAGCGTGACCGATGTTTGATTTTGAAGCCAGTATACTACGCCAAAATTTTGCTCTTGAATTTATGTACTTATATGTCCAAAAAGCACTTCAATGATTGCCTAGGATGGAAAAGCCTCTGAAAAAGCATTTAGACAACAATTGTCTCCACCCAAAGCCAGACTAATGACATTAAGGCAGAGTGAGGCGGGTGTCATTGCAGTTTTTTTTTTATGTGACACTTTAAAACGCCATCTGAAGTTAGCTTGCGAAAAAAAACTTGATCATATCAGAGGCGAATTACAACTGATATTTGTTTTTAACTACAGGTCAATGTGATCTACTGTCCAGAATGTCTGACAGCAAAATCTTACATCGATATATCCCTAGAATGTGTATGTATGTGTGTGTGTGTGTGTTTGCTTGCTTGCTTGCTCATAGTGAAAAAAAATGAAAAAACAAAACAAAAAAAACATTGTCCTTTCCCTGTAGCCCTTCTTTGGAGGGTCTGGAACAAAAAAAGGTCTTCACTCTGCAAATAACTAATCACAGTCCAGTGGTGGATTGTGGGATTGTCAATGTAAATCGCTACAAACACCTCGATGTGAGGTATGGGTGGCGAAAAAATAGTGAGAAAAGGGGAGAAGG
Organism: Hollardia meadi; assembly: GCA_037974645.1. Lineage (NCBI taxonomy): Eukaryota > Metazoa > Chordata > Actinopteri > Tetraodontiformes > Triacanthodidae > Hollardia > Hollardia meadi. The sequence goes on along the minus strand of JBBPCS010000001.1, from coordinate 20,111,564 downwards.
TGGCAGATTGGCCCGGGCATTAGTCCAGTTAGCCGTTCTTTAGTCCCATGCTACTGCAGGCCCAGCAACTGGAGGCTGGTTTTCCATAGGCTCAGCTGCAACTGAGGGTCAAAGGTGGGTGGTGTTGTCATCTCCCTGCGCCCATTGGCCCAGTATCCTCCTCCACATTCCTCCTCCAGGGCCGGTGACAGGGCAGCGTACAGGACAGTGGCAGCGCCCTCTGCTGGAGCCTGAGAAAAAAACACACACAATCACACACATAAATGTATACAGCATATACACATCTAAATAAAACAAAAACAGCTGCATGTCAAAGACACATAAAAGGAATTGGAGTGACTGTAGGATGACAAGTCCAACAACAAATTACCACTGCAACAAACAAACAACGTGTCTCAGTATGTGTGTGTATATGTGTGTCGATGCCAGTGGAGGGCTGATGTCACTGTATGTTAGCATCAGTGAAAAGAAGACTCAGGGTGTGTGTGTGTGTGTGTGTGTGTGTGTGTGTGTGCGTGTGTGCGTGTGTGTGCGTGTGTGTTAGTGTTAATGCCTTTTAACAATGATCTCAGTGTCAGCTGCGAGACCAGGAGCAGGTTTCAGAGCAGGGAGGGAATCACATCCTGAGAGCATCAACAGTATGCTTGCATACTTTACTTTGTGTGAACCAGTGTGTGTATGCGTTGTAATATTCCACAATATTCCCAAACATGAATTTTAATTGTTTCTCTGAATTAATTATTATGTTCTAAGAGCATGGGTTAACTTTTCAGTACGAGCGATGACTTGTGCTGCAGCATTCATACTGTTGTCTGTAGTTTAAAGGTCTGTACACACATGGAGGAGGTTTTAGCGCTTCCTGGAACAATTTTTGCAAGAAGAAAATAAAACAAAACAACTTGTTTCAATGACAACAGGCCACTCATTTTCATTACTACATTAAAAACTGCCAGACATTTGCCCTAGAAATTGTCTAGTTAGCTGTTTTTCTTCATTAAAATCTATGTTTGGTCATATAAAAGAGTTTTTATTCCTTTTAGTTGTTTTAGATGAATAGTTTCAGGACTGGCTGGTTCCCTGCCCCATTGGGGGTGAAGCAATGAGATGTGCTTTCCCCCAATTTATTTGCCCTTTATGTATATGATTTAGCTCAAGAAATTAAGCAGGTGGATCTAGGTATTTGAATTGACTTTTATTTTATTTGATAGGGACGATGCAATTTAACATAGTTCCAGTAGACTGATGATGTGAACTTAAGTATTTTGTTATACTGTATGTCGATGATATTGTGCTGGTTGCTGAGAAAGAAATAAAAAATGCTATTATGATTTAATGGTGTAGTAAATGGAGATTTGCGAGAAACCACTTAGAAAACACTATGAACAGCAGAGCAACCATATATTTCAGTTTGGAGTACACCACTTCTTGGTTTTGTTTTTAAGGAAAATATGAGTTTTTCAGAGGGAAGAAGAGTATTGGCAAAGTCTGGAGGGAGAGCTCAAGGGTCTGTTATGAATAAAAGGAAAATGTGTCCTGACCTTTGTTTTTTTTCAATATTCTCAAAGCTTTATGGTTCAATGGTTGGATCACTTTTATTTTACTCTGCAGGAGTATGGGACTTTGAGGATGCCCCTGAAAATAATGATATCCAAAGTCGTGCAATGAGGTGCTTTCTTGGGGTACATAAACATACTGCTAAGTGTGCTATTAATGGGGACATGGGATGGGAAACATGTCTTATAAGGCAGAGATGTGAAATAGTTCGATTGTGGAACCGGCTTGATCAGTTGCCAGACGAGAGGCTAACCAAAAAGATCTTTAACTGGGATTTTATTTTCGGGAATAAATTGCTGTGTGATGTAAATTTCGACAAACAAAAACTACTACAGATCTTTAAAAAAAACACAATGGAAAAAGGAGATCTGGAGCCAAAGCTAAGAAATTCTGTTCAAATTAAAGAAGATTTCTACTCTGAACCTTATTTAACACGTAATTCGAAGAGAGGGCAGAGATCCTTATGTGCTCAGCTAAGATATGGTACGCTACCACTGGCAATTGAAGTAGGTAGATACAAAGGTATCCCTGAAGAGCAATGTATACTGTATGTGTTTTGTGTGATACAAGGGGTGTTGAGGAAAAATGTCATTTTGTGTTCCATTGCCCTGTGTACATTGTTTAGAGGAATCCGTCGAAAAAATTCAGTTGAAGAATCCGGATTTGTTTTAACTGTCTGAAGTTGATATGTTGAGTTGGCTCTTTAGGGAGATGATCTTTGTCGTAGCAACATTTCTGGAAAATGCACTAATGCAATAGCATTAAAATTCAAATTAAACGAAACATTTCTATTGATGGTGAAGTGAGACAAGGTGAATGAGACTTACTTACTCCATCAGGAAACACAATGGAAGATTTTTCTAATGTTAATTTTAACATAATTGGAGGGCACAAATTTTTTTGATTCATGGTTAATGGCTCAAATGTCCCCAGTAAAGAAATAAAAAGGAGAACAAAAACACAGCAGAGAAGGAGCAAGTAAGCAATCTCAAAATATGTAATATTTTTCATAAAATTAATATTAGAAAAATCTTCCATGGTCTTTCCTGATGGAGTAACGGAATGGGTTTTGCGGCAGGATTCTGTGGATTGATATGATTAGACGTGGTCCTCCAGAGTCTATGTTTAGAACTGCATCTATAGCAATGGTTGGTTAATCATAGCAGTGGTCTGCTATTTAGAAATATCAGACTGTTACAATAGTAATAGTAATAAATAATGATAATAAAGTGCTTGCAATATGTCTTGAAGGACTGGTTTCATCTTTAATTCATATGGATCAAGTGGGTTTCGTCACTGGCATCACTAATAACATGAGGCCTTTTTTTCACATAATTTCAAGAGCAGAATCAATTCAGCATCCAGCTGTGGCAATATCTCCTTTCAAAAACAAGACTTCACTTAGCTCACTGTGGTGCCTCCTCCTTACACGTAATAGATATATAATGGTAGATAATAAATGACGTAATAGTAACCCCTTGATTCTTCATTCATGTGACCTAGCTAAAAATTATCATAGACGTTTCTCTATTTCTAGCTTATCTTTGCCTTCTTGTCCAATTTGGAAGAACCCACTATTTACAGGTGGATGGATTTTTAATAAGATTTGACAGGGGGAAAAAAGTAGAGCTAAATTGTATTAATTGCGTTCCAATGGCATTATTGAATTAAATAAATTCAAAATGAAGTATAATTTAATAGATGCCAATAACATCATGACTGATGCAACGACCACCATGTTTCTCAGTGGACCATACTTCAAACCAGTTTAAAGATGATTTGGATTTGATATCAAAGGAATGAGCAGAGGCAGCTCTTCACAAGCAGAATAGCAGACAGACAACAGAAAAACAGGTCATCTCTAAATACCTTTCATGCCAGACCATTTTTTCAGTAGTTTGTATACCCCTTTTGTGTTTTACATGTTTGTGAAATGAAA
>JBBPCS010000001.1:20074053-20094355 GCA_037974645.1 Hollardia meadi | reverse complement strand
GTGTGTGTGTGTGTGTGTGTGTGTGTGTGTGTGTGTGTGTGTGTGTGTGTGTGTGTGTGTGTGTGTGTGTAAAAGTAAATATAAGAGCATCTTATTGGACATAGAGTGTTGAAGAAGCTCACTGATGTCAAGGGGAATATAACTGCGCTAAAAGCATTAGCGGAGGATCCATGATTAGGAGCCCAAAAACATGGCACAAGACAGATTAGGAATAAGACGCACAGGAGCCAATGGAGATAATCCTGTTATCTCGTTTTATGTAAAATGCCAATGTGGAAGCATCCTCAGAGACCAAGATGAACTGAACATGAACTAATGCTGCAGATAAACGAAAGGAAGAAGATGTTGGGAGGGGGTGGGGGGGCAAAACATTATTAGCAACCTGATGTGAACACTGTTGTTCTTGACCTTAAGGGACACCCACGCCGTTTACCGCAATGTCACCGGCGGTCTTCAGTCTCCAGCCCACACACGCGCGCCCGCACCGTCTTCCGTTTGACACCAGTTCGATATCATGACATTGTATCACCTCTGAGGATTCACTGACAGTAACAACATCGGGTCTGCAACACATAAGCCAGCACTGATAGATGGTCGCTGTCAAGTTGAACGCAAAGGATTTTTTTTCTCTTTTTTTTTTTTTGTTGTTGCTCATTTAGGTTTTGGGATGCCAAGTGGACACGCACTTCGGCCATCACCTTCTAACCAGAGCGCATTTAACATTACGCACTACAGGAGTACACACACAGACACGCGCGCGCACACACACACGCGCACACACACACACGACAAGACAAAAAAGATGGAAAAGAGCAGACTTACGGGATGACCCTGGGCTCTGCGGGCTCCTCTGTGCGCCCCATTGTGAAATTCCCGCTATTCCCGTTTTAACGGAATCCTCAAATGCCGTGGTCGCAGTCAACGTCTCTGCAAATGTACCAAAGGATCACATAGAGGATGAGGAGTATGGCGAAGATGAAGAGCGCTACTAGGATGGCCTTGGTCACCGGAGAGATGAGCGACTGCATGTCAGGAGCAGAGCCGGGCAGAGCGGCGTGGGGCTCCGCGTCTGTCCGTCCTCAGTCTGCTGTCTCCCTCGCTCTCCACCTCTCCTCTCCGCCGCTCCGGTAGCAACTGTTGAGGACGGAGCCCGGGGCTTTGTCGTGCGCGAACACACACATTAAGAACCTGACGCACATGCACACGCACTCCGCGACGCGAATTTATGCCGGCGAGCCAGGCGCGCAACGCGTAGGGGGCTTCCCTTGCTGGAAGCAGCGCGTGAGTGAGCTGTCTGTCCCCAGATTCACTCTCTCCGCCTGCCTGTCGCACATCAGAGGAGACAGTGACGGGGGGAGACAGGAGTGATAAAAGACGCGGTTCGCTCAAAGAAGGTTGCGAAACCCGATGAGATTCAGCACGTGGAGCTTTGGGTTAAATCCAAAAGAGACGTTTCAAGAGACAGAACGGAGAACTAAGTTGCGCGCAGAGCTGCTGCACTTGTAGGCAAACAGGTTGATTAGTATTCCTCACAGCGTGTGTGTGTGTGTGTGTGTGCGTGTGTGTGTGTGATGGCTTCGCATATCATCTTATCACGACCGTCAGCATCTGTTTTTATGGCAAAGCTGTCAATCTAAGGATTAATGGATGAATAGATGTATTGCATTACCCGATCCGCTCTTTACAGCTTTTTTATTGTTCTTATAAGGTTGGTGGGCTACTTATAAGCCCACTTTTGCTTCAACGCACCCTTTCAAAAAGAATAAATCCCATATAATAAAGGGAAGATAAAATGTCATGGAAAACTGTTGTCAAGTCGTAGCGCAGCTGTTGATGCAGAAGATAAACATAAGACTAAATATGACATTGTCTATGAAAATTGGATTTTGTTTTATTAAAGGGTTGTCTGCTTTCCAGCAAAAATATAGGCCTAGGCCTATGCCAAACCTACAATGGCATGTTTTTTAGTTAAATTGTCACTATCACCCATCAAAATGAAGAAATTGTTATATTCTTGGAACTGGCGACCTGTCCAGGGTGTACCCCGCCTCTCGCCCAATGACAGCTGGGATAGGCTCCAGCCCCCCCGCGACCCTGCATAGGATAAGCGGTGATAGATAATGGATGGATGGATGTTATATTCTTGGGCAAGGAAATACTTCATACGGAAATATAAACACCCATATCAAAAGTAAAGACATGACTGCATGATTTTTCATGTAGCCTTTATTAATAGGGTCGTGCTTAATTTCCACATGGATTTTTATCAAATGACCACAAATCATATTTAACCACTATTCCGGCTACATCCGCGCTTAACCATAAGTTGATATACACATTTTTTTTGAGCGACTGATTTGAAAAAAAAGAAGCTAAAATAGTCAGAATTATCTGATGACAATTATTAGGCATTATCATAATTAAAGACCATGATAAAGATCAGATTCATCGAAGTAGGTCACCAACCTGAAGCGTGAGGGAACATTATCAGCAGACAGTGGTCAAGAGCGCACTGTTCCTCACTGACCGATGTGGACCACTAGATGGCGACAAATAAAAAAATGTTCAGGACTTCATGAAATGTGATGGTGTGTTTGATTATTCCGCACACCATCGTTACATTGTAGTCTCACCTAGCAATCATGACAGCTATACGGGTTTAAGACGCGTAACAGGTAAGAATAAACAATACAGCTTTAATAGTTAACACGCCACTTGTGCGTTACTGAGAAGTGAGTTATTATTTGTCTTAGGAGCGAGCTAGCTAGTTAGCGAACGTTAGCTTTACTAGCAGGCAATAACATTGTGGCCTATTGGGCAGAATGGCTGAGGAAGCTTGAGACCCTATCGCCAAGGCGAAGTAGCCCTACTGACAAGTTTGGTGAAATGTCGAAACGAAATAGTATGTTGCCCCGTGAATGTCGTTTGATGCGAGCTAGAAATTGTCGTTAAGTACTGCTTGTGACAAGACACGTCTCACGTTATGAGGATGCAGTGACGACTGAATATTAACAGCAACAGAGCCATTAATGTTTGCCGCAACTTGCTAACAGCTAGCTCACTCGATTCAAACAGGCCGTTGACGTCTGTGAAATTAAGTACGTGTAAATAAGAGAGAACTTCCGGTCGCAGCCTTCACAGTAAAGTATTTATCGATGCACCTATTTGAATCCTTTAGTTGTAGTGTTAATGCAAGTATAATAACACTCCAGGTCGGCTTGGCAGCATTGGCGGTTACTGTGAGTTATGTGTTTTCGAAAACAATATGGCTCTGTATTGGTTTTAAATGGACCTAAAAGTCATTCGAAATATTGCCAATGAGCACGGCTAGCAGTTAGTAACTTACGTAACGTTAGGACTGCATTTGCTTAGTTGATATGATTTGTGGTATAGTTATAGTGGAAAAAAAGGCCTAGTTATAGTGGCAGTATTCATATGTTGCTATAACAGTTTAAAATAATAGTTGGACATTTTTTCTGTTCTAGACATTGTGCTCATCTGAATTGGTGAGCTTTAATTTTGAAGGCACATTCGCCTCTTTTCCTACGTTTCTTCAGCAGTTGTTGTAAATGTGATGTGACAAGCGCGGCTAGCTAGCTGGCTAGCGAGAGACTTAGCCCACTTAACCTAAGTGACACAGTGAGTGTGTTTACATGTGGGACTAAGTGTGTTGTTGTTGTTGTGTGTCTAAACTGTGACATTTACCTGCTTACCAGATTTACTGCATCCTGGGTCAGTATTAGTTAGCTACAGTGTCAAAGCTGTTACCGAACGGCCCACAAGTGCTGCGTTAGCTAGCGTTAAGTTACCATTTTAAGATCAAGTGATTGCTAGTTAACTTCTTAGGCTTGTTGAAGTGCAACGGCAAGCAAGGACAACACCAGCGTAATGTTGCAGTACAAATGTATAGCTGTTTGTCTAACTACTCTTTAAGTTCTGGAAAAACCCTGTTGTTAACGTTAGCCGTCTTTGAAATAATAATTTAAAAAAACACGAAATCACGAATTAAGTAACTTTACATTAGCTAACGTGTATGAAATGACTTTCTAAGCTGTTAGCCTTTTCACTTTAAACTGTGTAGTGACTTAGGTTTTGTAAGATATAATCATAGAAACAACAGCTGACCTAGGTTGACACTATGTTAAGAGGTAGTGCTTGGGCAATAAATGTGGAACTGAGTCTTAAACCTTTTTTTCTGAGGTAGTAAGTCATATTCTAAGAGCTAGTACTATATGTGCTACTTGTAAATTGGTGAGTGAAGCTTACTGGGAATAGTATATATATACAAATAAAATATTCGTAATAACAGAGCCCCTGTGTATCAAAGACCACTGTCATAGAGTTGGGGAGACTAATGCCAGCCACACTAGAGCTGGTGTTGTTCTTGCTGCAGTTCAGCACCAACATGGGTGACGTGTTCCTTGAGGATTTTTGATGCTAGGAATTTAAAGTGACCTTTGCACATTAAAATAATACATAACCATTATAATTTACAAAGCTTATGGGCAATCTGGAAGGTTAAGCTTACCATCCTAATTACATATTAGTCACTTGGACTGCAGTTTCTTTGTTATCTTCAAGCATCAAGAATCACAGTGGAAATATGTTTTGGACTTTTGCTGTCCCTTGATGTTTTTGTGTTTCATTTCACATCTGCCTTCTCATAATGTCAGATAAACTAAAACACATATGCACATTCGACATTTAGCTTGCCCACATTGTCCAGTCATCTCTCTCTCTTTGTTTTTTACAGACTGAGGAACTACTCTATGTAAGATGAACAACGAGGACAAGCTGGAGGGTATGCTGCTGAAGTGCAGCAGCGGAGGAATAGATGGAGGAGGGAGAGTCGGGTTGGTCGGCGGAGGAGGACTGGTGGTGATGACCCTGGGGGAACGATCGCTTGCAAACCACCCTCTGCTGGCTGAGGACGATGATGATGAAGACGAAGATGAGGACTTGACTGGGAGCTCGCTGGTTACACATGACCTGGTCCCTCCAGAGCAGCTGATGATGCAGGAGGAGATGACAAAGAATAGTGGAGGAGGAGAAGAGGAGGGAGGAGGCGAGGTGGGAGTGCATTTCCCCCTAAAACTCACCAATAAGTTACCCTGCTTGCTTCATGTGCCAGTGAGTTCAAGCTGGTTAAGAAGTAGTCCATGTATTGATTAGATTATTTTGTGTGGATACAGTACGTACGGTCTCCACATCATCATAGAGATTTTCCTTTCAAATCCTCCCTTGCTTGTTCTGTGGGACATCAGTTCATCAGCACTAAAAATTCACTGAGGTAACATAAATATGAAAACCACCCTTGGGCCATTTAACTAGTGATGACTCATTCATGAAGACACACTCATGAATTGGCTTAGTGCCAGTGTGCAAAATAATGTCAAAGAAGTTAGTAAGAGTGATTACATTTTGTTAGGAAGCAGTCTGAAATGGAAGGTTATATTTAACATTTTAGTTCAGGACAGCGGTATAAAGTGTATGTCAAAGTTTAGAAGTAAAAAACCCGTCAATGCACAGGACATTGTTAAAATACTGTAGTCAATAGTTATTTGCTTAATTCTTGGAATGTGGACACACCATTTAAAATAAGTCAGATAGGAGATCTGCAGATCCTCCCAGACCAGCTGGGAGATGTGATTTGTCAGCATGTCCAAGGTGAGGTCAGGTGACCCGAGTTATCTGTCTGGTGTATTTTGCCTTCAGCAGGGGGGCATCCTCAGAGGATGCTTTGAACCACATCAACGGGCTGATTCTTAAAATGTGGAGGAGCACAGAGTATCCTCTGGCCCTGATAAGCTACTGGATGGGTGTGTGGGCTTTAAAGTAGGTTGTGTGCCTTGTTAACTGTCTTGCCAATCTATGGTCCTATTTTTTTTATAGTTGAGCATTAAGCAGGAACTGAAGCTGTCTGAGCCACTGGCCGAAATGAAGAAGGACAAAAAAGGAGTGAAGGACCTGATGATGTGTCCCAAGAAAAAAAAAAGGAAGCAGCGGTCACCAGCAAAGGTGCGAGTCAATCTTATCTCAGAAATAACGTTTTGTAAATGGCCTAACCTGAATGTGTGTGAGAATTTCCCACAGTGACAGATGTAAGACTAAAAGAAACACGACTGTATGTCTTCGTTCCCTTTGCTGTTGTAGATTCTGAGCATCGATGATGATGGTTCATTGGGCATACAAAATCCCAAGTGTCACGTCTGTGTTCACTGTAATGCTGCATTCAGAACCAACTACCATCTACAGAGGCACGTCTTCATCCACACTGGTATGAATTACTGTCACGTTTTAAAATGCCATTACATTTCTTTTAAATTAGAAATAATGTTGAGAGTGGATGATGGTTGTTATTTATATACTGAGGTTTATATACAGTATATATATTATTCAAACTCCAGGTGAGAAGCCATTTCATTGCAGCCAGTGTGATATGCGCTTCATTCAGAAATATCTTCTCCAGCGACATGAGAAAATCCACACTGGTGAGTGAAGAATAAATGCAATCAGTATGCACTAACATTTTACTTGTCATTGTAGTCTCAAGTGAGTCGTCTTGTCTTTTTTCCCTTTCTTGCCTTTTAAGGTGAAAAGCCTTTTCGCTGTGATGAGTGTGGGATGAGGTTCATCCAAAAATACCACATGGAGAGACACAAGAGGACCCACAGTGGAGAAAAACCCTACCAATGTGACTACTGTCACCAGGTAAGCTCTGTTTTTGTTTGCTAGTGAATTAATTCATCTAAAGCAACAAGTTAATTGAATATAAAGGGAAGATTTATTCACAAGGTTATATAGTTTTTTTATGTGTACCACAGGGAACTATAACCCAAGTTTCATTGTACAATCTTGTGCTGTATAATGACTTAAATTAATCTCTAATCTTAAAAACAGGTGTTAAAAAGGGCAGAAAATCTGGATTGGTGCAAATGTTTGTGGTCTTTTTTGAACACAGGATTTGAACACAGAACATATAGAGTGAAAGTGTAGTCAGTACTAGCCAAAGTCTCTGTATAGTTAGACCAGTATTTAAAGTTGCAAAGGAAAACCAAGACACAGTAATGAAATAAACCTAATCACTCAGCTCATTTGCTGCAGCATCAGTACTAGCAAAATGAGCATGTCAAGTTTTATTTGTGAAGTCACTGAAAATAAAAGTACCTATTGAAAGTGTTTGGCTTGACTTATCTGTATTGCCTCACCTAAGGGTTATCATTAAATCGGGTCTGTTTTACTAGTACAAGAGAATAAAGGTATTTTCTTCCTCTATCCACAGTACTTCTCCCGAACAGACCGGGTTTTAAAGCACAGACGAATGTGTCACGAGAACAGAGAGAGAAAGACCAACAAGGCAGCTGCTAAAGGTGGCCCTTTGCGTGAAGATTCTTCAGGCCTCCCCTTCCTTGCCAAAGAGTGTTCATTGCCCAAGAAAAAGCGCCAAAAGTGTGCAGACAAGTGTTCAGGTGCTTCCACTGCTGCCCAGACAGATGGGCACACTGCAGCTGTTGTAGAAATGGAGAAGGAGGAACAGAGACGGAATAAAATTGAAGGTCTACCTCTCTATGCTGTGTCCTCCAAAGTCAAACATGAGTATGTAATTGCAGACTACTCTGTCGAACTTCCTGAAGAAACAGCTAGCCAACACCAAGAGGGAGACGTGTCATCAGAAGACTCGACTCCTCCCAGACTAGTCCTGAAAAAAATCCCCAAGAGGAGTCTTAAACAGTCCAGTGACCAAACTCCTCCTTGCCTGTCCACTTTGTCTTCCTTTGAGGAAAATGCTAAAGTCACCCAGTACACCTTTGAAATCGTGGATAAGCAAGGTCTTTTAGACGTCGAAAGTAACACTGAACTTGAGTCAGTTGAATCTCTACAAGGAGGACCAGCAAAGCCAGCAGCCAGCAGCACAAACTACGACGACGCCATGCAGTTTCTTAAGAAGAAGCGTTATCTTCAGGCTGCGATGGCCAACAATAGTCGGGATTACAGCCTGAACACGAGCAGCATTTCTTCTCAGCCACCTGTTACACAAACTGTTGTGTCAACCGTCATCGACGAGACCGTCCCAGCCACCATTCTGGAGCCCCAGCCCATCAACACAGAGATCAAGACGATACATGACAAGAATGTGTTGCCAGATGAGGTTCTTCAGACACTGCTGGACCATTACTCCAACAAAGCCAATGGGCAGTCAGACATTTCCTTCAGTGTGGCTGACACAGAGGTGACATCAAGCATATCCATTAATTCCTCTGACGTTTCAGACAGCAGCCCCGTGGAGAGCCTCGGAGCCTCTAGTGCCCAGGCTCAACCAGCTGCTGAGAAGGTCAGCCTCTTTCAAGAATACTCCAAGTTTCTCCAGCAAGCACTGGAGAGGACGAGCCAGAACGACAGCTATCTTACCAGCCAGAGCCTCAGCTTGGTCTCCGAAAACCCCACCTTAGCTGGACAACCTCTGTTCTCTACTGAGAAACAGTTTCCTTCCCCCAGCAGGTTCAAATCAGGGATGAGCTCTCCGCTAAGGACCACGTTAGAGAAATCTCACTTTGGATTACTGGTCGGGGACTCCCAGCACTCATTTTCATTTTCAGGTGATGAGACCACACCTCCCTCCGAGGTGTCCCCAGCTGAGGAGGACTTTCTGGAGCAGGTCTCGCCCTCCAAAAAGACAGACTCGTCGCAAGGCATACTGCAGACTTTTCAAATAAGCTCCTTCGACCAGAACTTCAAATCTCATTTCCAGGCATCAAGATCTGGGTCCTCCTCACAATTTACTGTTGCCAATGGACAATTAAGTCTTCGAGGACACAGCACGGACTTCTCAGAATTCCCCTTAGTCAGAGTCACTGAGACCAGGTCTCAACTGAACTCTTCCCCTGATGTTTCATCCAGTGAAACCTTTGGCTGAAGGGAAGGGGGGAAGAATACATTTCTGTTTATAATTTTAGCAGCACTTTATCTCATGTCTCCTGTTTTGCCAAACAAGTCCCATTGCAACTTTGTGCTTTTTCTCATAGCATTTTGTTATAAAAACATATTAATATTTTGTCTTTTTGTTCAGTGCAACCTCATAGAATAGAAATACTGAAAATTGGTAAATCCTAATTAGCATTTCCCCTTTAAAAATTGATTGTAATTGTGCAATTTCTTGCTCCGGAATGTACATTTAGAGATTAAGTGACCAAAGTGTAATGCAAATATTCTCGCATAACATTGCCGTAGAGTTTTACCTTTAATGTTTTGTCAATCAGTTTGCATTTCACAAAAAAATGATCAAGTCGCTCTTGCTGCTTAATGCAACATTTACTTATTAAGATATAGGCCGCTATTTATATGCTCTTACTGGATCTACCTCCCTTTTATTCCAGCTGTGTAACTCCAGTTAAATTGTCTACTGAAAAGACACCATGATTGGATCATAATTGATTTCTCGCTTTACATTCAAGTCACTTTACTGTCACCCAAATGGGTGTTTCCAAACGTCCTGTGTAATGAATGCTACAGGAAATACTGAACTGATTATATTTATCTGATATGGAATCTAGTTTATTTTTAATTGACAGATTGGGCCTAATTTGATTAGTGTGATGGCCAAAAAGAAGAAATTAGTTCATAAATTGTTTAACAGTCTGTGGATTAATGTATTCCATTTGAATTTCTTGACACAGATTTTTTTTTTAACAAATGTGACTAAGGCTGTGTAATAAAAGGGCTGGGCCGTATTAAATTTAAGTTTAAAAAGTCTCTCTCCCCATTCTACCCCCCCCCACCCCCCACCCCCACCCCCCACACACCAAAACAAAAAAGGATTTGGGTACCAAATAGCTGTACGCATGCAATGTTTGCAGGATAATTCTTATTTTACTTCAGAAGTATGAGTGAGTTGTAGTGAAATGACTTAAGAAGATTGTGCTCAATTCTTTGCACAATTTGCACACGTTTCACTATAGGGAATGTAGTATGTGCTTTCATGGAGGAATTGCATTATACCTTTACCTAAAGTGCAACTTTTTGTTAAATGAGATTTTTGAGACTGATACGTCAGTGAAAACCCTTGCTGTTTCAGATTGGGGTTATTTGAAACTACCGATATTACTCTTTACTTTCGTCACTTATATTGTAGCTCTTGTGGCTGCAGTTTGATTGTTCTTGGAAGATGCACAGGTTTTGGGGAAACAAAAATGTGATTAGACCCCCTTGTATTGATTAAAAGTCAACATTATTTTTAAGGCTATATTATAAAAGATAGTACATGAGGAAATGAGGTGCTTGGTTATCTAGTTGTATTAGTTTTGCATCTGTGACTTTTTATATTCCAGGCTTTTCTTTACTCATTCCTGTTTATGTATTTTTTTTTCTTGGGCAGTGCTTTAAGGCTAATTTCACTTGCACAATTACAATAAACACGTAAGTTAGAAACCTATTCAGTCTGTAATAGATTGAGGTCTGGGAGCTATGTAATTTTATACCCATCATATTTAGAATTTTTGCAAAAAAAACATAGCACCAGGTTTCATTCTCAAAGTATTACTTGTGGTTAGAAGGAAATGTTGTTTTCATTGACTGTGCTGCAGTATGTGTATATGAGTTCAGAATCATGTTTCAGATATCTGTAGTTTTGATAGTTATCACCGATTTGCTAGAATTCAGCCACATCTGTCCAGGCCTTGTTGAAGAAAACGTGATTGAGTTAGGTGTCTTCTGTGCCTCATCACACTGTTGGTTATTTTCCATGTGTTGTATGTGTGATGTCTTATATGTGCTATAGTGTAAAACACTGTTTTTGCATGCGCCATCAAACTAGGTTTGAAAGTTGATGTTAAGCTCCCTCTTGTTACAACTCTACTGACAATCAGGGACAGGCGGCACCCACGTTAATCATCAAACACTTTATTTTTCCTCGTTGATCATTCCCACTAGAATTTATAGAAAATGTTCTGCTGTAAATACATTGTATATTTCTATGTTCCGAGGAGTCTGTTAGGTCTTTGTGTCAATAGAGTGACAGATCTTGTGCAAGAGACACTTTTTGTCAGCGAAGGGCACAATTAGTTTTCCAGCATTTATTACATTTAACAAAGATGTGGCTTTGTGTGTGTGTGTATATATATATATATATCTCACCACTGTCATCGGAAGAAAATTGACACTTGTTGGAGATTGGTACAAGTGGTTTTATTTTTTAGTAAGTTAATGCAGTTGCTTGTGCATTATGATGGGATTTACTGTATACAGCTGTTGGCAATGAAAAGCCCCCACCCCCAGAAAATCTTCATTTGGTTTTAAAGTAATACTTCACCTGAAATCTGTTTTTTTGTTGTTTTTTTTATTAAATGTGTAACTTCAACAGCTGTGGTCAGCTTCAGTTCATGTCTGTTAAAATAGATTTTGGATGGAGTATAACTCAAAAATAAGTTTTGTGGTTGAAATATTCCACTAGCTACTCATGTCATTGTAAGCAGTTATTGAAAGCACAGTGCAGATGAGTAATTCTGCCTCTGTAAATTGTATCCCATGAATAATATCAGCAGCACTATGGTATTTTGTTTTCTTCTTTTAATTAGCTGTTGTCAGTAACCTGGCCATAAGTGTCCTTGTATAAGCTAGAGAAAAAAGATATTTGTTTTATGTAAAAAGATCTGAATTACGAACCTTTTGATAAACTATTTTTGAAACGTCATTTATGGCACTGATATGTACAGTATATCATATGCAGTCTATTGCTACACTCATTTATTACTGTGCAAGTCGTATGTGTCATAATATTTCAAATGCAGATGGGGAATCTCCTCCTCGAGTCTGGACGTTTGACGTTCCATATACTTTTAATGAACTTGACGAGGAGGCCCTACCTGCTTCACTGTAAGGTTGATCTGAAGTTAGACAGTAAGGTTTATTTGCATGGTCTCTAACTTGTTGGGTTGTGTGAACTTGTTTTATGGATAATGTGCAGCTTTAATTGTAGCTGATAAATTTCAGTCAAGTAACCCACATGATTAGATTTTTGCAATATATTATGATTTGTAAACGATCTGATTAAATTGTTGTTTTGATTGTTGTGTCCTTATAAATAAATAAAAAAAATCAAAAGTATTTACCTTGAATTGTTTTTGATAAGGAAAGGATTTTTTAATAAATTTTTTTCTTATTTTAGTAAATGATTGTTATAAATATTAAGCACAATTTCCCAGAATACAACTTGAAGTCTTTAAATGTGATGTTTTTTGTCCAACCAGCAGTCCAAAAACTTAAAGATATTAATTTCTACAATGATATGAAATATAGCAGCAAATCCTCACACAGAAGGAGAAGGTGGAATCAGGTATACATTTGCTAGCTTGCTGTAAATTTCTCCATTTTGCTGCATTAATTCAAAGATATTATTACCACTTACTCTCTTTTGATATATATTCTGATGTGTTAAATTCACAAATATACCTTTGTCATAAATATGCCTGTAGGCTAGCAGAAATACAAACATCCTCATGTAGGCCTACAAACGGCCATAGGCCTATGGCCCAAAGCATAGTCTCCTTTCCCAAAACCTGAAGTCCAAGCATTTAGGAGAGAATTCCACAAAAAAAAAAGATAAGGATATAGTGGTATGTGTATTTTCTGGCTTTAATCATTAGTCCACCCCGCCTACTGCAGGGCCTGCCAAAACTAACACAGGATCCTTGTGCAAAGCAGCAACATACCCTGGAAGGCAACCAGTGACAACACATCTATCTAAAGTTACCTGCTGACTTGTTGACGTTTCTATAAAACACCTTGTTAACTTGGAGCTGGGAGTCAGTCCTGTTCACTCTGACTGGAAGCATCAGGGCACAATGGAATGATAGCTGGTTGTTCCTCTTTCTTCTCAGCATGGATTGATGTGGGACTCAGTGGAAGGTAGGTTTAGCTAACTGTTGACTTTAAACATTTGTCTCGTAAAATTTGAATTAAGACGTTTTGGGTTTTTTTTAATGCTAGCGTTAGCCCACCAGCAATCACTTATTTTGATAGACGTTTGAAATGACTTTTTGCTTAACTCTCCTGCCACAAACATTATTTTGTTTTTTTGGCAAATCATATTTGAAAGAAATATTAATATCGATACAATTGTCTTTAATAAAGTTGCCGTATTCGTTATTGCCTTATTTAAGAGTGAATCTGAGTAGTTTAGAGAAAGTAGCTGCTTGTTTTACTTTCGCCAAAAAGGAAACATTGAATTGACAAGTTTGTTAATTAGGTTTGGCTT
Organism: Hollardia meadi; assembly: GCA_037974645.1. Lineage (NCBI taxonomy): Eukaryota > Metazoa > Chordata > Actinopteri > Tetraodontiformes > Triacanthodidae > Hollardia > Hollardia meadi. The sequence continues at coordinate 20,081,106 of JBBPCS010000001.1, read as the reverse complement.
CGACGGTTTCTTTACATTCTGACTTGCGACATCATCGCTGCTTCATCAGTTATGGGGGAAAGCTACTCTTGCACCTCATAGATAGTTACAGATATTTTTTTATTTCTTCATTTACAGCTAACAATGTAGGTAAAACTTGTAAAAATCTGTTCACAGCCTTCTATTAGCCTATATCAGTGTAAACCGCGGCCTGTCTAGACTGATTTATTGAAATTGTCTGCCTGGCTCTTGACCCGGAGCACACCCTGCTGTATCCGGGTGTCCTCGCGCTGCACCTGTTGTTTAACAAAGCACAGGTGCACAGGCACACAAGACAAACTCGGCTAACTCCTTCAGCAAAGCGAACTAATGTGGTCACTAAGTGATGACGTGACACCCGGAGCTGACCTGTCTTGGCGAGGGCCTCATGCAGAATTTACATACAGCTGTTTACACGTCTTGTAGGTTGAAATGGAAGCCCTGCCTATAGGTTGGACTGAGCACACTTGTGACCAGGAGGGAGATGGGGCAGGACTGTTGAAGGGGGGAGTCCCTGACAACAACACAAACACACATGTGTATGATCTGTTTCATGAAGATGCACAGGTAGGCTATTTGCTCTGAAATGCTCTTTTATCCACTATTAAATCCAGTCCTTATGTTTTGGATTGTGTTTATGGGTTTGAAGCTCCACACCTTTTAATTTTCCATAAATCAGGGTTTACCTACAGAGATTAATATGTCATTTAATATCCCATCAACCTTTTCTGCCTTCCATCGTCTGCCATTGCCCATAACTAGCACCTTTTATGAGTTTTAAAGGAATCAAAGCAAACAGAGAGCAACCTTTTGTTTTGTTCTTTTGTGCCGTTATTAGTTTACAATAACTTTGTCTCAAAATGAATATGATAATGACACACTGTTGTGTTTCTGTGATCAGGGCTTCCATCAGTCCAGCCAGCCGTGGTGGAAGATCAAACTGTTTGTGTGGGAGCCAGTGCTCTTTGGCACCTGGGATGGAGTTTTCACCACCTGCATGATCAACATCTTTGGTGTGGTGCTGTTCCTACGTACCGGCTACCTGGTGGTTAGTATACATGCACTGTTCTGCTTTCTCTACCTTAATGTCGCTTTCTCTTTTACATTGATTTCTTGTAAATATGAGGAAATGGGCTTTATCAGGTGACTGCAATAATCAGTTCTCTGATATTTAACTGTTATGTCCATTTGTGCAGCCATATCCAGGGAGAGAAACTGCTCTCTTACTGAATTTGTCTTCATGTGCATTAATAGAGAAGAACTGTGTGAAAACATCTGTTTATTTAAGAGACAAAATAACAAACCTGAAAGTTTTAATTTTGAATCTTAACCAAAGTCCATATGATATATCTGTATGTGTCAATGTGTGTTGACGGTCATTGTTCTCCTTGAGCCCTATATAGTAATGAAGCGTCACACATCTCTGTACAGTTCTGTTGAAGCTTTTGATTTTTATTTTTAGCTGCCACCATCATTAAGTATGTGTCATCCTGTCAGTTGATCACAAAAACTCCAATGTTCATGTGTCATCACAGGACGCAGCTACAAAGACCCTGTGATCTTAATTGCTATATCCGTTTGGGTTGAACTTGACAGCTAAAACATAGTTAGTCATGTGGAGGACAGGGTTTCCTCTCCAGAGTGACACGCTTCCTTATTACTTATTGTCCTAACGTAATGAGCGTTTGTTTTCCCTGGTTTAATGTGCTTGATTTCATCAGAATGACTTTCAAACACATTTCAAATAGTAGAGAAAAAAAAATTTCTCCCAGTTTGAAACACATATAAAATAATACAAAAACTATTTCTTTAAGATGTGAATTACAGTATTGATATAAATATTGTGACAAACAACGGTAAGAAAAGTGTGCAAAATGTAGATGTAGATACTAGGGGTGGTAGAAAATATCGTTACACTTAAGTATTGAGATACTACGATACTGTATCGATTCTCAAAAACACTCGATTTTTAATTAATTGTTTACAGGCAAAGATTTGTGGCAGTGCTGTAATGTATCTTCAGCCATTTGACTCTTCCACTAACCCTAACTTAACAGCGTCAACTGAGACAAGAAAGAAGAAGCGCTTATCGCGAGTGTAAAAACACAAAACTATGAAACAATAAATCAACTTGCTTCCAGTATCGCATTATATTGAACCCTAACCGCTGTATCATGATATGTATCATATCGCCATATTCTTCCCAATACAATAAACAGCCCTATTGTATACACAATGTACAAAGTGTGTAGTGATTCAAAGCATTAAGCACATGTATACAGTATAGAATGTCTAGTGTGCAGATATGTATTCTACAAGCTTTACATCATTATAAAGTATATTGAGTTTACAGCTGTAGATGGGTCACATGCTGCAGATGTTTATGTGCACAGGTGACTCAGTATTTTGTGTCATTTTCTTCATCCAGGGGAATACGGGTGTGCTGCTCGGCATGCTGCTGGTCTCCTTGGTCGTGCTGGTAGCTGTGGTGACGGTGATGTCAGGGATCGGAGTGTGTGAGCACTGTGGTGTTGGGAGCGGAGGAGTCTACTCCATGATCTCCACCGTCCTGGGCGGCAGGGTGGGGGGCACCGTGGGCCTCCTTTATGTGTTTGGACAGGTGAGTAGTAAAATGTGACTTGAGTGCTTTTTTTGTTTTTAATGCGACTAAAAGATTTGACACAGATCCGCACATTTTTTATGTTTCGCCGCCTTGCAGTGTGTAGCTGGAGCCATGTACATCACAGGTTTCTCTGAGTCGGTGGCGGAGGTTCTGGGTCTACAGGGCCAGTGGGCAGTGCGTGGCATGTCAGCGGCAGTGCTGCTGGCACTGCTTGGAATCAACCTGGCGGGTGTCAAGTGGATTGTGCGACTCCAGCTGCTGCTGCTGGCTGTGCTAGCCGTCTCCACACTGGACTTTGTCATCGGCACCTTCACGCACCTTGACCCAGGTAGGGCTAGGGGACAGGAATATAACCATGGGACGGTAAAGTGAGAAGGGTTAAATCAGTAGTGATATTTTGTGCTTTCTAATACTCTGTGTGGGTATTTTGAAGCCATAAAAATCCTCAAATTATTCAACCCCAGATTTATAGTTATGTCAAAGCCTCTCAAGCAGCATTTAGCCAGATAAAAATCATTTAGGCAACACTTATTCAAAACAACCTCCAGGAAATCTCAATCGAAAATTAAGTGAACTTGCCTCAAGCATCAAGTGTTGAGAAGCCAAACCATCAAGAATCCCATGAAAATTAAATGCGCAAAGTTTTCCTGTTCTCACTGTGGAGGTAATATCATCCTACCATGGCATGGTTAGGATGGAGAAGGTAGAGGGATGGTACATTGTAGCAGCACATGACCAGGGGGAAAAATGTGGGGAAAAAAGGTTGAACAGACCTTCATCACCTTTTTGACTAGTCGATTACAGTTTAATGATTTAACTGCTGGAGTGCAGCCTTTGTTAATGTTATTAGTTCCTCTTGTGCCTTTCCTGCTGCAACAAGCCAAAATGTCTGCTGTAGAGAAGGGAAATGAACTTGACTGTTTAGGGAACAATAAAGAAACAAGAGTGCTTTGAAGCTTGCAAGGTTATTCTGGTTAGCAAATTTCATACAGGAAGTCAAATGAATAGCACAAGATATGTTTGACAGAGAAGAAAAGGAAAAACGGCAATCACTGAAGGAAAATCCAAAATCTGAATAACCTTATCTTGCTCTTGGTTTTTTATTTCATGTAGGAATAGAGCCTTGCCTCTTCAGTGAAGATCAACTCTAGCTGAACGGACAAACTGAAACTTTGCCCATCAGTTGACTCATCAGAAATGTGTGAAAATGTTCAAAGTAATAATTCTTAGTAGAATTCATCTGTCTGAAGTCTCTGAACCAGTGTTGACTAGAATGTTGAATGCCTGTTCAGGCCAGTAGGTGTAGCTATAGTATCACTTAATGGTTCAGTATTAGTCTCTCTTCATGAGTCTAACAACCTTTCTGATAAATACTTGACCAATTTTTGTCATTTCTGCTCTTCCGTTAACCTGTTTTTCTCCAATGAGAACTTTCTTTGCCCCCAGCTTGTGGTTGGTTTTGTTATAAACTGCTGTTTTTCCTTCTCTTGTGGCTTAAGCAAAATCTGAGACTGGCACTGTGTTTATTGAGATTTCGTGGGGGTTTTTTGTTTTGTTTTTCTTTTGTGGTGAGGAAATGTTGCCTTTTTTGACTAGATTGTATTCTTTTGCTGCCCTCCAGGAAGTCCTTCCCCACATTTCCTGTTCTCACTGATTATCAACATCCTGTCCTGTGGGAAGAGAAAAGTGTTCCAGACATCAGGTCATTTATTATGTGAAAAGGACTTTATAGGCAGAAAATAGTCACTATACCTTACATAAAAAAAGAAACAAGAAAAAAACATAGTAAAATGTACTATTTCAAAATGTCCCAGCCAATCACAAGGAACTTGGGGTAACCGTGCTGTCTAGCAGCTTTTGCAAGAATAAGCTTTACCCCTCATTCGCCGGTGTAAAAATAGAAAACAAAACAAACCCGGTACTTGTCCACCCCTCCCAACCTCCAGCCGTCTTCATAGTGCAGTAGCCTAATATGCAGTCCTGAAGAACTGTGAGAGAACCAGCCATAATGGCTTCTCCAGGTTGTTCCAATTAAGAGCTGCTGTGTTTGCTGTGGTGACCTCATGGTTGGCAGAGGACCAGCAGGTCCACTAGCTCGTTGAAGCAGCCCAGATTAGCATGAGTTCAATGAATGCAGGGGCACATCCTGAAGGAAAAGGATGTGGTCACAGTATGATAACACGTCCCCTTGGAAAAACTATCACTGTGGTAGGTGTCAGACATAGTGGTACATCACTGTCATAACTAAGGTATTGTCAGCCAAGTGATGTACTGTATAAAATATATATAATGGTATATATTAGCTTGTAATCACTATGCTCAGCAAATATTAATTATTTAATACAAAACAGGACATTGACAGGTAAATATTCATGATCTGAAATTATCAAATTTTAGTAGTTGTTGTTGGTTAATCTATTAGTCAATTAAAAGAATTTAGAGATTTTCAGGTATTTTTCAAACAAAAATGCTAAATGTTCCGTGGATCCAGCTTCTCAAACTTGACGATTTCCTGCTTTTCTGTGTTTTATATCATCGTTAGCTAAATATCTTTGAGCGTTGGAGTTGGTCAAATGAAAAATAAGATGTTTGAAAAGCTCACCTTTGACCTTGGAGTCTGTGATGAGCATTTTTTCACTTTTTTTTTCATTTCATAGTCCAAACCATTAAACGAGAAAATACTTGTCAGATGAATCGGTAAAGAAAATAGTAGTCTAAATAATTTATTATTGTATTTATTGCAAAGCTGGATATGCAAGGATTGGTATGTATCGTTGATTTTATTTGCATTATCATCTTGGGTATCAGTGATCAGATTTGACTGATTTTGTTGCAGTTTCAGAAACAAGATGTTTAAAAGGGAAAGTTTTTTTTTAATACAAATTGAAGAAAATTGGCTTTTGGTCTTAAATGTGCCATGTTAATCATAACCCTATTACACCACAGCGGCAGCTATCTTCATTTCTACAATATGATGCTGACGACTCTGAGTTAGTATCATGAGTAGAGGGATTTGGGGATATTAGTATTATTATTATTATACATGTACATGAACTCTCACCTGCAAACTGACCTCAATTCCACAGGAACAAGGCCACTGTTAAGCAACTAATTATGACAAGTCCTTCCTGCAGTACTGTGACATGGTTGCAACATGTAAGACAGCTCAGAATAGTGCTTTATCCTCTTTAATGGGAGGACAATTCATTTCTCAATTGTGGTTCTTGAGTGTAGAAAATGATTTAGTTTGATCAGTAACATTGCCAACGAATTGTCTCTGCAGCCAAACAACTCGAACGCAAAACCGTCTGAGTGGTGCACAGATGAAATACAATCTGAGACGCCTTACACAGTCCAAGTGTGAAGCCTATTCCCCACAGAACAGGAAGTCATAATGTGCTCTATGGGTCTGGGGTTTAGGGTGTTAACCAGACTCACCCACATTTTTGTAAAATGACAAAGAGAGAAGGCCGGAACTGAGATCTGAGGCCTGCTGCTACTCCAGAGACCGCTGCATCATCTCTCCTTGTGATCCGCACTATAATATATAGTTCTCAGTCATCCCAGTGGGACATTCCTCACCTCTGTAACCTCGCAGCATGCCCTCTTCTCCATGCACAGCAGTTTATACTGGTTAGTGTGGGAGAGTAGAGGTCAGTCAGGCCGAGGGAGAAGCCTCAGACGCTCATGTAATCTGACTAGGAGGAATGCTGGGCCCAACTCTGCTTACATACATACAAATGTTTTCAATACAGCGTTTTCTAAAAATCTCTCTACTCTGCAGACCCCTAAAGCGGAGTGATGGGGCATTAAGTTTAGCCTACGTCACAGAAAAATGGCTGTTATACTGACTGCCAGTTGATTCCTCTAACCAGTCATACGATACACAAGCTAAAGAAGAAATTGCTTGCTAGTAAGAAAACTCCTCCACTAAATATTTGGATGACAGCTGGTTTTTACTGCCAATGCTTACAACCATGTTCGCAATTCAGTGAGTAGTTAGTTAGCGAGCTACATGCTAACATGCTCTCAATGACAACATGCTGATGACCTGTTGGAGTGCAAACATTTTCTGATTAGCACTAAGCAGGGTTGTAAAAAGTACCCAAAAGTCATATTATGAGTAAAAGTAAAGATATTGTGCTTAAATATTGCTTTGGTAAAAGTGAAACTCACCCATATGAATAGTACTTGAGTAAAAGTTAAAGTAGTTGATATTAAATGTCAAAATTCATTTTCTTGCAATAAATGTACTAAGTATCAAAGTATCAAGTATCAAAAGTACAAGTAAAAGTAAATTATACATATATTTACACGTATGTATACTGTATATACTGCAGTAGACTAATTATTGGCCTGGCTGTGGCTGATCATATATATATATATGTGTATATATATATGTATATATACGT
>JBBPCS010000001.1:20027442-20069772 GCA_037974645.1 Hollardia meadi | reverse complement strand
TCTACATGTTAAGTGTCATGAGATAACTTTGTTGTGAATTGGCGCTATATAAATAAAATTTGATTTGATTTGATTTTGATGATTGTTATGAAAAGCTTGTAATCAACAATCGTCATCAACAACAAGCCTCCTCCACACGCTGCTCACCTGCTGTTGTGAAAACTGAATCGTGGGTGGAAAAAATCCAAATGTGTTATTTGGGCAACTTTATAAAACATCCTGCTGATGAAGAAAGTCAACAAAGCAGACACAGGGAAAGAGAAACAGAAAAAGGTGGGGTGGGGCAAGCCGTTGTGTGTGCAAAGACTAGAGGTGCAGGTGTGTATGGGGGGGGGTGTTATAGACTAATACTGTCATTCTGCGGGAAACAGACTACAACACTGAGTTTATGAATGAGCTACATGTGGTATCTGTTTACCTTTTTATATTTTATATATTAATATAATACCATGTATGCATTTCATGTTTAATTGAAGATTTGCACAAGGTTAAAAAAAAAAGAAGAATATAATTAAATAAAACAAAGTACCCTTTTAATTGTTGAGTATGTAAATCAAACTGTAATAAGAAATAGGCCTTTCCATGTTGTCATTTTATATAACTTATTTATTCCTTGAATTAACAGAAAATGTGCTATATTGTCATATGTATCGTTATCTGGATATGAAATGACCTATATCAGGATATGAGATTTTGGTCATATTGCACACCCCTAGCTATACTCAGGTTCCTGCATATGAACCCAATACCCACACTTTCACGCACCACCACTTAACCTTTTTCCTATCAGTACTTTCAAAGCAGTATTCAGAACAAAGTGTATCCCAAAATTCATGGTTCATGTTCAGTTCTTAACAATTATCAGACAAAAAAAAATCAACATAATATTGTGTTAGGTCTTTTTAATATACAATAGACCTATGTGCTTCGAGATTACTTGATTTATTTGCTTTAGTAATTGTGTTATTCTTCTCAGCTCTGGAATATGCATATTTGATTGTAACTATACAACTATATGTTTTATCATACTTATCTGTTCCAGCAAATCATCTGAGCTGGATGCCATATAATGTATTTATATTTGCTTATCCAAAGGGTCTCTCATAAATTCATGGAAATTCATCACACAAACACCTGACTTCTTACAAATACAGTTTTAGTACAGAGATCTTTGAAAATCATTTTTGGGTCATCTCTTCATTTTCAACTTTTCTCAACAACGTCCTGGTATTCAGTTTTCAGGTGTGCAAGATACTTACTTTAGTTCTTCCTGATGGGTAGTTAAGTTCAATGAGTGAGGAACATACCTAACAAAAGGCCGGGTAAATGACTAGTAAGTAATAATTAAAATGCCTTTAAAAAGGACAAACACTTAAATTAAATTGAATAAACAAACTGAAACATTAAGGAGATATGATATGAGGACGTATTAGTGATGGTGTAGACGGTATCTTTTGCCAGCAGTCTCTGTAGTGTATTCAGATTTGTCACTGTTAAAGTGGCCAATGAGTTTGGATGGATCACTTTTTCAGGTCATAAATTGCCTAGTTTGTTGCACTTGACTGTTACACAGATCATGCTGCAACAGTCTCACACACTGTGTGAATATTACATGTCTGTTGAATGGAGGTTTGACATTTGAACTCATTGAACCTGGGTTTGGCTACATATGGACAGCTGATGTTCGAAGGACTGGGCTTGATTGGTTTAGTTTGTGCAGAGTAGAGCTAAGCTTAGATTCATACAATAACACACGCACTCTTCACATGTTTGTGATGTGCCATAAAAAGTGCGAGTAAATGATCAGGCTGCGATCAATGAGATGTCTAATGCAACTAAGCTCTCTGGAATTTGTCCGTTTGTGTTGATTCATCCAAACTAGAGATGAATCAGGGATTGACAAACTGACCAGTTGTTGCTCGATGACATTTTGGACTAGTGTGTGCAAACTGTAGCATTAATACAAAACTGTGATTAACGTATTGTCTTTAATACTAACCCATAATACTCACACTCATATTTAAATTAGATTTTGCTTTAACCAATCACTGACTCGAAATCCTTGAGTTCTACATCAGGGGTGAGTTCTAACTGTTTTCATAAGGGGCTTGCTGTAGCGGAACTGAACTGGGTGTAGCTGTTGTGAGCTCTCAACCCCACCCCATCCTCTTCCACCCTCTGTTTGTTTTCCCTCTTCCTCCAGGTCTCCTTGGTGGGTTTCCTCTTTCTGCTGGGCCTCTACATCTCCTCCCTGGCTTCCTGCATGGGCGGACTGTATGGAGCACCCAGGATCCTCCAGTGCATCGCCCAAGAGAGGGTCATCCCCGCTCTGGCCTTCCTGGGAAGAGGGGTGGGTGAATGGATGGAGCCTTAAAGGGAGGGATATCTGGACAGTGACAGTATAAAATGAAAAATATTAGCTAGAGTCACCATGATGTAAATGCAGGTTACTTATTGATGGTGTCTATTAACCCAATTGCAGCATTACCATACTTTGACCATTTAAATTGTCACATTAACACTATAGAACCTGGTGAACACACCATTTTGCCTTTTACCACCTAAGTGACCAATTATTTGTTGCACCTACTGTATTTGCAGATCTTATTCTTAGACCAACTCAGAGACGCATTTTTCGTGTCTCTGCAGTCGGTTAGCTAGTGAAATTTGCCTGGCTTAGTAATATAACTTTAAGAATCAAACGTTCATCTATTGTCTTCGGAAATGCGTAGTTTGACAAAAGAATTTCCCAACCAGAGGGCCGCTTTTTGCAGGGCTTTCAACTGTGTTGCATCAAACCTTGATGCTTAACATGGACACAAAGTCCTTAAAGTGTTGGGATGAAATCCTGTATAGATGTAAACTGCATCTATTGATGTGGGAAACCCTTGTGAGTCTGTCGAAAGCTCTATAAAATGCCAGCTGGGGGACATCCATGAAATTATTTATTTACTGAAAAAGAAGATTCCCCAGTAATTACACTATATCTTTAACCACTGAACTATATGTTAAAGCATTGTTAATGACTGCAAAGTTTGTAATAGTAATGTTGTCGCTGCAGTAATTGGTATATTGTAACCTAGCAAGTCTGTGCAGCCTGGATGTATAGGGGGTTGTGGTGGGTGGACTCAACAGGAAACAGTGACAGGACGGCCTAACTATAGACTGCAGACTCCACTTCATAGAAGTGACTGGACTGACATTATTACAACAATGAGTTTCAACTCACTGCTGCTACACAACCTCCCCACACACACACACAAAGTCACGTTGACGTCCTGACCCCATCCCCCTCCACTTTTCCTCAGACTCCCCTGGATGGCAGCAGTGTCTGACCTCGCTCATCGGGCTGGAATGAGGCCTTAGACATCTTGGCCCAAATCAAAGCATCAGAACAAACGCAGGAAGGGGGCGACGGGCACGGCCCTGCTCCCTGTACTGCCTGTGTGCTCTGGAGGCCCGCCAGGCATGCAGAAGTGCTCCTTAAACTGTGCGATAGGACCTGGGAAGTGAAAGCAAGCTGGCTAACAAACCACATGTTAAAACAATTTATCCCTTTTGAGAGAGGGTTTGTTGTTGGGACACTGGTTTGGTTGTGTTTTATGTTTAGATGAACGATTGTAAGTTAAAGCAGAAGCATACATGGACATATTTAGATAAATGTAATGTAGGTAGACAGTTAATAAAGAAAATAGCATCGATACCAAAAGATTGGGTTTTATGTTTCTCAAATTTAACTTTGAGTTCAGTTTAATTTCGTCACTCCCTGTAAATGATGGTTTCTCCTTAGTGTCCATAAGTGAATCTACAGAATTTCAGTCGGGAGGAATGGGACAACCCTATTTGTCCCAGCCGCATTTATAGTGTCACTGGCCAGTGAAACCCTGGTATCTCCCAAACATGATCTTTTCATGAGTTAATTAAAAGCAGGTCTGTTTTCAGCTTTGTAACAATTAATTTTTAGATAAATGGGTTTTTAAATGTTTAATTTTGCCCAAGAATTTAATGGTCTATTTAGCAACCCATAAACATCCTGCTTGGTGAACTGTAGACTTCCGTGTGTAGTGCAGTCGTCACTTTCTGTATTGTGACACTGTCTCCCTCTCTAACAGAAAGGCCCAAACAGGACTCCAGTGGCAGCCATCTGTCTGACCAGCCTGCTGACCTTGGCCTTCATTTTCATCGGTCAGGTCAATGTGCTGGCCCCCATCGTCAGCATCAACTTCATGCTCACCTACAGCTTCATCGACTACTCCTACTTCAGTGTGGCCATGACCTTCCAGCTGCAGACTAAAGAGAAGAGGGACCCCCGCATCATGGCCAAAATGAGCCAATGTAGGTCAACGAGGCAGAGCTCTAGGCCTCTGATCGAGGTCCCTCTCCCAAACTATGGAAGTGGGTGCGAGAGTTTGCACGTTAAAGGCACTTTGTTGGAGTTCACCAAGGACATGGACCAGATCTTTCCCCCCACGTCAAATGTTGATGCTGGGGCTGAGAAGACCTCCTCCATGCAGCAGCTGAGCAGTAGATGCAAGGGCAGGAAGGCTAATGTGACCACTAAGGAGAAGCTGATCGACAGCTTTGGCTTGGACCTAAACAGCAATATGTTCTTAGAAGAGAAACAAGATGAAACGAGTTCAGCGCCACCACATGAGGAAGCTGGGGTGCATTGTGGAGTCGGGAAGCCCACGGCTGCAGAAGAACCACAAGTCAAATGCTGTTCAATAATACACCATGAACAGGATTCATCAGCTGATTCTCACAATCACTGCACAGGTGATCAGCTTTAACCATCAAACACTAGATTATTTGACGAGACTAGACAGGAGTGGAGATCATTGAGGTTATTTGCTCTTGTTTTTAGTAACCTGATCCTTTATTAAATCTTTCAGGTGCTGGAAGTAAAGCAGAGCCTCACAGCTTTGAAATCAAAGCCATGCAGGATTCATTCTATGCAAAGTTCTGCAACCACTGGGTTGCTCTTATCGGAGTAGGTTACACATTTCACACTGTACTTCTTTTTTTTTTTTTAGTTTTTCTAATTTCTAATGTGAATATATAATTTGTTTTCTTTCAGGCACTGAGCTCCATACTGATTATGTTTGTTATCCAGTGGATTTATGCCTTAGCAAACATAGTCGTTGCCTTGCTGCTCTTTCTCTACATCGGGAAAACAAGCCCTGGACTACCTCTAGGTGATTTCCACCACTTAATTTCCTGTTTAGAGACACTTAGCTTGGCTTCATGGTGAGGTGCTGTTAGGGTGGACAAATGTCCTGAGTTTTGTTCGTCTTTCGTATTATATACAACCTGCACCTGTGCAGCACCTTCCAGCTTGGTATGCCAAAGTGAACTTTGGACATGAGATGCATTTGGACGCAGCCATTCTGTAGTTTCAAAATGTGAAGCTTTTTGCAAATTTACTAGGACTGAGCAATATGGCCCTAAAATAATACAATATTGCAGGGTGTATACAGGGTACAGGGTATATGTTTGGATTAAATCTCGCTGTAGCTGTTGAGCTCTCCCATGTGATTTTTTTTGTCTCTCCTCATACTCAACCGGGTGCTTCTGCTTGATGTGGTGAAATAAGTTTGTTGAACTGGCCCCTTTTGCTGCTACAATCTTAAAGACAATCTTAAATCTAAAGACTGGTCATGGCTTTGTTGACAATATTGCTTCAAATAAAAACTGCATTTTTTGTTTTATATATTGTGTCTGACTAGATGTGAGCCACTTCTGCCCATTTTTATTTATTTTACAGATTTTGGAAAAACAAATCTGTTCCACAAATTATAGAAAAAAGGTTTGAAATGCATGGAGGACAACCAAGCAGTAAATTGTTGATGGTTCACTGCTTGGTTTCAGATTAATTAGGTCTCATTTTCTGTTCAGTTTACTACCAAATACTCTTCATAGACATTACATTTTATAAATTATATGCTGATGATTTTAATGAATATATTTCATTACACATTCTGTTTTTGATATTTACTTAATCTGTCTGCTAAGAGGAGGAAAATTATTTAAAATCTTTATGCATCTTGTGTTATTTTTGTAGCAGGTTTACATGATCATTCCATAAACACGTGTAATTTTAGGCCTTTTATAACTGTAGGAGTAGTCTGCAGATAATATTTTACATAACCTTGAGCATGAGTCCTGTAACTGATGCACTGTACTTTTTAACAAAAACACCTCCTGGTTGGCAGTTTGCATTCTTAGATTTAGCCACGCCAAGTTCAGTCCTTATGTGACCTGGTAACGTACTTGGGAACGTTGCTGGGAGTTTTGCTTGCGGGCAGTTTGCCGGGCAGCCTGGCTGCTGTTGTGGTTAGCTTAGGATTTCTAGAATAGCTGGATGCAACACCCAGCATCTGGGCATCAAACCACATTACACTGACTCACATTCCTGAGCACCAGCTCTGCAAGTGTTATGCACTTGTCCCACATGCAGTCAATGTGTTGTTATGTGTTTCTCCCCACTCTGCTATTGTACACAAACTTCAAATATTGACACAATAAAAAAGTGTCTCAATAGTATATTTTAACTTATTAAAAATGTTGTTACATATTTTTTTACTAATTGTATTTTGTTTTGTGTGTATTGTATTGAAATTATAAGCTATAACTAGTTTTTGGTTTATTTGCAGGTATTGCTGCTCGATTCAGCTTTTTCACGTGGCTCAAGTCAACATTGAATAGCATTTGCAGGTATTGTTAATTGTTGTTATAGTATAAACTGGTCAGTCAGGAATCACTTTGTAATAATGAGTGACATATAGTTAAGAGTTTTAATGTCATTCATCAAATACATTTCTTAGTTAAATTGTTCAGCAAAGACTGAAACTTAAATGTTCACACTGACTATTACAAAGTCAGTGAATGCGAGATGGGAAATTTTTGTAAATATTGTCTCACCTGAAGCCCAATTTCTTCATCTGTTTCCCCGTCTGTCAGGAGGAAAGGACCTCCTCGGGATGAGATTGTAGTCACGCCCTCCCTGTCCGGCGTCGGGCTGAAAACCAAGCAGCTGACCGAGGAAAATGCTGACTTCGCCTCTCGTCACCGCCATCACCAATCCTCATTCATCAGGGCTGACAAGATGGTGCAACCACCACTCCACTGACTGACTTAAACACTGCCCCTGTTACATGTCATAGCTGTTGACCTCAAACCACATGTTCTGCCTCAGACCTATATGGGCCACATTCTGCACACACATTGTATTAAACAGAAACGTTCAGTGGCTCAGATCATTTTCCTGTGGTGGTTGGAGGGAACTTGCACAAAATGAGTGTGTGTGTGTGTGTGTGTGTGAGAGAGAGAGAGATATTTGTGTGCTGGAGATACGTAGCTGAAGTTTTTCTTCCATAAAAGTAAACAGAATTAATAGAAAATAGTTGATTTTGTATTCATACACTTTATGGCTTTAACTTGGTCTAAAATATTGCAATCTTTGGAACTCTCCACTTAAATGTTTTTGTTGTCAGAATTCTGTACGGCTGGGTCACTTCTGTGAAGTCCTGCCACCATGTTGCGGTTTAAATATTCTGTGTACATGACAAAAAAGGTTTAATTAAAATATGTTAGTTCACTTCTGCATGTGTACAGTTCACTGTTTGCTTTCTTCAAGTTGTCAGTTACATTTAGGAGGTGGCCTTGGTGTTCTTGCAGACATAAAATAGTTCCAGAATTGTTTTTTTGTTTTTGTTTTTTTACCGGCATCTGGTACAAAACCTCAAGTGCAGTGAAATAAAATGTACTTGTCACTTCCCTTCTTTACGAATGTTTTACAAGAGAATATACAAACCAAGATCAGGAGGTAAAATAAGCTTTTAGAACCAACTGGTTTGAAGAAAAATAAAGTAGAACTTTGTGTTAAATAAGTAATGCAGAAATGCACAGTTGAAGATGAATCAACAACAGCCATACTCGCAAATTTCCTTCAAGAAATGCTGATGGAGTAGATGTTATATTGTTTATAAATAAATTTAAAAAACTTTCAACAGATCAGCTAAAAACTCTTGGTTATACACAATGAGAAAACAGTATTTGAGTTGTTTTAAAACGCATCCTGAATATCACAGTCTGTATTACATAAGGTCATATTATTTGGGTGAACCTGGTGCATCAAAGGGTTCAAAAGCAGCTCAACAGCACCGCTGTGAAACCCACATCCTCTCTGTGTTGTCAGAGCTGCCACAGGCACATGAGAGTCTGCACTGATACTGCTACTTTGTTTCACCATCAGCTGGTCTCTAGATGAAGAAGAAAATTGGCTGGGCATCAGATGTGTAGTGGAGCTGTTGGTCTGTTTCTGTACAACCATCTTGCCAGTCACGAGACGAGTCTCCAGAATTGTCTTCTTCACCTATAATATCTGAATCTTACTTCAAAGATGGCAATGTTAAATGTCAGTAGTGTTAATGAAATATACATTTGGGTCTGCTCTGAACAACATGCTTGTTGACAAATAGATATTTGTGCTTCTTGCTGTGAAAAGTACTTAGATCTTGGAGCCTACTTAGGCATATAAGTAAAAATAGCAATACCACTGTAGAAATGGGCCTAGTCTGTTAAAAATAAAAGCATTCAGACATTTACTTGAGCAATGTTCAAAAGTATTGGAATCAAAATATACTTAAAGTACAAAAAGTAAAAGCAGGTGATTGCATGCTTCCATTATTTGCCTATAATAGCCTGTATCCTAAACTGTATCAGTCCTATGGAATTACTTGAGGATCATGAGCATTCAATAGCTTTTTGTATATAGCTGCACTCGCTTTGTTGTTTGTATCATTATAAGTAACAAGAGAATCTGGAGAAAATTTCTCAAAAATAAACAAATGAGGTTATAAATTATAAAAGTGCTTGCATCTCACAGTAATGGCTCAGAACATCAAAATTTTGGCTTAAAAATTAAGTAATTAGATTTAAACAATAGGACATATAATAAAAAGCTACACACAAAACACTTTTTTGTGGGCCCAACCTGAAATTTTGAGATTCTCCCTGGAATTGTTTAATTATATTGTGTTTTAATTTTACTAAGTTAGTAGTGAAGTAAAGCGTTGTCGTGTTTGATTTATCTAAAAACTTTGTGTCATGTGGCTGAAAAGAGGAACTTTTTTTTTTTTTTTTTAATTGCCGGACTTCCGACAACACCTGAAGGCAACAAAGGCAGCCTCTGGGTTGAATAACAGGATAGAGTGAAAACCTGTGTGCGTGCGCGCGTGCGTGCGTGTGTGTGTGTGTGAGGAGGAGGAGGAGGAGGAGCCCGGGCTCCTCCGTTGTGATAACAGGCTGCTGCCTCCGCTCTGTTATCTTCCGTTCCCCGCCGTCCGAGCAGCGGACCTCCCCTGGACGTGCACCAGGATTTATCTAATTCTAATGAAACTTCTCCATTAGTTGAGCGTTCCTCCCATGGTGTCCTCGGGAGACTCCCCGGCCTCCACTCGACTTCACGGAAACTATCGGCGACCTTTTTGGGGTCTTGAAAATCATGGAAACGTGGTTTTTGAATCACGTCCTCGGTGTGTCTCTATCGGTCCTCTTGCTGGGTCTACCGGGGCTCCTCGGGTCAGGGACCCCGAGTAACAACAGCACGGACTCGGTAACGGCAGGAATTAATCATTCAACCGCCACAGATGAACTCAACGACACGGGGAACAATGCAACTTCAACTTCATACTCCAGCGAGAGTTTATCACCTTCACAGAGGAACATCCTGCTCTCACTCACTGCTGAAACGCACACTGCTGCTGCTGGAAACTTCGGTAAGTTCACTGTCACTGAGGCCTGCAATGGCAAGTGTAACAGACAAAACGTTACTTCAGCTGGTTTACCACCATTATCTCATGTGATAATGTCTTATGCTCTATTAATGTCTTACTTTTCATTTTAACCCCATTAAATGGGCGGAAACTGTAGTAAAGCTAATAAAAGTAAAGCTAATTTGGTAACAATTAGAGATATGCTATCTCAATGTTTTGCGTAGGATAGCAATTATCTCTTAATAACAACCTTATATGGGCCTGTCCCAAGTGAAGTGACGTAACTACGCTTTATGAATGAAAAGGCGAAATTAAATTAAATTTCTTATGCTTATGCTATGATTTATGTTTATTATTTTTCTCAATTGATTGATACTTTATCTATAAATTGTCAGAAGTAATTCCCAGAAGTTCCCAATGTCCAAGTTGACATATTCAAACTGATTTATTGGTCAAGCAACAGTTAAGTACTGTTTTTAATATTGAAAACTGAAAAAAGAAGCTGGAACCAGTATCTTATTATTAATGCTTAGGAATGAATTGAATGGTCAATCATGAATTGTTTAATTTCATAAATAGCTGTATGCTCACATTAATTTAATTTTTGGAACAGAACTTTTCCCACCACTTAAAACTGACAGACCTTTCTAAGGAACAAAGACAACATTTCACATTTGTTTCATCGCTTTATTGGGTTAGACCCATTCACTTAGTTTGACGAAATCAACACTCCCACTCGCGTATCACTCCTATAATGACCTAAATATAAAAATCTGATAAGCATCCTCACTTCTTTTGAGACTTTTTCTAGTTTCCTGTTAGAATTTCAGCTGGTGTGTTGTCACAAAAAGTCCTTGCTCATACGGTTGTTGACAAGATGTATCGATCCCTGCCTCTGCTTTTCAAAGACAGCAGTCTGTCTATAGCATGTTATCACATTTGATGCATGTGGGACAGTGGAGCTCAAGCCATGTAAAAAACATCATTGTTATAAATACATAGAATGGTAAATGGCCTGCATTTATATAGCGCTTTTTACACTACAAGTCAGCATTCACCCATTCACACACACATTCATACACTGGTGGCAGTGACTACCTTGCAGGGTGCCACCTGCTCATCAGAAGCGGTGACCATTCACACATGCACTCACACACTGATGGCAGCATCGGGAGCAACTTGGGGTTCAATATCTTGCTCAAGGACACTTTGACATGTAGACTGCAGGGGCCGGTGATCAAACCACAGACTTTCCGATCACTGGACGACCGCTCTACCACCTGAGCCACATAATCCAAAATATGCACATGAAGAGAAGCAGGCATATTAGAGAGGGACTGCGATGCTTTGAGTAAATGTTGCTTCTACAAAAGAACCTGCAGAACTATCTTGTACATTTGGTGCATGAGGCCGAGGGAAACCACAACCACATACAGCTTTTCACTTCACAGCTCCAGAGCTTTGCCTGAGATTTCAGGCCCAATCCCCTGTGCACAAGGTTCAATATCAAGAAACTCTGCATTATATCTGTATCTCTTTGGTTCTAGATTTTTTATTTTTTATTTAAGTGATATTCTCATGGTGGCCGAAAAAGCTCTGAAACTTAAGAAAACATGCAAATAGACAAAACGAGCAAATTAAGAAAACATCTTCATCAATTTGACAACATGTGCACTGCAAACACTCACAACACAACCAAATAGAGAAACGTGATGCAATTAGCACAGATGATATGGATGTTTCTAGGTTTCTAAGAATTTGTCTCTTTAGTTTAAAATCGTGATGGCATGAGTCAGATATTAGCCGGTGGCAGATATTTATTTATTTATTATTATTTTATTATTTATTATTATTATTTATCACAAAAACTGTCACTCATCACTTTTTAGTGTCCCCTAGAAACATGCATATCCATTGTCATCTGGGCTACTTGCAGTGCGTTTCTCTATTTGGTTGTGTTGTGAGTGTTTGTAGCGCATGTGTTGTTAAATTGATGAAGGTGTTTATTAAATTGCAGTGCGTTGAGCTCTCTCGGCCACCGTATATTCTATATATATCGAAAGACGTATATAAAATACTACATTTACACAAAATTTGATAAGACATATACACAAAACTAACTGTTGTACTGAGATCCTGAGTTTAATAGTGATGTCGGTGATAACATATATCTGGACATAATTACAAAGATTTTTTGTTTCAGTGAGCTTTCAGTCATGCTTGATGGTCACAGTTCACTGTCACGCAAGTTCACAGTAACAAATGACCTACTGGATCTGTTGGCAATAAAACACCAACCATTCACAACCGGGCTACATCATATTATCATATGCACTTGCTTAAGTTGATATGGAGTTTCTGAAGTATAGCACGCATGAAAAGACAACACTGATGTCAACAGCTGAGAAAATGAGAGATAAACAGTAGAGAATCTGGGAGTCTTCGCCACTTGTTGCCAACACCACGTTCCAGAGTTTTGTTGCCCAGAGACAGACAGAAAATTAAATGATGAGAGAGACACATGCAGAGGAAGTGAGAGAGTGGCCCACTTCTCCCCACACACTCCCAGTGGACGGGCTGTTCCGCCATTGAACTCTCCCCTCTATTGGTTTTGGATGGTGGTTGCTGTGTGTTGGCTGTCAGGATGCTGTCCAGCGCCGACGCTCATCCTTAGTGGCCTTCTGTTGTTCCAGTTCATGGGCTTCTGGAGATTTGCCAGATAACAGGCTGTCAGACAGCACAGCATCCGTGATAGGCAGAGAAAAAACCTTTCGGTCAGAGAGACACCTCACACAGACTTGCTGCCTGCTGATGTGTGTGTGTGTTTTTCTCTTACATGGACTTGATATTATAACACTTCTATTCAGCCCCTTGAATGCTCACTATTTTATTTTTTAAAGCTGCACTCATCAATATTTTTATCTAAATAATGGATCTTATGTGTAATGTGAAAACGGTCTTTCGTAGTGATAAACCCACAGAGAATCCAACTCTGCAGTTGGATTTTAGTGTCTTTCAGCTCGTTTTGGTTTTACAGCCTGCAACTTTATGCAACTTACTGTATATTCAAGCCTTTTTTTACACAGAGAGCCGCAACAAACACCCTTCTCTACACCGCCTTTGTATTTACACTGGATAAAACAACGGCGTCATAGCGCCGCCCCACTGTGATTTTATAAAGCAAGCTGCCGTTCAAGCTGTCCTTGTTCTGTATCAAAAGAGGTGCGAAGTGTTGCACAGCAGTGTTGGCATCTAGTGTGACGTTT
This sequence comes from Hollardia meadi, assembly GCA_037974645.1. Lineage (NCBI taxonomy): Eukaryota > Metazoa > Chordata > Actinopteri > Tetraodontiformes > Triacanthodidae > Hollardia > Hollardia meadi. The sequence goes on along the minus strand of JBBPCS010000001.1, from coordinate 20,056,730 downwards.
TACATGCGCAACGAGCAGCGCTTTCTATACAATGGAATAACCATTGAGCCAATAACAACCATTTACCATCCCTGTTATGTGGCGAATGATCTTGTCCTCTGCTCTTATGGTAAGTAGATCCCGAACCTTGTGTTGTCTCTCCAATTTGCAGACATTTTTGGTTGCTTTTCTTCTTCTTTGATTTAGCTACTAACTGCTGCTAGCTGCTTTTAAATCTCCCATTTGTGGGTTGCACAAATAATATGTTGACAAAACATCACACCCCTGTCCCATCCTGCCACCTCACCAGCTCACTCCTATCCAGCTGCAACAGACAGCTGTTTTTAGCAATAAAACTCTAATAAAGCTGCTGTACACTACCTGCCCAGCATTGAACGACAGTGAAACTAAGTTAGTGGCAAGCCACAGAATATAATGGGGTATGGGATCAAAGAAGAGTATATATTGGAAACACGACTGCAAGTGAATGCTCATGTTACACCTTGTCTGCTTGATGTGTAAAAAAGTAACATTGCCATATCAACTTAAGATGATGATGTTTACAGCTTGCTCCTCTCTCAAGAGGCCAAAAAAAAAAAAAAAAAAAAAAATCAGTGTATGCGACTTTAAAGTAACTTGTGCAGTGCCTCTTCAGAACGGGTCGATTGCTTGGCCTCTGGTATTGCTGCTGGCAGCTTTCTCGAGAACCCTAATCCAAACTACTACACAATGCACACTGCAAAGGTTTACCAAACCATTAACATTAAAACTCGAATTAGCTGACGACTCATTAGGTGTAACCAGCATCATTGAAAGAGAGGGTTAACCCAACCCTCTCTCTACATTGCTGTGGGCATAATGTAGTGTGAGACTGCACTTAACGATTTGTTTTTTATTAATTAATCTAATGATTGTTTTTTTATTAGATGATTAATTTAATAAGAAAATTAATTATCCATTGTTCTAAAGATTATTTTTATTACTCTAGTAATATAAAATGGATGAATCCCAACGTTAGATGACACATTGTGTAAAGTTACATTACCATATTACTGTTGTCCTATTCTCTATGGTTATCTCTATGCGTGGTTCTTGTCTATCCCTACTATTAACTGTTAAAGGCAAAATGCTAAAAAAAAACACCCAAAAACCAATATCTGTTCTGTTGCAACATTATTTTTTGACACTTCTGGATGTTTATGACTTAGCGACAATTTTGAACCAGGCTAAAAAAAACTCTCCACAGACACTTAACATGAAAACAGATCCATGGTGACAGTTTTCTACCAGTGCGCCTTGTGCTCGCTCAGCTTTAGGAAGGAAATGGCTGATTCTCAACAGAGACAGTCACCGCCATATTTAGGACCTCATGCCTTTGTTGGAGTAGACGGACCCGGGTGCCAATTGTTCTCCACCCAAAATCATTGTCTCTACAGCAGGCAGCAGTACTTCTGACAGCATCTTCCCCCTTTCGGCAGTGTGCACAGGCCAGACACAGCCGAGTGAGCACCCTCTGGTGGCCACAGCTATAAGTGAGCTAAAATATGTACAGTTTGCAATTTGAAGTAATAAAACTAGAGACAAACATCCATATAATGGAGGTTGTTTATGGGTGTATTGTTTGAAGAACTGATTGCCAGCCTAGACATTAAATGAAGTGGGTTGGATGCACTGTATTGCCACCCTGCTGACTCAGAATAGACTGGAGGGTCCTATATTAATGAATCATTAAGTAATGTTTAGTTCATGAGTATCTGTAAATCCATCATCCTGACCACTTTCATCATGAGTGGTTCAGCTGGTCACTAATCATGATTCATGAATATATCCAAGGAAATTCTCAAAAACAAGAACTAGAATGGCTATGTTACTTATCAATCCATCCATTATCTTTACTAGCTTATCCTGGTATAAAGCTTTGGCCAATTTAGAATTTCCAATTGACCAAAGCTGCATGTTTTTTGGATGTGTGAGCAGGAAACTTAAGCACCACGTGCCACCCTCTCTTCACTTCATTTTCTCCTCTCCTACTACTTCTCTGCGTTCCTCAGGATCCTCTGCAGTGGAATTTTGTTGGGATTTACGTCCTCCCATAGCTGCATAAAGTCCCTGTGAAGAGCCAGTCTCTGAACGATGGTATATCCATGGCGCCTGTAGAGAGATATGCTACTTTTATAGCACTAAGGTGTACAAAATACACGATTGAACAAAGAGAATTTCTCACTGGGGATACAACCCAGAAGACTTCAGATCATACAGTTCTGTACCTTGTGAACTAAATGCACAGCTTGATAAGTGACTTGGCTTCAGCGGCAGTGTCCAGAGGCATCTCATAGACAGCAGTAAGGAAGCGCTGGGTGAAGCTCTTCCCTGCTGTAGAGATTGCAGCCACTCCCTGTCTGTCAGCTAGCAGGTGGAGCTGCTGAGCTGTGCTGGCCCTCACTGCAGTGCTCAGGTGACTGTGGAAGGACAAACAAAGCCTCTCTCGCTCTTTGAAACATAAAACAACTACTGTAAGTTCCAGTTCTTGCATCACTAAAATGCTTTATGTTTGAGCTGTGTAGAGTAGCTGTTTGCGGCTTGCAGGCTTCTGTTGGACTGGCAACTTAGTGGAGGGCCCAGAACCACAAACAAGTAACCCTAACCCCAACCACAGTCACTGACCTGATGAACTCAGAATTTAGCTCATATTAGACCTGACTACATAGCTTAAACATTGTTGAAGTAAAAGTTGTTGGCATTGCAGGCATCTGCAGGTAGAAAACCTTTGTCCCTTCTCATGGTTTCAGAGACACTGAGACTTTGCACAAGGTTGCAACTCCTTAAGGTTATTGTTGACAGCTGTCTGCAGGTTGTATATCTTCTCTATCTTCTTGCCTCCATTGACGTCCCACAACGAGTCCCTCTGTTCCTGGATGGGAAAAGGTTGTGGTGGAGGAACAGAGGGAAAGGTTTTACTGCAGGGTTCCTTGTAGGTGCCACTTGGGTTTGAGGTAAATGGAGGAAGGGGTTTTATTGAATCCACCTGATCATTAGCCATCAGGAGTCTGTATCCACTGGCTACTTCATTGTCTGTTGATCACCCGATACTCCCTGATTTGAATACATAGCTACTTAGAAAACACATGATGATGATGATAATAATGATAATATGCTATATGTTAAATGAGTAAATATTCTATATGTAATATCCCAGAGGGATTGGACCTTAGGAGAGTTGTTTTCTGACTTCTTGAGTGTGGATTGATCAACGTACTGTAAATGGTTAGGTAAATGTTAGGTCTGGAAAGCGGCAAATTGTCAGGTTTGGGAAGTCCTTGTCTTGTCTGAAGTCAGCAATCGGACAAACTTGATAATTTTTTTTTTCTTATTCCACAGACACTGAACAAACACAAACCTTCACAGAAACAAGCAGCAGCTCTCTAGAAACCATAAGTCTGTCTACTGAGCCACTCAGTTCCACCCTTGGTGTAGCCACCACTGAGGCCAGCAGCAGCAGCAGGAACTGGAAGGACTTTGTTAGCACAGACCAGGCGTCCCCTGCTGTGTCCTTGGAGGCTAGTTCCTGGATGTCGACAGAGAAGGCCAGACTGCCCCAGGACAGCCCAGACACCACCCTCAGACAAGGAGATGCATCATCTTCGATGTCCCACACAGACATCCACACCAACAGCACCTACACTTTCACCACCATCAGTCGAGCTGGGGAGAGGACCCTGCTGTCTGTCACCTCCTCTTCCAGCAACAGCACTTCCTCTGCCTTTACAGAAGACTCCAACTCCCATCAGCCCCCCTCTACTTTGGGTATATCAGCTATGGCTACAGAGACCGAGGACCATACCCACAGTGCCCCATCCACCAGGAATGACATCAGAGACACAACAGACCAGCACATGACACGCTCTTTTAAGGTTCTGTTCTCAGAGACTGAGAGCGCAGGGGGGGGCAGAGGAACCCAAAGTTTAAATAGACAACCTAATGCTACCCAGCATACCCAGCAACACATCTCAACATCAGAAGAAACGTCTGACTCGACACCACCTCTCAGAGTGACAGAGCCCAGCACAGACCAACCTGAACTGTCTGTTTCCTCCACACCTCCCGTCACTTCACCTGCAGATGGTTCTACACACATCTCAGGGACAGACCAGGGGTCTGGCTCTAGTGTTGGAACCTCCACTGAGTCCTCCACTGGCGCCCACAGCTCCAGCACTCAGAACCAGGAGGGCACTGAGGTGGTTTCATCCCAGACCAGTGAGCAAGCCGTGGGCTTCAGTCTGACCACAGGACCCCCTACAGTCAGCAGTAGTACATCTGAACAGGACGACTCTCTAACAGACACTCCAGTGGTTACTGAGGTCTTCCTCACCACCACACCTGTCACTGTCACAGAAAGGTACCTTTTATTTTTAAACATTTTTCTTAATTAATGATTAAATGAATCATATAGTTCAAGAAAAGATATTTGGACACAAGCACAACAGATAGTAGGATTTATCTTTCCTGCTATAGAATATGTTATCATTATTTAGAAGTATTGTTATTTAGTAAACATTATTTGACTGACAAATTCTGCGCTATACTGCCCTTGGAAAAATGTAGTAATTACAATCAGGTCTTCACTCAAAACTAAGTTAAAAGTGCAATTTTTAAAATATGGCATTCAAAAAATGAACTAACATTATCAACAGAATGTAGAGAAACAACATTACTGACTTTATGTCAAAGACGTTAATGGTTGAGTTGTGTAAGGTAGCTATATTATTGTGCAGAGATATCTACTGGAGTTACCATGCAAACAGGCTAGCGAGATAATCCTGTTTCATAATAGCATTTTAGTACCTCTAGAGGCGATAGTCTGATAGCCTCCCATAGTTTCAGCAGGGAGATATAGCCTCTATACGAGCGGCAAGTTCTCTAAGTTTCACAAGCTATCTTAGCTGCTTAGTCTAGTAAATAAACAAAACAATCTCACAGAATGTCAGCAAAGGAAATATTCTTACACCTATTTCCTTACTAAACAAAAATATACAACTGTTTACCTTCTATATTCAAGTTTCTCTCTTTTACCTAACTAAAACAAGCTTAATTGTCTTTTTAACTCATTGTAAAACACACTTTTTTTCAAATTTGACAGAAACAAACTCACCAAAGCCGTCTTGGTTTGTCTTTCCACAATTACATCTGATTTAATGAAATAAATCCTCAATTCACTGAGTAAGATGTGAAAATATTCTAGTTCTAGATGCTTGAATTTCTTTCAATCCTCTACTGCTTCACCTCTCTCCTGAAGCGGAGCCGCTGTAAATCACCTCCATACTGTATCATCAAACTAGCCTCCACCGTCTTGGTGGCAGTGTCCAGTCTCAGTCTGGTGTCGTGTTCAATGGGAGGCTTCTGAGCTCCATAGACTCCCTCCATGATCTGAGGTCACAGTTCAGACAGACTCCATTCAGCTAACTGTAGCTGTAGTATCTGAGCAGCAGTTGGTGGTTACTCTGATGATATGCTTCCCCCTATATTTTTGAAGTTACCTTAGAATTCTGGCAATATTTGACAAGTTCCTCCTTTAAAACCTGTTTTATTTAAGTGTTTTATTATACAGAACATTGTTATACCACAGAAATGCATTATTTCCGTGAAAACATTTTTAAACTTTACATTAGGCCTAACCACAAAATAGGGCTGTGGACTGCAAGTGAAATCTAGCTGGAGACATAGCCAACGCCAGCCTTAGCTAAAATTAAACCCACTTATTGATTTCTTCCTATCTGCATTCAAAATATCCATTTTGATGAACTGAGTTAGTTATTCCACATAAATTATGCAGAAGCTAAGTCTAATCATGATGGAGAAAAAAAAGTACTGCTAACTGGCTTAACAGAGCTCAGTAACGTTAGGAACCATCGCCGCTTTTGACTTTAGGGAAATTCATGTGATTTAGTGTACTGAGGCTAACTTTGAAGAACATTTTTATAAAATGATAAATTAGTTTATTGAATTAAATATTAAAAGTATAGTGACAGACAGGCACCAAGCAAAACAAGGATTTAATCCCTATGACCTAGACTTCAAAGAAAAGTTCAAAGGGAAAGAAAGTTAAAAGATTTATAGATACTATAGATATAGATAAGTCCAGTATTTTCATTTTTAGGTATTATTGGGTTTCTCTGGCAATGTTGGTGGTAAAATAATCAGCCTAAAAAGACTTATGCCAACCTTTCAACCTGTTACATAGTCTCACAGTGTCTCATTTCACAGTGTACATAGTTACTGCTGCTCTCAGTCATTGTGGGAAAGTTTAAAGCTTTAAAGAAAAACAAAATTTCTGGGAGATTGACATGCTTACATCACTGGGTCTAGTGCCCCCTGCCACTTTAGCCTTCACTGAGTGATTAATGCAGCTGCAGTAATGTCAGTCCTAAAGCACATTGTCCAATGTTGCCAAGATGAAAATGTTTTAATGCCCTTTTCAAGTTGTTGTCAGTTGACTGATTGTATTATTTCTCTTTAACAGTCTTAATGTAACAGAGGAAAACACTTTGAAAGCGACTGCCTCCACCACCATCACCATCACCACCACCACCACCACCACCACTGCCACTACCACATCTCCTCTACCTGAAACCTCATCTTCCATGCTTAGTAGCACCGCCAGCAGCTCTGCTCCAGGGTCACCTACCGAAGCCACCATGCTGTACACTGCACCCTCCACAACAGCCTCTACCTTGGCCCTACAGACCAGTGCAGTGCACCCAACTCCCCATATGCCATCCAGCCAAACCCAGGGGTCCTCAACTGAAATGGATAACCCCACAAATGTCACCACCCTGCAGATAGAAACAAGCACGGACACTCTCAAAATCACCACTGCTCATAGACAACAGATCACCACCACCTACACTCACAGCACCCCAACAAAGAGAACGGAGGCTCTGCAGACCACCGGGACACAGACAGACAGAGGAACTACAGAGCTGGTGGTAACGACATCACCCACTGCCGTCAGATCCACCAAGGCACCACCACCAGCACCAAGTCAGTGGTTTACATTCTTCCTTCATTTTAAGTGAAAATTCTTGACATGCAGTTTTCATAACAAGAAAGTTTCTTCTTTCTCTTTTCTTCAGCTAGCTGTGACTATTGTTCATGCTAGCTACTACCCTCTTTTACTTTGTATAGCCAACTGCAAATGTAAAAATACACCAGTTCATGTATTTCAGAAAATTTAATCTGTATTCTATTTACATTGGAAGTTGGAAGTCAGAGCTGAGAATGACATCACACCCGAGTTGACTCCGTTTGAGTAAAACAAGTCGGAAAAGCAAGATGTATTGCTCTAGCCAGGTTAACCATTGTTAGCAATACCAGTTGATAACAATGCATTAAGCAGTATTTTGTGCATACAAACACCGTAGCAACATGTCCACAGATAAAAGCTGGGCAGTACTATGTGTATGGCTGATTTAATGAGACACAAATAACATAGAAGTGCTAATAAACTGAAAGAAGGTGCTCCTGGCTGATGAATTTCTCTTATGTGCAACTTAAAATGAATGACCTTGATGCTGATAGCAATCCAGTGACCCTTCTACTCGATTGTATAAGTAGAGCACTGAGAACAAAGCAAAAAAAAGAAAAATACTGAAATTAGGTAAGGTGTATGAAAAAGGGCATTATAAATAATTCACATTCAAAGATTGATGAGACATTATTAATGTGAGTGTGAAACCACAGCATGTGCAAAATGATTACACTATTTCTAACTTTTTTAAGGGTTCAGTTATCCTCTTTATTCATGGCAAAAATACCTGCTCTCCAACTCCAGGAAACCCCTGTGCTTCAAACCCTTGTATGAACAGAGGGATGTGTGTGAGCAATAAAGGGCATCAATTCACCTGCCACTGTCAGCAGGCTTGGACAGGACCCACCTGCAACCAGGGTGAGTTTCTCTTCACTTCTGTCTAACAGTTTGATGGGTTGAGATTAGCGTTCAGATTTATGGATTCAATGAAGTATAATATTGTTATAAATGTCCAGATATGAATGAGTGTGAGAGGGACCCCTGCCCAGTCGGGTCCAGGTGTGTGAACACGCGAGGCTCCTTTAGCTGTGAATGTCCACTTGGCTTCGACCTGGAGGATGGACGCACCTGCACCAGAGGTAAAACCTCTTTAATACATAAAGCAATAATTCAGTCACAGATGATAGAAAGCTACAAGCACAAAGTGTCTAATTTGTCTCTTGTCAATGTTGTTTTCCAAAGGCCTCTTATGATTCACTGACAGTATTTTGTCCCCCTCCATAGCAAAGACATTTCTGGGAACATTCAGTGTGAACAGACTGCCACATGACCCTGTTATCTTCAAGAGCCACACCATGCATGAGATCCAGAGAGAGATCATTCAGCTGGTGAGAGGCAGTCCACATCACTGTATCCTCTCATTTCCGAGAATATCTCCATTAGGCTTATGTGTATTTAATCTGTTAACACACTCTTCTTGTCTGCACCTCAGCTCAATGCTTCGTTGTCAGTCCTCCAAGGTTACAGCCGCTCGATGCTGAGTAAGAAGTAAGTTCTTGCCCTAACTAAACCATTCATTTTCTGAATTTTTTCTGCCTCGGTGCTGGCAACAGCCGTGGCCAGAGGCATTATGTTTTCCGGTTGTCCTACATACGTATGTACGTACAGTACATTGCTCCTGTACTTGAGAACACGGGATCTCAGGAGCACCTTGAGGGAATTTCTTCATATTTGGTACAAATGTCCACTTGGACCCGAGGATAAACTGATTTGAATCTGTGTGGTCACAAGTCAAAGGGTATGACAAAATTTCAAATAAATGTCTAACAGGATAATGAAGATGAATTCATCACATTTTATATCCTAAAGGTCAACTTCACTGTGACATCATTGGCAAAAACACTTTTCTGGCCATTATTCAACACCATAATTTAGGAACAGAAGGGGAGATTAGATTGTATGTGTGTGAGGCATTTATGTTTTAGACTTTAGAGCTTCTTTGCAGCATCATCCATATTTGAAGCATTGTAGTCCACCACAAGTTCATTGGCTTTTCTGATATTGAGCTTCAGGCGATTGTTGTTGCACCATGTGACAAAGCCCTCAATCAGTGACTACATATATTATATGAGTCTGGACAGACATGGATGGAAATTGTAACTTGACTGGTGCACTGAGGCATAAAACCGTGAGGCTGTAATTCTAGACTGTTGTTATCATTTAAAATTACAAAAGGAAAAAAAAAATTATATTTATAGTTTTACCCCTTTGATACAATAGTATTTGTCCTTAATTAAAGTCAATCTCGCATTCTCTGAAAACCTGTTCAACAAGCATAAAAACAGACCAAATGTCAAATGTTTTCAATGAAAATCTATTTGGAAAACTAAAATGATAAAATAGCTGATTTTTTAATGCATCGGGATTGCAGTGTGTTTGAGCCTAAATGATGCAACATGGATGCTTTGTCAGTGTAGCCCTCTGTATTGACCCCTGATGTTTCTCTCCACAGAGAAGAGGACGGGGTCCGTATCTCAGCTGTCAACATGTTTTCCATTTCCACTGGTGTGACGAGTGCTGAAGTCTACAACAGCATCCAGATGTCTCTCAGCAACTGCAGCTCCTCATTGGCCCACTGCCAGATGGTCCTGCACCACCAGCTCACCTATCATGGTAAGGGTAATCGCCAGTAAGCACAATGAATCATTTTTATTTTTCTCAGTTTTGACCCAGATTAATAATATAATGTAAATGAGGGCAGAACACCCATGTTCATATCCACCAGAGGGCACAATTTATCCGTAAATAGCTCCCTCATCAATGGTACCATGTTGCATTTGGGACAATATTGCATAGTATCATTACATCACTCAAAAATTTCATCATCCGGCTGCTATACTTCACAACCATATTCTTATGGGAATCCTACAGCAGCACACTGCGAGCTTCCATACAATAGCAAATTTATGTAGGACTACTCATGTTGTTATAGTCGTGACTAATTGTTGAAAACGCTATGTTTCAGTGGAAAGTCTGTGTGTGGCTCAGAAGACGCAGTGTGACACAGAGCGCTCCACCTGCGCAGACAACAGCGGCACAGCGCATTGCCAGTGTCTCCAAGGATACTACAAACACAATCCAGATGACCTGTCCTGCTTAGGTAGGTGTGCGTCTCCACAGACACAAGGAGTGCTGGTTCATAGATCTATCCAACTGCTTACTGTACATGTGGTATTTTTGAATGACAATGATGATGAAAGAAGTAACTGAAAAAGTAAACCACATATTACCCTGATTAGAATCCATTGTGGTTGTTCCCGATTGTTCCACTGTGGTTTATGCCTAAAAACAATGTGGTGATGACAACCAAGTAAGCTTTTGCTTCCTGGCAAAAATAAAAAATACCGAGGAAAAAGTAGACTCAAATTTCACATGAAATTCATCCAAATTTTCAGGACGGTTCACCCCAAAATACAAAAATAAAAACAACAACACGAAAATACATGTTTTTCCTCTTACCTGTAGTGCTGTTTATCCATCTAGATTGTTTGATGTTTTTGGAGAAAATTTTGGAGATTTTTGCTGTGCAGATTTCTGTAACATCTTGAAAATAAGGGAACTAGATGGCACTTGTGGTGCTCAAAGCGCCACTAAAATACATTAGAATAACTTGACAGCAATGTCTCTTTCTAGAAATCATGACCCGGTTACTTGTGAGCAGTTTCATGTAGGAACTACTTTCTTGACTTAACACCGCACAGAAGAACGTGTGCATCTACTCATGGATGAGAGGCTAGCTAACTAAGCTAACTAACGTTACAGCCTAGCCGAAGAGGACGGCATAAATGTTTACATGCCTTGCTGTCATGAGCAGGAGATGGGGATACAGCGTAGCTCGGTGGAAAGAAAATAGTTCCTTCATGAAACTGCTCACAACAAAGTCTGTGGATTATCAAATGTGATTTCATTCAACAAATTACTGATTTGACATTGCCGTCAAGTTATCTATCGAAGTTTGATCTAGTTCTAGAGAAGGCAGATATTTTTACAGCTGATATTTCCAAAACACAGCAACTCACACCAAAACAATCTAGATGGATAAATAGCACTACATTTAAGAGGAGAAAATATGTGTTTTTAATTTTGGAATAAAATGGGGTGAACCGTCTGTTTAAGGACAGTATAAGGAGTATTCGTGTAACAATATTGTCTTTGGAACACTTTACAAAAAACTGTATTTGGATATTTTCTGAACAAAACTTGTTCTTTCAGAATGTGGGGATGGCTACAAGCTGGAAAACGGCACCTGTGTTCCGTAAGTTAAACTTCATTTCCTTTTTGTTTACAGTTAAAAAACAGTTTCACTGAAAGATTTAGGACAAAATTCTCACTGCAGATTCTATTTGTACCTTTAAGGTGCATGTTTGGATTCGGAGGATTCAACTGTGGAAATTGTAAGTGATCCTAAAAAAAACCCCAAACACACAAAACATATTCGGTTTCAATAGAAGATATTTACTGTGTAAAGTCACAAATTTGCTACTGCGATAATGGCATATGTTTTTCAAGATTAGCATTTACCATGCTGTCATTTGACATTGCAGTTTACAAGCTGATCGCAGTCGTGGTGTCACCTGCAGGGGGCGGACTGCTCCTCATCCTCATCATCGCTCTCATCATCACCTGTTGCAAGTAAGACTTACTGTTGATACTTGTGCTGCAATCTGCATGTGCTCTACCGCTTATAGAATTATCTGTGGAATATTTAGAGGAACTTAAAGGATCAGTTCACTCAAACTACCAAAAGCTTAACTTTTTGAAAACGTTTGATCTCAAAGGAAAGACAAGAATGACATCAACAAGATCATCTTCAAGAGTGGAGACCTGCAGATGTCCCCGTACGCAGACTTCCCCAAAAGTAACCGTATATCCATGGAGTGGGGCAGGGAGACCATAGAGATGCAAGAGAACGGCAGCACCAAGAACCTGCTGCAGATGACTGACATTTACTACTCTGTAAGGAGACAATTCATCTTTTGTCTTTTGTTTACCACTCACTTCATTTAGCTTCATTGTTCTAGTTAATAGCTTTGTTTTGTGTGTTTGGATAAATCATTTTATTAGACAAGAAGAAAGTGTTAATTAAATACAGCTCATACATTTTCTCTCTTTCTGTGCGCTTTCCCTCAGCCTGCGTTACGTAACTCGGACCTGGAGAGAAACGGCGTGTACCCGTTCACGGGCCTGCCGGGGTCTCGCCACTCATGCATCTACCCCGCTCAGTGGAACCCCTCCTTCATCAGTGACGACTCACGAAGAAGAGACTATTTCTAACTGCCTCACACACACACACAAAACACCTGCCATCTCTTATACTAACAATTCTGATTTGTCATGATGGTTTTCAGTCACAGTGACAATGCTAATATGAGCCACACTGTTTTAGAGAGACCATCTGCATTCACACACACATTTACATCAGACGATGTAAATGTGTGTGTGAGTGCATGTCGTGAAAGTGCAAATCTTTGCAAGTAAAATGTTTCCTGAGTGTTCTTGTATGAACATTTCAGTGTTTTTGCATGTTTTAGCTCATTTACTTCAACTCACATCACATTGCTGCTGTTGCGTTAAAGACTGCTTAATGTGTTTTTCATGCTTCCCAGGCAGCCACTGATTCTCGTTTACGTGTGATGAAAAACAACTTGCAGATGCTTGAAACGCGCTCGCGGTAGTTGATTCGTGACAGCAAACATCGTGGCTGCCAGTTATGTTACACTTGTGCCTGATGCACAGTGATAAATAAAAGTAGATATGATGTTCACTGTGTTGACTCACAGGAATGAATGTGAATTATCGACCCCCAGGAATGTTGGAAAAACAAATTTGAATTAGCAGTAATGTAGTAATGTAAAGTGAATGTGATGTATGGAAAATAGACAGGACATGCAAAAACATTGAAAATGCTCTTTCAAGTGCCAAAATACAACCCAGATTCCAAACAAATTAGGACACTGTGTTAAACATAACGTAACATAATGCAATTAATTGCAAACAAACTGTTCACCGACAACGGTTTTACAAAGTGTTCTCCAGCCTATGTAATAATATCCTTTATACAATCATGTTTCACAAAGTGGTGATCCTCTCCCCATTCTTGCATCATGATACTGTCACCTGTTACCAATGAACCTCTTTACCTGTGGAATGTTCCAATCAGGTGTTTTTGAGCATTCCACAACTTTCCCAGTCTTTTGTTGCCCCTCTCCCAACTTGTTTGAAACCTGTTGCTGGCATAATATTCAGAATAAGCATCTATTTACAAAAATCAATGAAGTTGATGAGGTAAAGCGTTAAATATATTGTCTTTGTACTCTTTTCAATGGAGAATATGTCAAAAAGGATAACCAAATTATCACATTCTTATGTTTTATACAGCATCCTATTTTTCTTGGAATTGGGGTGGTATGAATGATATGTGTGTGCCAATGCTGTGATTTTAAAATAATTAGTTTCTTCTGAAGTAATAGTCTATGAACAAAGTATTGAAGGAAAAAAACAAACAAACCACTGAATGGTGCACAAAGTCGGTTTTATGCCAAAAGAAAGTGACAAACGACTTTGAAAAACCAATTATTTATTCCCTGTATGTCCAAGTCCTTGATGTGTAGCATAATGGACATCTCATACACACACACTGACAGAAGATGGATGAACCTGTGGCTTTAAGTGTGCGTGTGGGCGTGAAAGAGAGGGTGTCTCAGTATTGCTGTTTGTGAGGTGTGTGCACGTGTGCGAGGAATAATTATCTGTATAACAGAAGGATCATAACTGTCAATGAGTGTTTGAATGTAAAGAATGTAAAGATGTATCATAATTAGTTTGCTATTTCTGACACGGAGTATTATTTTTATGAGACCATTTTCTTTCCTTGTGTTTATAAGATCTGTTGATTCTGGCGTTTTAGTCAGACGTGCTTATTTAAATAAAACATTTGCACATCAGTTTTTCTCTGAGTCTTTCAATGTTTATATTTTAATTGACACAATTTGTATGATTTAACGCTTTGAGCTTGAATTTATATAGTTTAAAAACACATTTGATCTCAGACCAGTGGTGTCTTTTCTCATATGGGCACATTTTATCTGAACCGACTTGTTATACATTTCCACAGCCAGTAGAATAATACTTAATCTGTGTTCTGTTACATTACAAACGACAATGTTATTAAAGGAAGCCTGGCTTGAAATTTCAATACCTTTTGTGTTTTGTGTCCCTTCGGCACAGCACTCTGGTATTTTCTGTGAAGTCTGAAGTACTTGAGCTAATTCTAAATATACAGCTGCAGTTGGTCTCAAGTTCACGAGATGCAAAAGCGCGCCCCTAATTTGTAAGACAAAGATATTCTATGTGCGCCCTCCTTTGTGGATAAAGTTTTTTACATGTACTCTGGTCCATTTAAGTTGTTTTCATATATACGATGATGTATAACCATTGGCTAAGAAACCTATGGCTCACTCACCACTACATTTGGATACTTTGATGACTGCATGTTAGGATAAGCTCCAGGCTCCAGTTACCCAGGAAAAGTTTACATAAAAAGAAAACAATAAAAAAAAAATCTACACTGTGTATGATTTCTTCCTTGTGTTGGTCTTATTGTTTGGCAGAAAGATACTAAGGAACTAGCTCAATTAAATACAATCTATCAAAAATCCTAATATCTTCAGATCTGCACGTAGTCATGAAAAAAAGGAAATAAAATAGAATTTAAAGGAACCCAAAGTGCAATAGGCCATTCAAAGTACAATTACATTAAACATGGATGATGTTTAAATGGGAGAAACTAATTTCATCATTATACATCACCTTGCAATTACGCACACTTTCTGTTGCCACGCTTGCTCCTCACCAGTGAAGTTGCCACAGCCTCCAGGTTTAAAAACTCACATGTGAAATACAGAGAGATTTATCTGGCAGTGATAGGTTCAACCAGCGTTGTTTGAACTCCTTTGGCAAGGTTTCGAATGTAACGGACATCAATGTAACAGTTCTGCCCTGCAGGTTTGACACACAGATCTTGATCTCCTGATTGAACTCCCGCCAAGAGAGCAAATCGGCATATTTATGAAAAAATTGATGTATTCCTTGAACTGTGCCTTCTCTCAGATCTATAGTTTCAAAAGATATCAGGTGACAGCAGACATGTGTGATTTTAATGTGACTTTATCGTTGGATTTAGAATTATTGTTGTAACTTTATTGTTTACTGAATGAAGTGCAAAAATGATTAGCTGTATGCAGGATAGTTGTGGGGGAAAAAGTGTATAACTAACATGGCTATGTGGTGTATTCCACATATTGTCAGGTAAAGGTGTGTCTCAGAAACATAATGCTATGTGACATTCCTTCCTTTGTGGGCACAGTTGTTTACATAATGGTTTTCTGTTCTGACTGTTGTGGTACACTTACCTTCTTGTCCTGGTTTCCTATAAGGTATCATACAGTCGAAGGCTCAAAAGACCTAAACACACACACAGAGGAACAACTTCCTTTTGGGTTTTTTTTTACTTTTCTTAACCACAGATGGAACGTCGCTACCTCGATCTGGGTGAGCAGGCTTTCCTATTAATCAACGGTCCTCTCGTCTTACTCAACCTCACTGCAAACGTCTTCTACGCATATTGCTTGATCTTCCCGCCGTGCCACAGATACAAGCTCAAGCAGCCTTTAAAGATGCTCCTGGGATTTCTTGTCTGGTGCTCAATTGATTTTCTCGTCCATTTGTCTTTCACGTATGGCGCATTAACGGAACCGAAAATCTCGGAGGCGTCAGCTGTGTCGTGGATGATTGTGCTGTGCAATGTGCATAGTAGCATAACGTGCTCTGTGTGGCTGACCTTCTACTACTACATCCAGATTGTCCCTTCACAGAGAGCTCTCTTGATCTGGTTCAAGAGGAACATCAGGCCTTCCATCTGCACGGCTTTTCTTCTTGAAAAGATATTTATTTTGTTCAGTGGTGCCATGAATGCTGCAAATGTGGTACTTCGAACCTCCGGGGGTTTCGCTGATAACAATGGCACACAGACTGAACACTGCAGGGATGATCTGCACGTCACAAGCCTAGTTACTTTCTACATTGTCAAATTGCATATCCTGGGCTGTCTGAGTATAATGACAGTTTCTAACTTTTCCACGGTCCACTACCTGCACAGACACATAAAAAGCGTGGCACAGGGCGGCTTGTTCACTCCAAGGATTCAAAGTCAGTTGAGAGTCACCATCTCTGGGGTCTTTCAAGGAGTCCTCTTCTTGCTCTATGGCACTTTCTATTTCATTGATTCTTTCACCTACAGATTCTCCTCGCATTTTTACCTTGGCGCTTGGGTCTCACTCACATTCGCCTCGCTGTACATATCGGGCACCACAGTCAACTTGGGCATCGGTCAGACTATATTCAGGCAAAGGGCAGCCGATGTCTGGAAGGCACTCACAGCACTGTGTGGTGCGGGCATGGTATCAAATGATGTGAAAACGCACACCAGCCAGTAGCTAATACTGTGACTGATGATGTCCAAATGTCAGTGTGATCATTGGGTATATGATGTGGTGTGGTAGAGGTTTATTTTGATGAAATTGTTTATGGTTTATGGACTAGCAAAATAAGTAATCCTGATTTAAACAATGATCAATTCACAGAGAAAAAAAACAAGGAGTGATGACTGTATACCTATTACTGTGTCATTTCACAGTAATATGCTTTATTTGCATATTCTAATTTGCATGTCGTGCAAATACCTCAGATTTGTCACATTGCACAGAGTTGGAGAACCTCACAGGTTTTGTCTATAAAAGCACTACAGGGGAAGAATACACCGAGATGGAAACAACAAACAAAATGATGAGGGATGAAAAGGGGTTCTCTGCAGCACTTACAGAAATGTGCAGCTGAATCAGTGGTCTCTCAAAACAAGGACAGCAAACCCACAAAAAAAAAAAAAAGTATTGGACCAACACTGCTGTGTCTTCATTGGAGTAAAAAATAATAATGGATTTTTGGACCTGTATCATGGTTAATGGGCCTTTTTGTATTCTCACCATCATGATTAATGCATTTTTCATCTTTTGCATGATCTGTCCAATTCAAGGAGAAAAGATCAAACAACCTCTGAAGCTTCTCCTGTGGACTTTGATTTGCTGTACAATAACTTTCCTGATGTCAGTTTTGCTGCAGTTCTACGCGCAAACTGACGACATTGAGGTCATGATAACCATAGATGTGGTGTTTGTCTTCAGTTTGTCCACGAGCATGACCTCCTCCGTTTGGCTGAACTTCTTCTACTACACCCAGATTGTACCTGCACAGAGAGCCATCTGCATCTGGATTAAGAAGAATATCAAACCTATCATCTACTGCATATGGCTTGTTGAGAAGATGTTGAGTGTGTTTAATGTTGGTGCCTTCCTTGTATACTATATTACTCTCAGTAATCTCATTCCTGATATGGCGAGTTTCAATTCCACATTCAACTATGACATAATATATTTTAAAATGCCTTCCTTGCAGAAAAATGTGTGTGTCACCGCAGTTTCCATAGTAAAGGCCCACTTCATTTTCTGTCTGTGTGTTATGGCGATGTCCAGTGGTTCTACTGTCATCTACCTGGGCAAACACATGCGCCGCATGGTAACAAATGGACAGCCCCTCACCTGCCCACGCTTCAGAAGTCAAGTGAGGGTCACAGTCACTGGCATGCTACAGGGAGTCCTGTACGTGTTCTGTGCTATGTGGACTGTTTACAAGTATTTTGTTGAGGACAATTTAAGTGGGGCTAATTCTGGCTATACATTTAGCCATTTCACTGTCATCAACTTGTACATGGCAGGCACTACGTTCAACCTGGGAGCTGGTCAGGCTGCATTTAGGCAGAGAGCAGCAGACATCTGGCTCAGAGCAGTACAGTGCTGCAGAGTACGACAGTCTGAACAAGGAGCATGATGCTGAAGGTGAGGGGAGCCTGCTTTAATAAATCAATATAGATATAACTGCCATTAAAGCTTGGAATATTACTATCGAAGCTCCGAGACAATAACGGATTTTGTGTTTTGAAGGTAAAATCTTGATTTAGATTTTCATTTGTGTCAACCTGACTTATGACCATAAATTCTGAGATATCTTAGGACAATACCAAGAAAATACTGTACATTTTCTACAAAAACAAACCCTGATAATGTATTTGGAAGCAGGACTTTTCAGCCTTAGTGACAAAATATTTGCTCATCTTAACTTTCATTCTTGCAACAAAAACGTGTTGCATGTTGTCTGCTCACTTCATTTAAGCCTTTTTAAAAAAAAAAAACATAGATAAAATATGTGTAATGTAGGTACTATTTACACCTCAGATGTATACAGGGGAGATTATGTTGTTATGTTAGACTGTATACAGTTAGTTGATGATTATATCTTGATAGATATATATTATGTTTTCAGCTCTGTAAACTTTTCTTATGCAATGATTCAGAATTTAGTAGCTGGAAGGCTCTCAGATGCAGCTACGACTGTGTATTCAAACACACAAAGTCTATTTGGTCAATTAGAATATTGCTCATTTCTCAAACAGTTTAAGTAGTCTATTTCTATTGGAAGAATATCTTGCCTCTAAATGAGTTTGCTACTTTTTTTTTTAACCCACCCCCTTCTAAAAGAGCTGCATGGGTCCTGGTCTTTCTGAAATCTACAGACTCATTTTGCTGTCAAAATCCTTGAAAAATGCAGTAAAGTAGAGTTGCCTTCTGCAAGTTATTGCTGAATGTTGGGAACACTTTAACTCCTCCTTATATAACATTGTTAAGTAGTAGGCTTTTAGAAATGTGTATTAAATTGTTTATAACACACGATTGTATGCACATGTAGAAAGTATTGGTCAACAACTCTAACTCCTCATGTGGACACCCATAAGTGGAGGATGGTGTACAAACAGATAATATAAAATATTCCTTCCCTGAAGAGGTTATAAATGTTGACACATACTCTACATTAATGAACACTTTGGAATGTCCCTTTTTCTACTTACAACTATGTTACAGTGTGTTATAAACCATGTATTAAATGTTTAAAAAGACTGTTTAGCACAGAAATGTTATTGAAAATGCTCCAAGTCATGTGAGGCACTTAAAGGGAAAATATCAATATTGATAACAATACCTTTCTGTCAAATATTGTACCCTTTAATGCTGAATGAGTTCTAATGCTTAAAGATGTTACCTTCGTGATCTGTCAGGAAAATTGCAATCTTAGATGTATCTAAACCTTAATTACATATCCTGCTCATTTTGTTGTTGTTTTTTTATAAATTTAATCAATACTTAATAAACTTATGACCTCCTTTAGTCTATGTTTTTTGCTATTCTTGTCACATCACATGCATCAGATTCATGTTGGCCCTTTAACCTCACATGATCCAGCTACTGTGTGAGTTTTCAGACACCACGTGGAGGCTGTGACGTTCTATTTAATTTATAAAAATTACACATTACTAAACCTAAACCATTGTGCTTGTAAAATTAATTTTGTAATACAGTCGAAAATAGTCATGTTGTAAAACATTATCAACACCTGGACTAATGTCCGTATTCCAGTTGTCAGTAATATGCTTTATTTACATTTTCTGATTTGCATGAGATGCAAATAACCCAGATTTGTTACATCAGTGCTTTTTGGGCCTTTTTTATGTTTACTCAGGAAAAATATTAATGTAGATCGTTGGATTAATATGAGAGGTCATGCTTTTATGTTCAGATATCCCATCAAATCATCTTGGCAAAGGAGAAGTGCTCACTAAGGAGGATTTTTTAAACAAATTTGTGCTCAAAATCTAAAAAATAAATAAATAAATAAAATGTTTTGTGTGTATAAAAGTCTTAAATCTTTTAAACTTCTTAAAATATGAGCAAAAACAAAGGTGTTATATTTTTTGGAGTGTATACATTGACCTTTAGCTTTTTAGATGCTTGACTTCCAGCGTTGAAATGATACTTGATTATTTTCATTCCATGACACCTTAAACTTCTGCTCTGCTACAAGTCAGAAGGAAATACTATACTTAATTTTGTTACTTTACAAATTTAAATTTACATGCAAAACTGAGATTAAATGTGATGCAGTGCTATAGATCAGACTGCCTAACAGCATATAAAATACTTTAAATTAGGTTCACCTTGACCATATGCATTAGCAAAATGTTCTCCATTAATGCATCAGCAATAATAATCTTTAACTGTATAATGCAACTTGATACTTTAGATACATTTTGCTAATAGTACGTACTTTTAAAATATGTCACTTTGAAATGCAGGACTTGCTGGTATTGGAATATTTTTGGAGTGTAATATTGCAACTTTTGCTAAAGTGAAGGACCTGAATACTTCCTGCTCGACTGTTTGATGTGCAAAGAGTCAGTAGCAAAACATCAGGAATGATGTATTAAGTATTTCTGTCAATGATTTTGCCCTTTGATCCTGGCAGAGGTCAAACCCTCCAAGATGTTAACTTCATTGTCTGTCGGAAATATTGCAATCCAGATTAAACACAGATGAATGACTTGTGTCGCATTATAAAATACCAGATGCTGACTTGTGGAAAACTATATAACAAGTGGCGAAGGTAGGCTAGTGTATTTCATTGTTTTGTTGGACATTGATTACACGTTTGCTCCTCATTCTTTGTAGTCCTAGTTTAAATAATAAATCTAGGACTAAAAACTCTCTTTTTTACAGAAGTCTTGATATTTTGTTATTTTGGTATTGCTGTCACATCTGTCTGCATGGTCACCTGGACTCAAATTTAGGTCAATGGCCTGCTGTTAGCCATAATTTACCAGGATTCCTGCTACTTTTTGAGTTTTCAAACTCTGTGTCAAAGGCTCACTTAATGAGGAGACATTAAAAAATCAAAGTTCTGATGACTCACAAATATGAGAAAATCTAACTTTTCTCAAGATCTTGAGACTAACATTTTGGTAACTACAACATCAGTAATTATGTCACCTTGATTTTGCAATACAGCTCTTGTATTTATGAGATAATCCTTTATTATGAGATCGGATCTAATAATTGTGATTTGTTATCTCATAATTACAAGTTTCCTATTTTACAATTACTGGAAATGATGTCGAAATTATTATTATTATCTGCACTGCATAATTGTAACATACATTTTAATACTGTAACTATGATATAAGTATATATTTTTCTCATATGATCATTTTCTCATTATTATAAGGTCTGCATTTTGTGACTATGAGATCTGTATCTGTAATTATGGAATAAGGATCTTGTGATTACAAGACCTGTATCCTATTTATCTCAAAATAACGAGACCCAGATGTTAGAATTCTAAAATAATGTTCTTTCAATTATGAGGTAATGTTTATGTAATTATCGGATACTTTTTCTGTAATCATAAGATCTTTTTTCACATAGTTACTAGAACATTTGATGTAATTATGAGATAATTTTCATATAATCATGAGGTACCTTTCTTGTAATTATGGGGTAATTAACTTGCAATTATGTGATAAGATCTAATTATGAGATCTTTTTTTCCATAATGTTGAAGTCCAAGTCTCGTTATTTATTAGAAGCAATATAAAATTCAAGATATGGAAGTGACAAATTGTGAGATTTTACAAAACTTGTAATGAATAAAACGGGCAAAAGAACTGTTTGGTGGGTGGGATAGTCACAAGTCTGAGCTTGTGAGGATACATTGAAGGCACCATGAGTCTGGTCCAGCCCCTCCTCGCTCAGACTGTGTTCCGTCCTCTCGCCAGTTGATGAGTGAAGGAGAAGGAGGCGCGATGAACAGATTTCTGGTGGGCAAAGTAAATGTCACGTTAGATAGACAGTCGGATCACCAGATAAACCAGTAAGATTATATTTTCGGAAAGGATTAACAAAGGAGAAAAAGAAGATTTAAGGACATATTCAGCCGTAAATCAGCATGAACGATGTTAGTTCGAAGGTTTACCTCCTGTTCAGGTGAGTAAGTAACGTTTAAACACTTTATGGAGTGTTAACGGTATCGGCCGTTATTGGACACGGTCTAGCTAACGTTAGCTCTTCCGTTGAAACAGTTGAAGTGACTGACTGTCTTGTCCTTATTTTATTTGAAACCTGTGATGGACGACTATCCAGCAGCCTTGTTTCCTGGCTCCTACGTTTACTGTTGTTTTGGTGCCTTGTCGTTTCACAACACTTCTATCCTTTCCCTTCAAAGCTGCTTATTGGTTGATTGCTATGGAGACGGGAGTCTGCGTCAAAACCGCGTTGCCTCCAGTTAGTTAACACTAGTTTTAATCCGTTAGATGGTTAACTTCAACGGCAGGGACAAAATGAGGACTTAATGTTCCCAAATATGCGTGTCATCACCAAACTATGTGTCCGATAAAGGGCGACCAGGACGCAGAGAGGACTGTTAACGTTAATTCAACAGTTCCCACAACGAGGCTTCCAGGTAGACGAGTTAAGCATAAAAATGCGTCAACGTAAATTGACGTTAACGTGCTGTTTATTTGGCTGCAGCTGCTCTGCCTGTGTTGTGTCTCTTTTTCCTAACATTAAAGCATTGCAGCTCCACTGGTTCTAACTTTGTCAATCTTATTCCAGCATACGTTAGATTTCTCACAGAATAAAATATTCCTAAACTGTGTTTTAGAATATGGCCAGACTTATTCCTAAATTGGTTTTGCATCAATAGGAGAAATTACCAACATTTATTTTATTTTTTTTTCTGTCAGGTGATTTTGCTTTGGCCCCCTAGAACATCAGTGGCTCAGAAAGTGGCATGGCCCCAGCCCTGACCAAAATCCTCAAAGATGGCCATGGGATCCACCTGTCCTCGCGTCTCGCCTCCGTCAGGATGGACTCAGATGGGGGAGCCGTGCGCAGCACTGAGCTGGAGTCTCCGATGAATTCGACCGACGATGGTGACCTCCAGAAGGTGTGGCTGAACCTTTCCTCGGTCCCTCCTCTGGACTCCTGTCTCCCTGTGAGTCCCTTGGATGTCCCTGTCAACCCTGTGCTCTCCCCATGTCTGCAGGCGTCTGCCAGCCAGCATCAGACGGTGCTCCTCCCCAGCCCCGCTTCCCTCCTCAGCCTCCTTTCCCTCAGTGAAGCCCTGAGAGATTCTCAGCACGTGGCCTCCGTCTTCCGAGGTGGAACAGGCATGTTTTTAGTCCCTGAGTACAATGTCCAAGAGGCTTGTCTGCTGCACGGAGGCAGCACTACTCCTGAATGTGGGCCAGATGGTGGTGATGTGCATCACTCCCCTCTTACCCTTACCATGGCTCCACCTTTATATTCCCATGGGGAGATAAAGCACCAGGGCTACACTCCTGTCTTTGTGCCCCCAACTACATTGACACAGGAGAAAGTGGTTGGAATGGGCTGTCCTCCATCTTCAGTGCGGCCTTCTGGTGGCTGGTTGAACTCTGACCAGCCGGCATCTAGAGTTGTGCTGGAGGAGGCTGTGAGGGAGCGACTCTCCAGGCAGGCAGGGCTTCAGAGCCAAGCTCAGAGGCTACAGAGGAGACTGCAAGCCCTGCTAGGAGAGCACGCTTTGCAACACTGCAACCAGCAGCTGGAGGGGCTGAAAAGGCACTGTCCACTTGGAGGGGTGTCTCGTGACAGCCCGCACTCCATATATCCTGGTATACTACCTCCACAAGTAGGATATAAAGACCCTTTCTCTTGGCTGGACTCGTCCGCAGCCTCGCTTTTCTTCACAGAGCTCAGAGAGTTCAGCCACTCGAGCCAGGCGGTGCTGAGAGGCCTGCAGGAGGTTTTGGACTCTGAGGCCACGGCCAGCAGCAGCTCAGACGAGGAGCAAGAGGAGGATAGGATTCACGCCAATGCCAAGACTTTGCATCTGTGAGTATCCAGCAAGTGGAAGTACTGTAGTTTATATGTAATTGAATATGTTTTGTGGAAGTATGCACACTAATCAGGGAGACTAATCATAAAGGGGGCTTCTAGAGACAGAAAGTTTAGTTCTTTTCAAAATACAAAGCTGCTGGATCAGATCGACCGATGCTGCCATATGTTTCTTTGGGTAGCAGAGATATATGACTCAAAGCAAAAACCATAATTAGCTGCTAAGTCATTTGAAAACAATGTAACGTTTCATAACACGCTGTGGGTTTTTTATTATATTGTTCAAATATGATGTGAAGTCGTTAACTGATTTATTAATAGCTGTAACCAGCAGATGTGGTTATAAATTCTGTACTTGTTTACAAACCCTTACATTTTTTTTACAAGAAATATCTAAGCCCAATTTCCTTCTGTCTTGAGTTGTGGGGCTGCTTTGAAATGGAGGTCTGTTTCTTATTTTGAACTTTGTTTATTGGAGCCCCACAGTGTGTGTGTGGCTCTCACAACTGCTTATTGCAGCTAAATAAACAAGCTACAAAGGAGGGACTGTAGAAATCACATTGCTTGACACAGTGTCACACAGTTACCAGCCAGTGTTGAAGAAAACAATAGGAAACCTTTTTCCAAACTTCACTGTAGTCTCACTGCCAAAAAAAAAAGTGTTGTACTTTGCTGGGATTTGGTTGCCTGCAGCCAGCTGTGGTTCACACTGGGGCCACTGGCCTTGTTTTAATTCAGAGAAGTGGGGAGTACATAGAGGAGAACTCTGACTCCGGGCAACCTTTCAGTTCACACAGTGAGGGAACTGGTCTAAAAGAGATAAAAAGTTAGGGATTGACCGATATGGTTTTATCAGAGCTGATACCGATTATAAGTAATAAAGGAGACAGATAATCGATATGTGGCACAGATATATTTGCAGTAAAAATGAAACTTTTAGTGTCAAAATTTAGAATGCCCAGTGATGGAACGTAACTGAGTACACTTTACTCAAGTACTGTACTTAAACAATTAATTTGAGGTACTTTACTTTACGAGGTGCTTTACTTGAGTATTTCAATTCTGCTTGCTTATACTTCCACTCCTCTACATTTTGGAGGAAAATCTTGGACTTTTCACTCCACTACATATATTTGATAACTGTAGTTACTAGTCACATTGCAGATTCAGCTTATTCAGTGTTGATAGGTTATTGCTTCTGACGTGTAACCAATCATTGAGTGAAACCACAGGGTGGTGACTACAGACGGAGAGAGAGGACGGTGCATCAGACAAAGAAGCAGATTTTTTAATTAATTTGTTTTATCGGCAATCAGACAACAAAACAAAACACAGATTAATCTATGTTGATGGTCATTAATCAGAAAAAGGCTGAATGTCGGACCCGATAATTGACCAGGCCAATAATCATTCTATTCCTAATACAAATATATGTAAATTGGAGAGAATGAGCATATTTACCTCTGCCGAGGAGGTTACGTTTTCACCTGTTGTCAGTTGGTTTGTTTGTTTGTCACCAGGATTGCGCAAAAACTACTGAATGGATTTCCATGAAACTTAGTAGAAGGATGGGGCCAAGGAAGAACCCATTAAATTTTGGCGCAGATCCAGATAAAGTTGCGGATCTAGGAATTTTTTAATCTCTTTCTTTAACATTGCGAGATAGGGCATTTTTCGACATTTTCATCAATTTTCCAGGGAATAATGCATGGATCTTGATTTTAAAAAATCTGGCATATTTAGAGGGCTGGTATCTATGAGTGTTTACAATTTATTGCGGCCAGATCTAGCGGATTTAAACGTGTTTTCATAGGGGGGGGGTAGTCTTTTCCTGACTGCTGTACCGTAACAAAAAGCACTAGAAACCTGCAACTACAACCAATGTGTAGCTAAGTTAATAGGGTTTCAGTAAAGTCACCAGTTGCTGCAGTTGGTGCCAAGGCTCAAATAAGAAGGCTGTTGGGCCTTGGTGGAGGTATGCGCTCTACTGAGTGCTATTCTAATTAGTTACGTTTATGTGAGATTTCAGAAAAGGGCATTAAATCGTACAAATCACTACAAATGCCAAGGATGAAACAAGAAATCCCAGACTCATTTTAGGATGACAGTATATGTTTTTGAAAGCCAGGTGTCTACTGTGTCTCTGTAGTGTTCGACGCATTTTTTACTTGACCGTCAGTTTAAGTTTACAGTGTGGTTCTCATGAGTGCATGTTTTGTCCGCCCAGCTGTGGAGAGTGTGATGACATTTTTTTTAGCCATGCACACACGCACGCACGCACACACACACATTTTCTTTCCATGCTGCAATCATAACACATTCAACAGACACAGCCAGCTCTCTATACCCACAGGCTAGGAAATAAACACAAGACATGCCAGCCATCCTGTGCCATTGCGCTCCTCCTCTTTTCTGGGAAAAAATACCTTTTAGGTGTGTGCCAGTGTGTGAATATTCTTTTTTTTTTAAAGAATCTTTTTTTTTAAGATAGTTTTTTTCTGTCTGGCAGTACAGAGAGTGGAAAGAGAGAGACCAAGAAAAACAGAAAAACAGGAAGGATTAATGAAGGTCCTGTGCCAGAATTGAGCGGCAGACCTTGATATCTGTCATAAGGCACTTGCCCACCAGGACATCCTGGAAAAAAGTATTTACCTTGCTTAGGATTAGAGTTGCATTGTTAATACACACAATGTCGGAAATATTTCAGAGAATGTAAGGGCAATGTAACGTGTCAAGCTTAGACAGTCTTTGGTTTGAAAACAACGTTGTCGAAGCTCTCACTCAGATGAATATACCGCATATATGCTTTCTGAGAAAAACGCCCCTGCCCATGTAATGCTTAGAATTCGATCAGTCACACAAATAAAAGTAGATACTTTGTTCAACATCTTGCTTAGGAAATGAGATTCTTTCAAGAGGTTTTAGCCAGAGCTGTGTAATTCCTTTTAGTGCTTTGGTACCAACCACATGTGACCAGGTTTCAACACCTAGCTGGCAATGTGGATACGTCTGTTGGGACAGGAGGGGTACCACCACTGTTTTCTTGGCTTTCGTCCAATTAGACCGTTCTTTTTGGACTAAAGCCCTGTGTGGTTTAAGTGCACTGCTGTTTATTTCTTCAGTTAGATTTAGTCCTTCAACCCTGTTTGTATAAACAGGCACAAAACTGAGGCATGTTTATAGCACAGAGAACAAGAATGAGAAAGGGCGGTTTGTGTGTGTGTGTGTGTGTGTGTGTGTGTGTGTGTGTGTGTACCTTTTTCTTTCAGTCATCTTGGAAGTGCCAGCTTGCCTTTTCTAAGAGTCAATTGAACAATGCTCTGTGCTTTGTCAGTAAACCTCCCATGGGGAGTTTTTATGGCAGGTTCCTCCTTGAAGAGGACATGTCCTTGCAGGGGACAGTACAGGTCGTTGCCTCCCCTTTGGAAATAGTTGGCCTTTAACATTGTAAGTAATCATGAACTTGTAAAGCAGTGACATGGTTTGACTTTAATTTGAAACCAACCAAGATTGCTTGTTTTCTGCACTGGCAGCAGTCCTTCACACATCCAGCTGTTGCTCATTTTCCATTTTCTGAATGTGTGTAATTTGAAATACTGTGTGGTAGTATTCGTGAAAGGGTACATGTTGGAAAGCTTCGGTGCAGGACACACCCATAAACCCTAATGCCTCCGAACGAGCCAAGAAATACTATACAAATAGGAGGATTTGTAACCCCAGAACTAGAGTATGTGCTGGGGCTGGTCTTTTTTTCAACCAGGATTTGGCCTTTGAAAACGTTCTCATTGTGGAGGAAAGACAGCGGGTTGCCAGACCCCACATTTTATTCAGCGATGTTAAGGTTAAAAATGTATAGAAATTAAATGCTTGTGAACTAACACACTAACAGGTGTATAGCAACCTTTCCTCTTCCATCCTCTCCTCCTGACTTACCTACCGCTTGGCAAATATTCCAGGAATTTTCTCATTATACAGTTGGGAAGAGCTGCGGGGTGTCCAGTTCTGCTCATTGTCTCTGAAGGAAAGAGAGAGCCAAAGATATATCAGCTTAGAAATCAGTGAAACTCAGTCTTTAGCTAATCATAGGCCTTGTTTTCATTTATTCTCTTTTCAGTTGCAATCAGGTAAGCAAACAACATTTTGGGTATCATTTGACGTAGCAGACTAATGTTAAAAGAACGACCTCATAATACCAAAGGGTATTGTCAAATGCTCTGTGTGTAGCTGCTTGCTGACTGGCCTAACCTTTCTCTGTCCTGCATCAGAGTGTGCGAGATGGGGGAATCCTCCCATTTCCTAGCCAAGGTCCAAGAGCACTGCCATAGCAACTATTGCCCTGCTGAAGCCAGCCAACCACACACGCAGGAGATAAATGCTAACTGAACAGGCTAGTGCCATGGAAACATACTATAGATACCTACAACACAAATCAGCAGTGTTATATTCCATGGCCTAGATAAGCTTTTGTGCCCCCACAAAAGGGGGCAACATGGTTGTGTAAAATACGTCATATGATGACAGTGCTGCAGTACAAATGTGTGACTTGACCAACAATTTGGTCAGTCTGTACTTTCTTTGTCCTCCTCCCTATTTGGTGTTACTTTCCTCTCTGCGGACACACATTTTTTTTCTATAATTGATTCTCATAAGCTCACCTCTTCATGCACTTGTAGTGGTCGATTTTTTAATGGCCAAACTGGATTTTCTGAATGCGTTCAGTATCTTGAAATTTTGCTGCATTCACGAGCAAATTCCAAAGCAGTTCAAATGATCTTGTGAAGTTGCAGCGGGTTTTTAAAGCCTTTGAGAAAAATGAAAAGAATGCTATAATACTACTACTGTACATGGGTCTAACTGTCCTTGTGTCATCCATCACCCTGCAGTGGCAGCTGTGAGAGGCAGTGGCTGGAAGAGAGAGCGGAGCTGGGCAGCAGGTGGAGCTGGTTGCAGCTACGTCTGGCCGAGCTCAACGGGAGGATACAACAACTAATGGAGCTCCACAGGCACATCCGCTCCACCAAGGTAAGGCAAAAGTCCTCTGTAACCACCCCAGTGAAGTGCAGTTGATATTATGTACCAACTGGCAGCCATGTAGGGTATTTAGTCAGGCCCAGTCAGTGTATAGTGAATGTAACAAATGAGTAGCACTTTAGCTAAAGTATCTTATAGAATGGTTAGCTCTGAAGTCACGTTTTAAAGCTGCATTAAGTAGTGCAACCAAAATTCATGGAGTGCTATTATGATGAAAAGTTGTGTGAATATGAACATGTAATATACAGTATGTCTCATTAGATAGTAGGGGTGTCACTGATTTTTAATTCTAAATCAATGCTAAAATTGAAATGATCCAA
>JBBPCS010000001.1:20007819-20019130 GCA_037974645.1 Hollardia meadi | reverse complement strand
CGGCCGAATCGTATTACAATAAAGATAAGGAAAGACAACGGAGTGTTTGGTCTCATGTAAGGGTTTTGCCACAACAGACACCAGTACTGTAAGGCCAATGGCAGCAAGCTTACTGGGGACAGCATAGAGCTGTCCCTGCTGGTCAGCTTCACCATGATGTGGGTGGACCATGTCCTATAAACTTGCCACAAAAAGCCACTCTATTTTTTCTGTACATACCTGGAATGCTCCAAACAGGATATGTTATCTGAAAGAAACTCATTCTGGCAGCACCTGGTTGCCTGTTTGAAACTTCTTGGACAAGACAAGTAGGTTGGCTACAGCTTCGTCCCCTATGGCTGCCTGAGGCCCAAGAACATGGAAGGCTCCCAGTATGTCCAGAGTCCCAAATCGCCATTTCCAGCTGTCACATTTGGTTACATTACCTAAACATAACAAACAAAAGCAAACTTTTGTAGAAAGAAAGTAAGTAAGCACTTAGGGTGTGCCAGCATATCAGCTTGTTGTTGGACTGCTGCCACAAACCTGTATGTTACCTGGAATCTACACAGCCACTTCGTTAATCGACACCTGTTGACCTCAGACTCTTTAGCAAAGGCTGCCAGGACTTGGAGATTGCCTTAGAGGTTCATTATGGCAGACTGGGAATGCTAGTGTGTGTCCTTCACATCCTGACCAATATTTGGTGAGTTATGAGATGAAAGCATAAGCAGACACATTTAATTTGTGTTTTTCTTCCTGCTTAACTTGCCTTCACTTTTAAATCAGGGAGGCCTAAGGACTGCGTTGCCACTGTCAGAACAGCAGTCCTGTTGTGGTCCCTGAATGTTGTCATTTAGGTTACAGTGGAGGACAAATTCTTGCATGACAGGGCAAGCCGATGTGCAACACAGGGAAGAGACACGAGCCAGGAGAAGGTTGTTTTGTAGTTGCTTGGTGACCCCAAGTCAAAACATCATCATTAACTTAAGTTTGTAGGAGGCTTTTGTGTTCCATTCCAATGAATCAAACAGCGGCTCCATCTGTTCCCAACCCATATCATTTTGAGGTGGGAATATCATAAATGCGCAGAGATTGAAGTCACTCTCCCTTTGTGTGTGTTGTATTCTGAGCTTCATCTGTTGTTTGTTTTGATAGCTAGGCTGGCTGTGCATGCATGTGAGCAATTCTGGAGAAAAATGGTTGATAATTGAGTCTAGATTTCGAGATAAATTTCTGATAAACCATGAGCCATCAGACCTGTATAAAAAAATATTTCAGAAGCTAAAATTTTAATTTTGTTTTCATCTATAGACTCTTTCCTGTCACGTTTAGAACTACAGTTTTAATTTTTGCATACAGGAAGGGCATAGGGTAAAGGTCAATTTTCAAAATAAAACACCATATGCAGACTCCCGATCCTATATCACATCAAAACAGACTAAAAAAAGAAACAATTTAACTACATAGCCTACTTACCCATGGCAAAAGCACAAATCAAAGAAAAAAGGACCAAATCAACAAAATTAAACAAAACTGGGCATGCAAAACACGGTTCCTTTAAAACGCTCCTGGTGGGTTTTGAAGCTGTTTGGATGAAGGAACGAAACGGCGTTGCAGCCAGAACGCAACGCAGCTGTGTGTGGTGGAATTAAGGTGTTACGATTTTTGCATGGCAGTCTCAAAACTATGCACATTAACCTAAGAAACAGTGTGTATATATAATACAGTGTGTAGCTATATATAAGGTTTGCCCAAATTTCAATAGATGTTGATGCTGATCTCAGTCTACTGTCCAATATTTGTGGATACTTGAAACGTTGGAACCTTTGTTTCAGACTGTGTCTCAGACAATGTCATTACGTGAGTAAAATAAAGGTGTGAATAAGGGAAAGCAAAGGTTTTTTTCAAGAAGTTCAGGACGGTGTGAGACATCTGTCTATTCTAAACCATGTCGCTTGTCCTTGTGCATCTGTGCAGGTATTTTTGTTGTCTTTGTTAGTGTAATCCATGTATTCATTAGTGTACTCCATATGTTCTCACTATGTCTGCATAAGTGTGAGTGTAAAGGCCTAAGACACTTTGACCTCTCCACATTAATCTTCCATGGAAAAGAAACGAGCTCCATCCATCAAGTTGCCATCCCAGAGGGAGACCCTACAACAGAATTGGCTAAAAGACCCTCATCGTCTTCTTCTACCTCCCTCTTTACACACTTGCCAAAAATCCTTGTCTCACCCCTCTTCTTCATACCTGGAACCAAGATCCTTTTCTCTGTCATCTACTGGTACTCTACCCCTCTTTTCTTCTGCCAAAACACAGTCTTCTGCCAATTTCTTAGACCGAAGGACACAGACAGCTGCCCCAGCCAAACACTGTAACACTGAACACCCACACCAGACCTGACAAAACAGGATATGTTTTACTGTCCTGCCAAAAGAGTCTGTTTGTTTAACCCTTTTTCCACCAATGTCATGTAATTAAGACACTGCCAAACATGCATCTAGTATGTGTATCACACTGCTTTTAATTTCCATACACTGACTTACTATACTTTGTGTGTTATCCTCACAATAGGTGGATACACAGTTGATCAATCATGCTTTCCACCAAGGCAAACCTACTGCTAGTTCTGGGCTGGTGGCGCTTCACAGTTGGTTCAAATTGCAAGCCTTCTGAACCAGTTTGCTTGTTCACGTGCTAGAGAGGCACGTCAATACATCACTATATATGTGATACAATTGCCAGGCACCTGGCAATTGTACTGAACACAAATCTGTAGAAATACTTTTTAAACCTTGTAGTGCCTTGTCATTCTAATGAACACAAACTATATACTGTACATTCTACTTGTGGACAACTCCAAAGATGTAAATCATGGTTCTTGTTATTTCTGTTACAGATGTGCCGGAAACACTAGGAACAGGGTTTTGGACCCAAATGCAGACAGAGCACTGGAAGCAGACTGGTAGCTTTCAGTTGTTTAATATAATACAGGAAAACACAAGGCAGAGGGGGTGTCAAGGCAGGCAGAGGTCATACTGTATATATATCCCAGCAATGCTAGCACCAACTTCCAGCACAATAACAATGGCAAACTACATTGTAGAATGGAATAGAATAGAACAGAACAGTAGTACAATAGAACAATTGTACAAGTTGGCATCCAAATACGACTGGTCCAACACATTTCTGCTGCTCATCGTGATTGCTCTGGACGGAGATTACATTCGAGAAGAAGGGAAACAATGTAACAAGTTTTGATTCTTTTTAAGGTTAGCCTTTGTTATAAGCTAGTTCGCTAGGTCACTATAGCTAGCTACCTAGCATTGACTGTGCTGGTATTCATCACAATGTGGTAAATCACATGTAATAAATTAATGATACACCAGTCTGTATCTTACAAGTAGTCTTGCAGCTGATGGCAAAGGCATGGCTACTTAGGCACAGTCGATCTCACCACTGGTGGGACACAATTGTCAAGGATTTTAGCTCTCACATTAGAGCTACATTAATCAGGTACTCTACTTTAACAAAGGGAAGGACTTTTTTATTAAAGCACCACTGCCACAGTTTTGTAATCTTACCTGTTCTGTTTTTGTGTTGGAAGATATCAAAACTGTCATTTTGTTTCTCTGTAAAATATTCATAAACTCACAATCTCTTGTAAAGTAAATTAATGGTTTGTAATATTGTTAAAATCGGTGATAAGGTCATAAATAACATTCATTAGGATTGACTTAAACCATAAAATCATTTAAAATGGTAAAAAGCCATCACATTTGTAAATGGTTAGAATGCTAAAAGAGTGTTTTATTCCATATTGTTTACTTTATTCTTTGTTGTTAAATGTAAGTAGTAAGGATATAGTGTTTACATGTGATCTACAAAGTCGTCTTAATCTGATCTGTCTGTCGCGATATTTTCCTCATTAGACTAAAGATGTCACTGAGGAAACACCACTGTGTCACTCTTGTGATTATTTTCCCCCATTTTTCAGGTATGTTGCGGAATTCAAACAGAGTAAAAGTGTCTTTAATAGCTTGCTAATGTGTCAGCAGTGTTGTTTTTTGTGATATTGAGTAAGTTAGATTTAAGTTTTGTCAAGAGTAGCAAATTGTGTTTGCGTGGGCCCCGCTTCATTACAAAATAACCCGTAGTTGTGTTGAGTGTAGCCGCCATTTTGTATCAATTGTGGATTCATGTACACATTTTGTGGTATTTTGCATTGTATTTTGTTATCTGTATGATGTGTTTTATGCACTTTAGTGAATTTTGGTGAGTTTTGTAAGGATTTATAGAGCTTTGGTTACTTTACACCGATCAGCCACAACATTAAAACTTTGTTGGCGAGCTCCAAAATTTGTCAGCGAGTGGTAAATCGGGCTAAAAATTGTGTAGTGTGAACTAGGCATTAGGTGAATTGGTGACTCTAAATTGCCCGTACGTGTGAATGTAAGTGGTTGTTTGTCTCTACACCGATCAGCCACAATATTAAACCCCACTGACAGATGAAGTGAATGACACTGATCATGGCTACAGTACAATGTTCTAGTGGAAAACCTTGGGTCCTGGTATTGATGTGGATGTTCTTTGACCCATAAAACCCACCCAAACATCGTTTCAGACAAAGTAAACTCTCTCATGCCAAAAGCATGTCCCATGTAGCTCAATCAGATTTGGATCTGGGGAATTTGATCTTTGTCACGTTCCTCGGGCTGTTCCTGAGCAGTTTTTGTGGTGTGGCAGCACGCATTGTCCTGCTGGGGGACTAATGTCATTGGGGTGTGCCGGTGCCATGGGGGGTGTGCTTGATCTGCAAGGGTGTTTGGGTGGATGGTTTGTGTCAATTGCCATCCACATGAATGTCAGAAACTAGGGTTTCCCAGCAGAATATTCCACTGTAGCGAGATGGTCAATGTTGTTAATTTCAACTGTGGCTTTAATGTTGTGGCTGATCAGTGTATGTATGTAATAGTAAGTAGGAATAGTAGGAAATTGAGTTATCTAAGTTAACTGAATACTGTGAATATGACTTAAATTGGGTGCATGCACTCTACAATCCAATAACTACTTGTTTGTTGTTGTTGTATTTTGTAAATAATTATTAGACTAAAGCTGTCTGTCGCTAAGGAAAAAACATTTTGTCACTCTTGTGATTATTTCTTCCCACTTTTCAGGGGCGTAACACAGTTAGCTTCAGAGTAACATCATCAAAATAGCTGTCAGACATCACATACAAACTGAAGCAGACACACAAACTGGTTAACAAATGGTATAATTAGCTTTACTGATCAATAAGACTTTAAATTAAATTAACTTATCACTCTAACCTCCCAGCCTGCAACTCAGCTTTGGTCCTGGCTGACAGCATAGTAGAAATGTGTACACAGTGGGCAGTGTGTGTTTACTGCAGGCGTCTTTGTGTGTTTCCCCGATGACATGAGGAGAACTGGAACACTATTAGCTCAGGTCACAGGGAGCACTTAACACTGACAGAGACAGAGAGAGAAGGAACAAGAAGAGGGGTGCCGGGTGTGTGTTTGTAGGGGAAGAGGTGGGATTAAAGCATTTGTCGAGGCCAAAGTTTATTCCATCATTAATATTACTTTGATGATACCTCAGCTTGCTGGGAGTAGGGTGTTCAGCTCCAGTTCTCAAGGGCTGGCATCTACAGGTGTTTGATCCTCTGTGCTAATTAATGAACCACACCTGTAACGGCTCTCACTACCGCAGACCTTTGCTGCATTCAAATGGAAGTCGTGATATTTTAAAAAAAAAACTGAGCACTGGATATATGCTTGGCTTTGAAGTGGTTTCAGTCATGTTGCCATGTGACAAATACATATTGTCCTGTTTTGTTTTTCAGAAATAGTCAATGATTTAGCATTTTTTTGCATTTCAACATTTTAAAGATGTCAGCATGCCAAGGCCAGGTCAGGTCTCAGAAACCTTGGAGCTCACTGGAGCATAGTGTGTACAAAAGCTGTATTGGCCCTCTGGCTCTCATTGAGACTGAGATTTGCTGCATGAAACGGCTCTTGAGTGCACAGTGGGATGAGCTGAAATTGAGTTTTGCATTTTTCAGCCCCCAGTTTGGACAGAATACCTTGTCCTGTTTTCACCCCCAACACAACTGAACCAAGTGTCAAGTGGCGTTCAATGGGCAAAGTTTAGGAGAGGGCTGAAATGCTCAGGCGTATGTAGTCAGCTTGAAATCTTGGTATTCATAGAGCTTAGAGCGGATTGAGTGACGGAAATGAACGGGCAAATCATGTTGTGAAATGACACATTAAATATTACCGATTCTCCATTAAAATGCATACTACAATTATTATTTCTTGTTGTTACATTTATTATGCCTTCTATTTTTTACATGCTGTGTGAAAAATTGGACATTTCAACTATTGCCCTCCATAATACCTGCAGCTTACATCAGCACATACATGTATTCTCTGTACCAGTCAAGCAGTGCTGAAAAGAAAACAGATGACACTGCTGGGAGGGGAAACATTAAAGTCCCAAGAACCCTGTATGTGATGTGATGTGTTTTTACTGAAATACACCAAACCTAATTTTTCCTCCTACAATACACAGGCTCAAAATAGGCATGACTTCATAAGTCATAAGAATGTCCATGTGTTTGTCTCTACTGTATCTGTGTTCGCTCTGCGATAACCTGGTGACCTGTCCAAGTAAGCACACTGCTTGGGCGAGAGCGTGGCAGACAGACGAGCAGGATATAGTGTGGTGTGGATGTGCAGATCATGGGGAATAGTAGACACTAACAAACAACTGGGCTGGTGTGCACAACGCAGCCAGTGAGTCGGAGGAGAAAACGGCAATCTATTGGATTAAAAGGAGTGCAGACTAAGATTGTATGGAAGGACTGCATGCCAGAGAGGAAACAACCTCCCCTGTCAGGAATAGTGTGCCAGTGGGTGCTTCTCAAAGTCAAGGAATGTCCTCGAATGTCTGAATGTAAAGGATTCTACGTCATTGAATGCCACCAAAGGACTGTTCATGTCCATGATCCTCCGAATTCTACAAAGGACAGAGTCCTTTCCACAGACAATTTTTAACACTAGAACCGCCAACATTCCAATACCCCCTAGAACCGCCAGGGGGTCATTTTGAGCATCAATGTCAGCAATCGCAAAGATGTCATTTCTTGAAGCAGTTTAGTTGTTCAATTTAATCTATTTTTTAAATAATAAGCAAGACTTGACAAAATAACTATTTAAATTTCATGGGGTTTATTAAATTTACAATTGCTTTATTTCATTACCTACAGATAGAAACAAAAGTGCATTTTAAAATACATTTAAAATTATTATTATTATTTTATTTATTTATTAGGCCTATTAAAAATCATCAATAAACTGTAGGCTGTAGACAAACTGTAGACAAACAACAAAAATAATTAACACATTTAAACAACTTAATTATTGTAGAAGAACATTACAAACAAATTTTGGATAATAATGTAAGGGAATAAAAAAATGGAGCGCTCGCTCTCTTTCTTGCTCTCTCTCTCTCCCTCTCTCTCTCTCTCTCTCACTCACACACACACACACACACTACTCACAATCAGCACACACTCCATAGACTTTCACGGTACACTGTCCACACACTGCACATAGGCACTTCACGCACATTTTCGTCACTTTCGCTTTACACCGCAACGAGGTGTAGGGGTTTTATTGTAACAGAGTTACATGCATTTGAAAACCTAAGGGGGGTAAAAATAACCCCTTGGCGGTTCTAGTGTTAAATCTCTGGGAGGAGTTTGTCAAAATACAATGCCTGTAATTGCCTTCACTTTGCGAAAAAATTGCACAGGAGATTTTAAATGGCTGACTTCCTGTTGGAGTTACAGTATAGCTCCAAGAGGCTTTTGTAAGTTGGGACATGATACATGTGCCTACCAAATTTGGTACCTCTGCAACAAACCAGGGGGAGGGGCTTAATTTTTGAAATTTTCTAGGAGGTGCCCTTGAGCTATTTTACGACTTCCAAGCCCGAGACCCATATCAGA
The DNA here is from genome assembly GCA_037974645.1 of Hollardia meadi. Taxonomy (NCBI): domain Eukaryota; kingdom Metazoa; phylum Chordata; class Actinopteri; order Tetraodontiformes; family Triacanthodidae; genus Hollardia; species Hollardia meadi. Next base: position 20,011,113 of record JBBPCS010000001.1, on the reverse strand, counting down.
TATTAAGTTTCGCCACTGCTGATGCATGTGCCACGTTTCGTGACGAGCTGGGCATGAGAACGGGTTGAAATCATTGCTGGCAATATAATGATGAGAGACAAAGCAGTGCACTGTGGCAGCTCAACATACATAAAAAGATGAAGCCAAATCTTCTGCAGCGTTATTGTGCGCCTGTTCCGAACCACATTCATGTAACATTTGAGATGTGCTGAATACCTGTCAGAAGGGGAAAAAGAAGCATTTAACAATAAGAGTCAGACAGAAAGAATGTTACCTCTGCAGATGAAATGGCCGTGTGGGCGGATGTACATGTGAGTGCAGGCTGCTAGGAGCTGTGAGTGGGAAGTTGGTACTGAGTGGGAAGAGAAGAGCTGCTTTAGTGAGACGATCAGCACCAAGGCCCGCTGAAAGGCAGCCACGCTTTCATGGCTTCTCTTTGTTTTCCGCACTTGTACAAATGTAGTGAGGTTGGTGAAGGTGGGAGCTGTTTTTATGTGTGCCTGCCATTGTCTGTCCACTGCATATGTGTATGTGTGAGCATTATTATCTGGTTTTTCTTTCTGTTAATTTCATGAAAAATCATAATGTATCTACTGTAGGTGCATGATAGAATAGACTGAATAGGCCGGACAGAAACAGCGCATTATGTTGAAAACATGCAAAAATTAAAGCCTTTTTAGAATGCTGTACAACTTCCGCAACTTTTGTTTGGAATTACTGCTTAATTGTATAACTGATCTACATACATTGTTGTGTAAATGACATGCTACAACATTTGATAGTTTGTTTGTGTGAGAGAACAACAACAAGAATGGGCAATAAGAAAAGTTATTGGTGGGAATAATGGAATAAAGGGCTAATGAACAGCAACTGAACAACAAAAAGATCATTAAGTATTGCTGAAGAGGGATACTCCAATCTGAAGTGGCTTATTGCCATTACAAATAATTGATTGTCAGTTTTTTATAATTATATAATTATTTTATCTAAGCTGCTATTGAGAGACGTTCATTGTGTTTGTCAGGATACACTTATCGGGCTAATAATGAAGGTTGGCCACGGCTGCCTGGGTCCTTATTTTTAAGTAGGTGGGCTGTGGAAGCGACCCTTAGCCTGTCAGGTTTGGTGTGGTGGGCCGATGTTGGGGCGGTCATTTGTTCGGCTCCACCCACCGTACCCATAGAGTCCATAGGTTATGTTAGTGTAACCCTTGTTCTCTATGCACAGGCTGAACCCTCTTCCTATAGACCCTGCCGCTCCTGCACCATTCGCTGAAGAGGGGGCAGGATAGTTAGTAGCAGTTTCACAGCCTTGTATACGTTGGGGCTCCCATGTATTCAAGTAGGCTTGTTCTGATTGGATGGCTACATTTATGCAAATTTAAGTGGGCAAATGCATGGTCATGATTGGAGGAGAGCAGTACCCATAGAGTCCAGCAGAGGTCTCTGCCTGTGCTTATAGAACAAGGTTTACAGTATTGTTGTTTTCGTCTCTCCAGTGAGAAGATGTATTTGCTAAATCTGTTTATGTTACTTTGTCGCATTTTATTTTTAAGAACTTTTCCACATCTACAAAGTGTAAAAACATTTTTTTCTTCTTTTTTTTTTGCATTTGCATTGCATTGGAAAATGCACAGAACAACAGGTAAATAGAAACCCACTTATAGTGACAATTGAAGTGTTTTCTCCTGGTTCGTGATGTAAACATATTAGTTTTAAAATAGGTAATTAGTATTAGAGGAATATTTTGACTTACCTGTCCGCTAGGTTTGGTTAATGTGACGATTTTAGATCGCCAGCAAACTTGTAGACATCCACAATCTAATATTCGGTCGAACCGTAGAGATTATAGTATTTAATCTCCTTTTATGTCTGTTTTCAAACTTAACTTTTTTGACTAACAGATTTTGTATTTTAATACTCCACGTTACAGTACTTGTATCACTCATGCTTCTGAAAGAGCAGTTTTTATTCACACAATGGTAATAGTTCTCTTTTCTTAAAAAATGTAATATATGTCCATTGAAATGTTTAAACACACAACCAATACTTACAGTTTCTCTGATGAGAACCATCAAGCAGGAAGCAACTCCTGTCTTTCTGTTTTGTACCCTCTACCTTTTACTGTAACAGTACTTGGCCACAGGTTTTTAAAAGACACATCCAGTACTAATAACAGAATTTCTGGTTTGAAGCAGCTAAGAGGCATCATTTTATGCTTTTCAACATCTTTTTACTTTCATGCTAAAAAAAAAAAAAATCATATGTGTGCATATTTCTTTGACGAAAAGCCTTTGAAGCCACATTTATTGTACCCCTTCACTACAACCCTCCACTGAAGGCTGCTCTAATAAGGTCTTCTTTGAACAGCATCTTCAAGCATGTATGAAGTGTGTTTAATTTCAGGTTTTATTAAAGGGCCCTGGTAAAGATGTGTAAAAACTAGACAAAACTGACACGTTGTTTTTAATATATACAACCCTATTAGATATTTCAGTCTCTAATGTTTACTTTGAAAAACTGCTGACAAAGCAAGAGTGAAGGAGAGAGCCTGTATATACATTGTGTGAAGGACATTTGTAGGGCTTACATGGTGGGACTTTATCCAGCTATTGAGGATAAAATTACCTGACCCTGAACTACTTCAGCTTAGTTATTCACAAGAAACTCCAGTTTCTCCTGCTCCACAAAAATCAGCCTCAGGGCTACCAAATGCTTTGTAACATGATAAAAATGGGCAATATAGCCTGAAACAGTTAAAGAAATAGTTTGAACTTTTATTTGCTTTCTTGCAGAGAGTAAGATGCTTGATACCACTTTCATGTCTGTACGGTAAATATGTACCTCTATTTTAGCTTAGCATAAAGACTGATAACGGGGGAAATTTGTTAAACCTCAATCTTAACTCATAAAAAATGGCAAACTACGAGTAAAAATGGCAAAATGCCATTTTATTGGTTTATTTAGTGATGTGCTAGGTTTCTTGTTGGGGACCAGTTGCTTGGCAACCAGTGAAGACAAAACCGAACTGTTATTTTAACATTTTTGTTTTTGTACATTTTCCATCTTTATTTATTTTTCATTTAGCCTTTATTTAACCAGGTTTGTCCCATTGAGATCAAAGATCTCTTTAACAAGGGAGACCTGGCCAAGAATAGCAGCAACACAAAGTTTCAACAATAAATTAACATAAAATCACAGCGATACGAATGACAATAACAAAATCAGTTAAAACATTTGCACACAGACAACCTCATCTCAATAGATTTCACCATCCTTTTAAACTCGTTCAGGG
>JBBPCS010000001.1:19969159-20000270 GCA_037974645.1 Hollardia meadi | reverse complement strand
TAAGCATATATTTACAAAAATCAATGAAGTTGATGAGATACAACATTAAATATATTGTCTTTGTACTGTTTTCATTTTAATTGAATGTCAAAAAGGATTTGGAAATTTTAACATTCTGTTTTATTAATGTTTTACAGAGCGTCCCAACTTTTTTTGGAAATTGGGTTGTACTTGTAGAGTAGAAAAAGTGAGTTGTCAGGTGTATTATGATGCAAAAAGTAGTTCTTGTATGTTCTAAAAAGGCTAAGTCATCTCCGGATCTTAGAGATGGTGTAAAAATGACTTGAGTGATGAGTAGATGGTGTCTTTGGCTGGATCCAAAGGTTTGGTATAGAAATAGAATAGAGGTTTGCTTGTGTACTGGCAATGGCAAAACACACATTACTGATTGCACTACTACAACTAGTGCTGTAGTATTATAACTGTTGTTGTAAGTGTTTGATTAATTTTTGTGTTGTATGTCTACTGGAGCAGTTTTTATTGATACCTTCCTCAAACGATACATTGTATTAATTTTGTTTGTCTCAGGGTCTGGCTGCCCCCCAAAGCTTTGCCACCTTTGAGTTGCTTGTCACTGTCTCTTTGTTAACATCCTGTGTGTTATGTCTCTCTTGCTCTTAACTAAGGTCTGTCCTCTTTTTGCACACCCCACCACCACTTCCCAAACCCCTCTGGTGACTCTCTGTTTTTGCCTATTTTAAATCTTTGGTCTTTTTTTTTCTCCTCAAACTTTATCTCCCTTTTCACTGCAAAAAATGTCCATCCTAATTAGTCACTTTAGTATTTATCTAGTAAAGAACGTAGTGAACATTTAATCATTTCCTAAAAACTCAAAGATGACAGATGCCCTCTATTACCTTATATTCAATTAAGTATCCTCAGATAGCTATAAATTCCAACTGAAGCCAAAATAATTTTGAAAAATCGCTGCAACAGTCCTACTAATACATTTCTAAGTTAAGACACTATGCTTCCATGATCCAACATTTGTTTTGTTCTTTATTTATTGCAAACCTCTGGCATCTTATTAATGTTTTCAAAGATACATTCCGTTAAACCACTGTTAAGATGGGCATTCTTTGGTGTGTTCTCCACTTTCTTTTATTTTTTTCTTCTTCATTTTCCTTTATCTCCTTCCACCTCTTCACTCTCTCTTTCAGTCCGTGTGTCCAGATTTCCCTGCAGTTCTTCTCCTTGTGTCTGTCTTGTTTGTAGATGTAGGGGATGAGGAGGAGGCGGGGCCTCTCCGCCGCTTCCAAAATTCTCGGGAGAGGTGCAAGTTCCTCGCCCCCTCCATTTCAGTTTCCGTGCCCGAGGACGACCCCTACCACTCCGACGAGGAGTACTATGAGCACCCATTGTTCAGCCCAGAGTGGACCCACTCGGGCTCTCGCCCCACAGGGCAGGCCGTGGCCTTTAGACAGATTGAAGGTGAACCACGCATGGTTCCTCTTTGCCATTTCCCCCCCTCCATTTCTCTCTTTCTCTCTCTCTCACTCTGTTTCTCTCCTTTCACTTTTTAACACCAATATCCTCTCCTTCTGTGATTTGACCTCCTCCCTCCATCCCTCCCTCCTTCCGTCCTTCCGTCTCTTCGTCCGTCAATTTGTTCCTTCGTCCGTCAGTTCGTCTTCTCGTCCGTCTGTGTGTGTTTGTGTGTCCTTGTGATGTTTGTTCGCTCACAATCTGAGCAGTTTCATATTTGTTTAACAGTCATATTTCTTTTCTTTTAAAAAAAAATTCATTTCACCCAAAGGCATTGCTACCAGTGGTTGCCATGCATAGCATTGATGTCTCATAAGTCGGACAATGTTTTAATTGTGGTTCACTCAATGGACATAATACACTACTGGTTTCATCAGTAAGGCTAATAAGTCTTACTTCTGGGTTAAGTCCAAATGGCTTTCATGAATATTGTGAGATACCGTTCATGATTGATGACCTCCATTCACAAATTTATCTATACTAATTATCTCCTAGAGTTGTGTTTTGGTTCATTCCTCAAGGCGACCCCTCACCATGTCAAACTCCCCACACTCATCCTAAACTGCGCTCACACACACACTGTGACAACAAGGAAGACTTTCAGCTTCACACACTGTACACACAACCTTCCACTTTAATTGCCTTTTTTAGAAATAAAAGATGCAGGCAGTTTCTTTTTTAAAAATGTTTGTCAAAATATGATTTTAGTTTATATACTCTTAGGCTATACAACTACAAAACATAGCTTTCTACGTTATCCATTCATAAATATAAGTCATTTGGCTGGGTGGCTTCAACCATGGACAAGATGACTTATACCTCTGCCTTCTGCAACTCCTCTAACACTTTCCTCCATAGCAGCATGTCTAAGCTAGACTAACATTCATACCCTTGATTATGATTAATGCAAAAACAGTATTAATCTCTATACTGCTATACCTATCATCTGTTTTTTTAAATGTATGTATTCATTCAATAAACAGTGACTAAGAAGAGATGTTAAGTATGTCTCTGACTATGAAACTGTTTTAATTTTTAAAAAAATAATGTAAATACAGAATAATTGATAGCCTCCCCAAATCTTGTCATCACTACTAAAAAGGCATGTAGTGTGAACATTGTTTTTAACACCAGCTATGTCACATTTTGTTTAACCTATGCAAGAACTTACACAGCAGTGACTCCTAAAGAGCAAAGCTGCACACCCCCACTTTCACTGTAACACAGTTGAAAATCCAGTCCGAATCTGAGGCACTCTGCTTTTTACTATACTGGAGTGCAGCTCTCCCCGGTTGCCTTTTCTCAAGAGCCAGAGGATTTCAGATGTTTTCTGAGCAGAAGTGCTTTTATAATAGCACAATGTTAGGCCTTGAAGTGTTGCTTCTTCTTCTTATTATTATTATGGTTCCATATTCCTTCAACAAACTCAGTCATCAATGATGGTAGGTCAGTCTGGGTTGCAGGCATGGTTTGTGGGAGAGAAAGAGAAAAGTGGAAGTGGTTATATTTTTTATTACACAGTAAATACTGATAATAAAATAAATATAAATCTCATGCATGCCTTAACCAATATATCTTCAATGTTTTCTTGCACACTGGGTACACTAAGCGCCAAAGTAGGAACCAACAGAATTAAAAACTACATACACACAACACTCTAATGTATGTATGTACACACACAGACAGGCTTTTCCCAGAGCTGAAAGTGTCCCATCACAAGTTGTGTTCGCACATAGCCCAAGTCTGTGTTGCCTGTAGTCTTAATGTGTCCCCCTCTCACCCTGTTTTTGAGAAGAAGAGACCATGGAAGCTCTTACAGCTGAATACGAGGAGGAGGTGGAAGAGGAGGAGGAGGAGGAGGAGGAGGAGGAGAGTGCAGACGCAGCTGAGTCCGAGGCTGCTCTTGATGAGCAGCAGTGGAGCGGGGAAGAGCCCGAGCTGGACAGCCCCCAAGCTGAGCCCTTAGAGCAGGCAGAGGCCATAGACGTGGCCCAGGATCTAGACCTGGAGCCGGCTGAAGCAGTTAGTGCTGCTGCAGAAAGCTCTTTGGACAGAGAGGAGGAGGAAGCAGAGGGTGAGGAGACAGGTGTGTCCTGCCCTCTGCTCTCCCTACCTGCATGTTAATGCATTGTCTAAGAATGTGTCAAAAGAAACCCATAAGCATATAACATAAGCATTATGATTCAGGTTGAATGGCAAGTAATTCTCTCTGCGCTCTGCTGTGGCTGCAAGGCAACACAGGCTTGTTGGTGAAAAGAGTCCCATTCTTTTAACTTAATCTGGTGTTATTGTGTGCTATCTTTGCGCCTGTGTCCTCTTTTTTGTGCTGTGGTTTTCGGGGCCGGCCATTTCGTATTGGTATGATGAAGTTGCTGAAATATTGCTGAATGTAACAGTGCTTCTGTTCACCGGCTAGATGCTTACAGGTTTCTCATTATGTTTGCAAGTGGCTTGGTGCTGGTGTGCCAGTGCTACACACATTTGTAACCATGAATCATACTTACTAAACATGGATCACTTGTTATCATAATTTTGTCTACATAATTTGCAACATTTGTGTTGACTCTCTCATGCTAATTGTGTTAATTCATATTCATGTTAATTATCAGCAAAATTGTAATTCTTTTTTTTGTTTTTTTGTTTTTTGTCACTGTCATCTCTCTGTCATTCACCAGTAAGGTTCTTTGGCTATTATTAAGAGCCAAAATTAATTTGATGTTAATGAAACTTTATACATATATACATTTGAACTGGTCAAATTATCATAACATTTCATTTTACTTACAAAGAATGACAGAAATGCTTTTGTTTGTGTATCTGATGTTTTGAAGAGTTGCATGGATATCCATCCCATATATAATTGCTTGTTTCCCATAAATCAGCATCACCTTTGCCTCATGCCGGTTCCGTCACATACCAATGCCATACTCTCATCCATCTGTGACTTGGTGGACTCCATAACCTCGCCGTACTTCTTCATTGATGGCCGTATCATTGTGCTGTAAGTTACTGAGGAGAGCTTTGCCTGTTTCTGTGATAACAGCTTTCCCAGTCCCTTGCTTAATAAATATCTCATTCGCAGCATGCCAAAGCATTACTTCTCTATGATGATCAAAACAGCCAACTTACAGATGTCCTTTCAGCTTTGAAGATGGACTCAGACAAGCAGAGCAGCGAGAAAAGTGGTTCCATGAGCCCAGATAGCATTGGATCGGAGAAACGCCCGGAGGAGTTTTTTGAGCCCCAGGTCCAAGGGTTCTTTGCTGGTGAACGAGTTGTGCCAGAGAGTCCCACAATGGATATGCCTTCATTTGTACCTGTGAATGTTCACAACCAAGCTAAAACATCTGCCAAATCAATCACACTTCAGCCTACATATGGTGAGCCGATCACGGTGTCAGAGAAACAGCCATCAGTGGAGGTGGTGGAGTTCAGCAGCATTGGTTCTCCCTCTGATTTCTCTTCAATGGGAGTCAACGTTCAAGGAGGAGACACCACGAGAGACGCAAGAGATAGATCTGGCATGTCAGCATATTTTGAAACATCAGCTGTGGAGGTTGATGAGACTCCCCAATTTAAGGGCGAGGGTTATTATGAACTGAGCAGAGCTGGTGAAGAGAAAGGTACAGTTGATTCCAGATCTCAAGAGGTCAGCTATAGCACACTAGTTGAAGCCCAGGATAAACCTGAAACTACAAAAAGTCCATCAGAAGACACTGGAGTGTTCACAGTTCCTGACAGGAGTAACGAATGCAGGCTTTCCCCTGGTAAACTAGCGTTAGAGCAGAGGAGTTACTCACTTAACATCACCATTGGAGCTATGGATCAAAGTGGCCAAGGCAGATCCAGGACCTTCTCACCACTAGCCACAGATATTATGTCATACACTAGTGGAAGTCTAGATGAGTCAGCAGACTACCTCCCAGTCACTACACCCTCTGTGGATAAGCCTCCATCCTTCCCTCCCCTCATCTTGGAGACTGCAGCATCCATTACTTCAGATTCATCATCTCCAAGAACCACTGAACCAGTGTCAAAACCCAGCCCAGAACCAGGGTCTCCAGAATCACCACAGCCCCTTAAGAGCACAGTGATGGCACAAGACTTGCCTGAGATGCTGGACCTTGCTGGCACCCGTTCCAGACTTGCATCAGAAAACAATGACCTAGAAATCACTCGAAGAAGGTCAATTCAAGCTGATGTTCCTGCCTTCACTGATGATCCACTGGCTAGCCTAGTTTCAGGTGAGCAGAGTCCCAGAAAGAGTGACAGCCAGTTGGAAGAGATGGGCTACTGCGTCTTCAGTGAATATTCAGGGCCCATGCCTTCCCCTGCAGATGTGTTCAGCCCTACAGACACTTCTGCACAGGTCTTCACCCCCTCCATCCTGGAGGAGAAAGTGGCTGAGCAGGCTAGGAAATTAGCAGTTCGAGACACATCTGTGGAGGACCAGAGCCCGCCATCAGGAGTTTCCAATGTCACTGAAGAGGAGGATCAGAATAAATTGGAGAAAAAAGACTCTGCTGAAGAAAAGGGCAAGGAGGTTGCAGGTGATCAGCTGAATAAAACTGTAAGTGAGACACCAGCTGCTCAGCCAAGTGAATCCTTTGTGACACCAACAGTCACTGTGACTCTAGAAGAAGGTGGGAGGTCAGCGAGCGAGACTGAAAGACAAGCCAGTGGGGAAGGCTCAGTGTCAGAAACTGAGATTGCGGACTACGAGAGGCAGATCCGCAAATTGGAGATGGAGGACAGGCCTCTGAGTTTGGAAGAGGAAAGAGAACTGCAGGAGCTCCGAGAGAAGGTCAAGCTGGTCCACCAGGAGGCGTATGAGGAAGTGGATGCTGAAGATGTGTACCAGCTGACTGGTGTAGCCAAGGACCGAATTGCCAGGCCTGTCAAAACTTCACCTGCTTCATCTGTGGAGAGCAACGTCGATGACGACAAGCTACTCTCCCCAGTACTCTCACCTTCCAAGCTTAAACAAATAGAAATTTATGGTTCCCCCAAAAGAGCAGCTTCACCGGTGTTAGGAAGAAACAAAGAGGAGAAAGAGATAGAGGATTCAGAAAGAAAAATGAGGGAAGCGCAAGAGAAGGAAGCAGCCGAGAAGAAAATTAAGGAAGAGAAAGAAGAAGCAGAGAGGAAAGAAAGGGAAATGAAAGAGAAGATGGAGAAAGAGGAGAGAGAGAGGAATGAAAGGGAGGAAAAAGAAAGAATAGAGAGAGAGTTGAGAGAGAAGGAAGAGAAAGAAAAGATAGAGAGGGAACTACAAGAGAAGGAGAAAGAGAAGATAGAAAAGGAATTAAAAGAGAAGGAGGAGAAAGAGAAGATGGAAAGGGAACTAAAAGAGAAGGAGGAGAAAGAGAAGATGGAAAGGGAACTAAAAGAGAAGGAGGAGAAAGAGAAGATGGAAAGAGAACTAAAAGAGAAGGAGGAGAAAGAGAAGATAGAAAAGGAACTAAAAGACAAGGATGAGAAAGAGAAGATAGAAAAGGAATTAAAAGAGAAGGAGGAGAAAGAGAAGATAGAAAAGGAATTAAAAGAGAAGGAGGAGAAAGAGACGATAGAAAATGAATTAAAAGAGAAGGAGGACAAAGAGAAGATAGAAAGGGAACTGAAACAGACAGTGGCTGAGATGGATAAAAAGCTTGCAGAGAAGCCTGAAGAGATAGCAAGACAACCAGAGGAAGAAACAGCTATGAATCCTGTAGAGAAAGAAGCTGAGAAGGAGCAAGAGGAAGGTGAGGAAGACGTGATAGAGAAAGCAGGGGCAGGAGCAGCAAAGGAGATTCCAGAGACTCGTGCTGCCATTGAATCAGTGGTGACAGTTGAAGACGATTTTATCACTGTGGTCCAGACAATCGACGAAGCAGAGGAGCCTGGACACAGCGTTCGTTTCTCTGCTCCACCTGAGGCTGAAGTCCTCTGTGTTGCTGCCCAGAAAGAGGAAGAAGAGGAAGAGGAAGAGGAAGACTCTGTGGAGTTGGCCCAAGAAGCAGACATGGAGGCTGCCAGTCTAGAGGAAGTGGGTGATGTTCCTGAGACCCCTGCCTCCCCGAAGAAAGAGGCTCAAACTGTAGAAAGTGAGGGACCGACAGAAAGCTATGACAGAGACGAAACCACAATGGACGACTCTATCCTGGACAGCTCCTGGGTTGACACTCAAGGTGAGCTCTCTTGGATTGGTTTGTTTTTTTCCTGCTATGCTGCTTTGAATAAACAAATTTAATACTGTCTCGTGTTTTTCGTGTCTTATTTTTACCACACTGCAGATGATGATAAGAGTATGGTAACAGAGCAGATTGAGCCTTTGCCCAAGGTTCCCACCCCAGCCAAAAGGCCTGCTGTGGCCCAGAACAAGCAGACACAAAAGAAGAAGACAGAGAAACAGGAAAAGCCAGTCAAACCAAAGGCCAAAGGAGGGCGACCTAAAGGCCGAATCTCCACACCAGAACGCAAATCTGTCCGCAAAGAACCTGTCTACGTCCCCAGAGAGGAAGTCAAGAAGAAAAAAGGTTCTCACAATTTTGTTTTCCTTTCGGTTTCCTAAAATATAGTCATATTTGATGTGGTTGTTTTTTCTAATTAGTGTAGTTACTATATTACCACCGTACTATAGAGCAGTGGCTCAACATCATCATGTCTCTTCTAAATTCACTAAAGCTACAGTGATTTATTGCTTGCCTATACAACTGTTTGTGTTTAAAAATGTGTTGTCTTAACTGGCACACAAATTTTTTTTTCGTTCAACAACTAAAAAGAATTTTAAACTGACAGGACTCCATATTTTAACATAGTTAGCATAGTTGTCTCTCTGAGTTTATTCTTGTGTCTCTGCTTTTGTCAATGGCCGTGTGTCCTCTGACAATGTAGCTGTGATAAAGAAGACTGAGTTTACCAAAAAGATGGAGACTCAAACTCAATCCCCATCCAAGAGGAGTGTGATGAAACCAGCCGTCCGCCAAACCCGCCCCACCCAGCACCACTCCTGTCCTAGAAGGAGACCCACAGGTGACATATTGCCTTGGTCTGTCACACAGGTGGTGCTTTCTGCAGGAGAGCCACCAGAACACCAGTTTCCACCACATCTTACCTCGACTGTTTCTTTTTTCTGTTTTGGTGTTTCTTTGTTTTTCATCACAATAAAAATGGACTGCCATACGTTTCATTTGGCTTCATTTTTTTTGGGTTTTTCTGCACATTCTGTTTTTATTCTTGTAAGAGCAACTTAACACCAAGCTGAAAGCATTGTTTCACTGTGGTTTCTACATCACTACAGCAAGATCAGCAAAACCAAGATTTTCAGATGGTGTTAAGTTACCCTTCACATGTATCCATCCCTGTTATTACTTTTCCAGCCACCTGTTTTATGTTTTATTGAGCTGTTGGTGGTCTGATGCTTAGTCACATTAATATAGGCCTACTAATATTTTATATGATTGTTCTAAAGGTTGTTAATAATGGGTAAGTCGTTTGTCACGAAAACCCTATACAACGTTGACCTCTCTGGTCTTTTTAGGAATTGCATATCTACTCGAGCTTTTTTAACCTATGGTTGCCAGGCAACTATTAGTTCATGTTCTATGGACCTAATAATATAATGTTGTTCTGTCCCAGAGGTGGTTTGCACTTCATTTTCGCTTGACAGACTGAATTCTGTGTCACTGCTGATGAAAGCCCAATATACTGCTGCATTGCCCCAATTAGATTATTTTCCAGGGTTGCCTTACATAATACCAAATCCCCCATTCTATGTGATATCTTGCCAATACTTTGCAGAACAGAGCTCTCAAGGGGGCAGCAACCCGCTCCCACAGAACATTCAATTTGTCATAGAATTTATCATGCCAGGTTTGGGCATACATAGATGTATTTTATTATTTCTGTAGGTCTTTAAAAACATTCTCACTTCTTCCCTTTCTGTGTGTGAAGGTTAAAACATGTATTTTGTCTGTGTGTTCTAGTATTCTTGTAATTTTGTTTCTGTCTGTCTCTCAGAGGCCCTACCAGACGGTCGTCAGCCTCTCAGTGTTGCCAGACAATCTCGCGACAGAGCATCAGTGAGTATACTCCACTGGCCCATGGATGGTATGACCTCTGGCACCGAAACCACTCAGAGAAATACCATATAATGCTTTACTGACAAACTGGAGGAATCGCCAAATAGGTTTGCAATACAGCAACTAAATAAACATCAGTTAGGACAAATTGACACAGAAACTAAAACATTCTCAACAGCAGAGACTGATTGCTCCATCTCCAGAACTCCAGGATACTCCAACATTAGATCTGCTGTCACTTTTCTTTTTGGTGCTAAATGGCTCTAAAAGTGGTTCTTTGGCTTGTAATAATAGGGGAACCTGTTTTGGTGCCATATACAGTAGAACCTATCTTGATATGGTGCCATATAACTCCTGTTTCAAATGGTATTTTACAGAACATTACAGAAGTTACACACAGCATTATAGTGCATCAACAAAAATGGTGCTAAATAGGGCTGGGGAGACTCGTTGACATAATCAATGTCATCGATTATGAGAATACATCAATTTGCATAATGTGAATTGGTGCGGCACTGTGACGCGTGGCTGCGCCTGGTCAAAGCATGGATTACCAAGAGTAAGCTGCAGCTAAAAACCTCAGGCATGATGATCCAAAATGTGGGGGTATTTGAGACAGAGACCCAACAATCGCTACATCATCTGCTGAAGTCGTCTGATACTGACGCGGACGGCTTTACATTGCTAGTACGTTAAACCCTTGTGCGTCCTTGCCTGATGCCAAAGAGCCTACCTTGTACGTCTGGATAGGATGCGAAGGGCTGTGACAAAATGTCCATATCTGATGAAATGGGCATGAGAATGGGCTGGTAGTTTTTACAAATGGAGCTGCAATGATATCAGGCAGGCATGCCTCCTGTAGGAGCCCTGGAATATTTCCTGAGATACAGGGGGGCTTGAGGGCAAAGAACCACTGCTTTAATGAGTTATCATCTCGAAATACACTGTATTTAATGCAGTGCTATATAGCACCTCAACCATTGCAAAGAACCACTGAAGAACCATTATTTTTCTCTGTTTAGAACAGAAAGGTTGGCAAACATGAGACACACTGAACACCAAAACCATAAACACCACATTAATAAGGCAAAATGATTATCACTAGAATTAAAACTTATTTTTCAAAAAACTGTCACAAGGTTTCTCTTGTGACTTCCAGTGCAACCGGATCATATATTCAGATGAACACATTCCATACTGTTTCAGTGAGTGCTGTCTGTCCTATTGTCTATCTAAGCCCTAATCCCTGCATGAAAATCAAGGTATTCTTGTCTATATCAACATCACTGTTCGTTTTTCTTTCCATTTCATGAAAAACTAATAAAGCTGTTATGTCATGGTTTTTGTCAAATGTTGCATTGTTTAATGGATTTTTGCCTAAGCAGACAAGACAGATCCATTTAGAGTGTTTTTTTTTTTACTGAGTGGGTGTTGAATCACCATATGAGATTTCTGTGGCGACTGTTATGTGACTCCATTTTACTCCTCCACCATGGTAATGACAGTTATTGTGTCCAAAATAACACTTCTTAAATGTCATGTCATTAGAGCATACAGTAAGTGTAGTCGGTGACGTGGAGCCCACATTATATTTTACTTTTGATTTACAGTATTACATTTGTCACAACGGTCTGCAGTAACAAAACATGTTACTTGAATAAGATGAAATCTTGCATGAGCATGGTGAACAATATTCTTCTCAGTCTCGTTATTTATTTAGCATTTTGATGTCTTACATTTTATATTTCTTTACTGACGTGTTCACAATGAATGTGCATGATTGGCTGTCATGATGATCAATTGGCAAACACAGAAAATCTGATGCTAATATCTCATTCCTCATCTATCTTGTGCATCAGAACTTGTGCACTGATAAAGCATTGTTATTTGTCATCCTGTGTCTTGTATATTGGTGCCGTGCTACTCACCCACTGGGCCTCACATCGTTATGCCATCTCAGTGCCATGCCCATCGTTTGCCACTTACAAAGATCCCCACCTCCATATCCAGAGTGGCTGCCTCATTAGATAGACCTTGGCCATCCTCAGTAGAGCCTCAAGGCTCCCCTGTATTACAAAGACTCAGAGCCAAGGTAGGTGAATGGCAGAGCAGCACTGTAGCTGCAGGATTCCTTGTGTAAAGAACAGAACATATCCATAACTTGTTTAAAAATTACTTTCATTTTTCAATATTGCCCACCTAAACCTGTTGTTTTACCCTTGATCAAAATTGAATCGTAGCCTCACTGGCCTAAGGATCTACTTTTTTTTCTCTGGTGTTTGTTTCCCAACAGGACGGCGGCTCATGGAGCCCTGACAAGAGGTCCTCACTGCCACGCCATGCCTCGATTCTGAGTCGCCGTGGGTACCCTGACCACGAGGAGAGCTCCACCTCCATCACCAGCTCCGGATCCACGGCTCCTCGCAGACCTACATGTAAGCAGCAGCTCCCCTAATCTACTTCACAAAGTATTGGTATTAGAACTTCGATTCCAAAAAAGTCGGGACGTTGTGTAGCTTCTGTAACTAAATATTATGTATGTCTTTATGTTGTTACTGCCTACTGTACTAGAAACTAAAACTTCAACATTTTACCAGATAATATTTAAAAAGATAGTATAGGGCAGAGTCCTAGATATGTTCTATTAATGGGAGGCATATAAAAATCTGCTAGTGAAAATCTTTCGTCTTTTGTTAGATTTTATGTTTGATGCCAGTTTAGCAGAAAATCTGTGTGAAATCTGTTTTGGGTGTTTTATTTACAAGTTGCCTTTAGCATAAAATCCAGGTGAATGCATTTGGAATTGGACATCCAAGAACCTCTGATTCACCCTTTTTTCTCTCATTCTTCCCCCTCATAATTTCTCTTAATAAATCTGAAACCTTTCCTCTTTTGCCTTCTTTTGCAGCGTTTCGCCCAGAGATGAGGGCAGAGCACAGGACAGGACGAGCCCCTAGTATGACAGGTAGAGGGCATTCTTTAAACGTCTGTCACTTTGATAGGGACAATTATTTATTGTAGGGTTGTTGTATTGGGTTACATTAAATTGTACAAGATTACTTAATTATCTAGTATATCAAGATTTTGATATGAGACTCCAAATATGTTTCAGTGTCATTAAATACTTTATATCTGTAAAAACATATCATATCTGTTAAAACATTCTATGGTCTGGAAAGTCTCTGCATCTAACTTAGTAATCAGTTACTCATACTGATCAACAACTTTTTAATTAATACAGGCAATGGCTCTTCTGCATTACAGGGCAGTAAATGTCATTTCCTGTTTGAAACACAGAAGTCACCAAAATTCGTGTTACTGGGTTATATTCTAATATTCCTCCCACTAGTTGCAGAATCAGTGCGCTCCCGTTCAGCACGTAGTGGACACTCCACCCCTCGCACCCCTGGCCCCACAGCCATCACCCCAGGAACCCCTCCCAGCTACTCATCATCCTCAAGGACCCCTGGAACCCCACGCTCCCTCAGCTTGATTTCCCAGGAGAGGAAAGTGGCCGTGGTCCGCACCCCACCTAAATCGCCCGCAACGACGCCCAAGCAGCTACGCATCATCAACCAGCCACTGCCTGACTTCAAGAATATCAGGTCCAAGATCGGCTCCACAGAGAATATAAAGTACCAGCCTAAAGGAGGACAGGTGACGATCTTCTCCCTCACTTTCCCCAGAACGTGTAGTTTCTAACTACTTGCTTATTTCTTTCGTCTCTGCATTGTTGTCTTCCTGTTTTAACTGCTTCCATGTGTTTCTGTTTAACCTACCTGTCTCTTTTTGACTTTTGATTGTAGATAGGGCTACTCTGATCAAGAAGTAAATTTTTGGTAGTACGTACGAAAAAGAAAAAACAATATCAGTTCCCCTTTTGGTCCATAAGTATCATCTGCATACAAAGAAACCTTAGAATTATTTCCGATCAGACTATACACTGGATTCTGTCCTTGAACCACAAAGTAGCAGCAAATGGCTCAGTGGCAATAAGAAATGGAAACATAAAAAAGCTTGCCATGTCTATTTATAATGAAAAATCAGTAGAATATCATTGGTGTGTGCCAGCGGTACATGTCCTCTATTGTATTGTAAAATGCGCTTCTGTCTAACATCTTCTGGCTTTTTTGTCTGCCTTGATATTTTAATTTCCCATAAACCCTCTCTCCCACCTCTCCAAACTCATGCATATTTTTAGTCTCTTAGCTCCCTCTTTCCATTGTTAGTCCTTCAATCATCCTGCTGACTCACCAGTTAAAAAAAAAGATGAGAAAGGAAAGAATGGTGTGTTGTGGAAGAAAAAATGTAATTCTCCCATCCATCAATTAACCACTGAATGTGCAAAAGTATTTTAAAAAATGAGGGATTTTGCAATTTTTTTCTTACCTTACAATGCATAAAATAACAGAAACACCACGTTTCTGTAGAACTTAAAAGCAATACTTTTGCTAATCAAATAATAACATTGATAACCAATACCCACGACTGCAGTTCACTGTTTTGATTCACTATAGTTAGTATGGTTGACTCCCATTAGTGGCCCTGTATGAAAGTATAGGTAGCCGCTCCTGGAAAGTGCGCTCACTCACATGATTGTGTTCTTCCTGTCAGGGACGGGGTGAATGGGC
Organism: Hollardia meadi; assembly: GCA_037974645.1. NCBI lineage: Eukaryota > Metazoa > Chordata > Actinopteri > Tetraodontiformes > Triacanthodidae > Hollardia > Hollardia meadi. The sequence continues at coordinate 19,986,091 of JBBPCS010000001.1, read as the reverse complement.
TAGTGAAGAGAATCATTTGTGTAGCAGGAATTTCAGCAGGACTGAAAAGTGAGACAAGAAAGAGGAGTCCAAAGGGCTGTCCATGTTGCCCTGTGTCTGAAAGATGTGTACAGAAGTAAACACATTATCTTATTATCAATAATACTGATCCAGAGGATAAAAGCAAACAGGTTTTTTTTTTTTAGAATGATTTCACTATGAAAATCAGGCCTCTCTGATGTCAAATCTGTACTACTTTACTCCGAAACTTAACAATTCTGAGGCCCCAACATTCAGTAAAAAGAAAAGTGACCTGACTTTGACTTCTCACTGAGCGTCGGAACTGCAGGAGCAGTACTTGTCCCTTCAGTTTTTTCCCCCCAGCTCTGTGAAATGAGGACAGCCCTTCAGCCAACAATCAGCATTCCAAATCGAATTTTCTGCTGCTACACAGAATCTGCATTAGCACGGTGTTTGGGAGTGTTTACCCCACAGTTTGACAAATAACGTGTTCCAGCGTGACTCTCAAACACAAAGTCAGCGCTGCAACAGGAAGAACAGTGATGGAAACAGCAGTGTTGTCTGTAGCCATCACCTCTTACAAGCTTCCACTGATGACCTGATTAGGAGTCTAAGTGTTTGGCTGACATCTTTATGACTCGCTAGATCTCTGCGCTGCTCTGTGCAGCCAGCCGCAAAACTGGGAGGCATCATGCTCCAAACGCCTGCCTGTCATCTGCGGGAAAAAACAGAGAAAGTGGAGTTCCTGTGCACGATAGCATGTGTGTTTGTGTGAGTATGCAAGCATGCATGCACGGTCATGATCGGTTACTATGCTATATCAAGGCTGCCAGTGTTGCTTCTATATGCAAGTCTCGTTTTTTCGTGGACGTGTCTGGAGGGTAAAAAAGTGGCAGGCTTTGCAGAGAAGGCGACACTTCACAGAAAGGTTTCTCTTCAGGAATGGTGTGTTAATTTGTTGGTTGCAAGATATTTCTTTCATGTCCATTGATATTAAATTAATCTAAATGCAGTTCAGTCAAGATTGTCTGCCATAATAATACATTTCTACAAGAACTTGTCCTGTTTATGTTTAACGATCATTACATCAAAATGTAATTTTTTGCAATTCTAGTGTCCTTCACTGAAGGCAGTCGTCACTTAATGTCTAGATTTTGTCTTGCAAATGTCTTTACCCACAGCCTGCTTGTGTATGTGTGCGTCACCCCTGGGTGGCAGAAGGTGTCTCCTATCAGACACAAAAAGGCAACGGCAGCTTTCGTCTAAACACAGGGGTGAATTTCAGGTCAGAGCGATTGTCCTGGTTCCTTTGCTTCTCTTCTGGACACAAGCTGCCACTCACGAAGTTAAAAATTTATCTGCCTCTTAAGGCAATGGCTTTATGATCTTTTGACGAGAAGAGTTTTAAAGGCACATGTATGTTTAATGAGATTCAGAAAGTAGTGTCTAGACAAACACTTTGCCTAAATGCTGCTATTTGTGTCTCATGGATTTAACAAAAGCATCTTAGAGAGAGAGAGAGAGAGAAATGAATAACTGAATGTGATTTATATAATATAATATATATAAATTCTGGCATTTGAATACAATATCTAGTGCATATATTATATTATTAATCTCATTTATTGTTACGTGGTCCATTGCTGTCACTATAAGACCATAGTGCTTAATATCAATATAACAGCAGAAAGTATAGACAAAATTGGACTTTAACTCCAAAGTGACTCAGAATTACCGAGCCAAACTAGCTGCTGCAGTTAACAGAGATGAGGTTTTTACTCCGTTGTCACTTGATCGGGTGTGTATGGATGGCCTTGCTGTTCCACAACAGCAGAATATTAAAGTATAATTAATATTAAAGTATAAGTAAAATAATGTAGTGAAACAGGTTTACAAAAGCCACCTGTAACACCATCTCAAAGTTTCTGCCCACTCAAGTAGAAAATTTGGGCTGAAAAAGCTGGTTTTACTGTGGCACTGAACCCTCTTGTCTGTCTTGTGCCCCTGAGACTTAAATATTCCTGAACTACCCTTCTGTAGCATATTGTTTAGTAGCCTCCCCCTTTTTGCAATGTCAGAACCGAGAAGTGCAGTCATGTTTTCAGCTTTGTTCCCATTTGTTTTTAGTATTCTTGTGGGTTTTGATCAGCCTTTATTAGCTTAGGAATGACTCCTCTACCAGCCATAGTGGACTACTAACACTTTCCACATGACAACATTATACACCACTCCTGACCTTTAGTAGTTCCCAGCAGCTCCAAATTTCTAAGCAGCTGTAGTGCGCCTCCCCCCAGCCCATAGCAGGCCTCCACCCGGCCACTGACTTGTCTGATGATTGTCCTCGTAGAAGCACAAGGACCAAAATATGCCAACAGAGACCAAACACAGGGCTGCTTGGATCTGGAAGTCAGTGCTGCGCCTCATCTCCGTTACTCTGTGTCTGTCAGCGGCACACAGTGTGACCTGGACCCAAGATCTGCTGGTACACCTCAGCACTGTTCATTATGGCACCATGTGTTTCACAGAGCCTGGCAGAGAGTGTGCCACTGAAATAGTAGTTTGACTGATTAAATTTGCATTTTAATGAGGCATAAATAAAGTAAACACTAAATCAAATCAATACATATAACAATTCATATTTTTATTTTCTTTACATGATGAATTGACATGTGAGTTTTTAATATTACATTTAGTTTGACACACAGAGTAGCAGTTGGAGCTCTTTGATCAGCTTTATTGGGAGGGAGTTGTGTGTGGGATCTCGGTTAGACGTCATTACATTTTTATGTGCTTACACATATTTAACTTCATTCTTTAAATAAAAGATGATGAAATAGAAACTGTAAATATAAGTAAAGTTAGTAAAGGAACGTACAATTATGTAATTTTGAAATTCTTCATGTATAAACGTTGAGTTCATGAATGGATCATTTTAGCTGAAATCTAATTAATTACCTTAGGATAGCTTTTTTAGTTGAGTGCCACACTCCAGTCTCCATAGTCCACAATCTAGGGTCCCTTTAAAGGAATACACCAAGTTTCAGGCCTGTTTATCAACTTAACCCCGATGGGAATGCAATAATGATTATTGTGAATGAAAGATTATCAACTGACTCATGGGGCACTGATGTTTGTGAATAATAGTTTATAGGAACTAAGAAATGCTAGAAGGTTCAACAGGACATTTATAGGACAAAATTAAAGAAAATGTGTGCCCCAAACTAATGTAAAGTTTTGAAGTAGTTAATACTTTGGTTCCCATGTATATGCATGTAAAATTGATATATTATTGCTCATTTCAGGTGGTTTCAAACCAAACCAGGAACTTGCTAGAATAGTGTACTTCAAAAGACAAATATCAGTACTGACAAAGGTCAGTATTTTTGCATTTGGTTGACACAAATGAATAACTGGGGTTGGCTGATAGGACAACTTTCCTAAAGCTTGGTGTATTTGATTCACACATTTAACAGCAATGGCACATTTATAGAAAATAAATATATAAAGGCTTCTTTGGAAATGTATATCAAAAGCAATAAAGACCCTGTCATTTATCAACAAGAAACCATTTTTGATACCTCGTACATCAGTATACCTTATAGTCTCTCTTCCCAGTGGTGTTATGACAAGCACTCCATAGGTCCATACTATCTCTGTATTTCTCCATAGATTCATATTACAAACAAGAAGCTGGACTTCAGTCACGTACTCTCAAAATTCAGCTCCAAGGATAATCTGAAGCACTCTCCCCGTGGAGGAAATGTATGTACTCTTCTGTCACCTCCCTCCTGGTCCTTCAATGGAGGATGACTGTATTTAATTTAATCCTAGATTGTTCCTGCTGTATATTTTTTTTATTATAGTCTAATTAAGTGCTGTGCAAATTGTTGTGCTGTGCAAATCTGGATACACGTCTACCACGATGGTCTAGTATCATAGTTCCTCAGTTTGTCACGCTCCCTGTTTTTCCTCTGGACCTAATATGTAATTTGCTTTGTCTCTGGCTTTACATTTAATTTTTAAAGCATTATGTTTTACTCATGAGCAGCCAGTAGTAACATAGCAACTGGTCTGACAGCTTCTGATTTTAGTCACCTTCTGGCTGTGAGAGCAGTGTCATAAAACTTAAAATAACCCAACTCTCTGGCACCAGATGAGCCAAAACTATATGCTGGCAAACGTCTGCCGTGCCCAAATAATTTTGAGTAAGTCATTTAAAGCTTCATCTACCACCTGTGGCTTGACTTCTCTTTGAAGGAGGGCTTAATAAGAAGGAAGTGATACCTATAGAAATCAATGTCATCCTTTCCATTTAATTCTTTAATACAGTACATGTTGGCTCTTGCCTTGCGTTTGGTAGTTAAAGTAGTTCTCAGTGTCTTGTTGCAGCTATTGATGTTCCCATAGACTAGTGAGTCTGAGTTTCTAGCTTTCCCCTTCCATGGATCTGATTTCCAGTCATTTCCACTGGTGATAACTGGCTTCACATAAAATGTTGGATTCTGGATGCTGCCCAAATGAAAGATGAAATTTCTAGACAAGGAGAAATTTGGTTTTGGTCTCTTATTGTGTTGTTTTTTTCCTCCCTGTTGGCGAGGCAATAAATGCTTCCAGCAGTGTCCCACGATTCACAGTAATGTGAGGTTTGTATGGGTCTGATGCTTACTGGCTACAGAAGGACAGGTTGTCAAAAGAAGAAAGTCCTGAAGCATTTATATCATTTAATTAGAAAGGAATGATAAAACATCTGTACTAATTAATTATCCTAAAGAAATGAGGAGCGTTTCTCTGCAAAATGAAACAGCTCAAAGAATGGTTATGTACTTTTTCCACTTATAACTTTTAATGTTTTACTAACATTCAGAAGTGTATACTATTATCCGCTCAGACTGGGGCCTGTTTTTATGGCAGCACTTTGTTTTACTGACTGTTTCATTTCGACTACAGTTTATTTTGTTCACTTACTTTAAACCAGAAGGACTCACTTATTAGAAATTCTGCCGCTATATGGCTCACTCAAGGGAAAGTATTAGTAATGTATGTGCTTAAATGGGAAATGAATGCTCAGTAAACCACCAATATACTGTTTTCCTACTGAACAATCCCCTCACTCAAAACTGAATCTTCCTCTTGTTTGTTGTTGAAGTAATGCTCCAGTTATCTCCTCGTGGTCTCTCCTCTCCTTTAGAGCTCTTTCGTCCTTTCTCCACAAAAGGACTTCCGTATCTATGTATGTCTTTTTCCTATCCAATGTAGTTCCCATTGCTTTGACTGTGCTGCTGGGTAAAATGTATTTATTGTCACTCTGCTGTAACTGCATCTCATCGGACTGCTTTCTCCCCTTGCAGCTAACAGAGAGCCATTTGTCATCACAGCAAACTCACATTTTATCACCCTCACACACTAAGCTAATGGTTTCACGTCCAAGCGCAGGAAGTGCAAAACCATGAAGGAAATTCTGGCAACTTATTCAAGTACATTCAGGAGAAGTTGTCTCTTCTTGTGACACATTCTGAAGTCAAGATTTCATGAAGGTTCCCCATGGACCCCCAAAGTCCCACCCAAACCATTTATTACCTACAAATCCTCCTGTGAGCCATTTGTCACAGGGAATCCATTGGTTTAAAGTTGATTTCTTGAGGCTGTCCTATAGAGTAAAGAGGATTGAGTGGTAGCCAGAAACTAAAGCCAGGTTGGACCAGATCGACACAAAGGGTCAAAGCTCATACTGGGAGACATGCAGTGAGATAAAACTCTCTTTCCTGCAGTGTCAACTTACTTTTAAAAGTAACTTGTTACCTTCTGAAAAAGTAACTCATTAGAGTACTAAATATGTATAAATATGTCAGTGATGGAAATATTGCCTCTTTATTACACAGAAAGATAGAACTGTAAACCTTCTGAATTCACATTTCTCTCTTTCACCAAACTGACACATGCTTTAATGCCTTGTTGACTTATAAAACACTCCATTCCACTGTTCCAGCAATCACCTCTGGTTTGATCGAAATAAGCTCTTAATTCGAGCTAGAAACATGCTGGCTCTTCATGCTGCTTTTCCCTGACGTCTCTGTCTGTCTCTCGGCTGCCAGCTGAGCTGTGGCTTTCACTCATTCTTCAGAAACAAACAACTGGCAATACACTCAACCAATCGCTGATTTAGTCGTCCAATCGCCCAACCAGCATACCCAACAGGTGGCCCCTGTGCAACCTTTTGGCTGCTAACGATCTGACAGCAAACTGGGCAGAGCTGTCAGCCTAAGCAAGCCTGTATAACAATGAAACACTATATAGCCTACTGATCCTATATCATGTTTTAACAAGCATGCAATTAATGGCAACAAATAAAACAGGGAAATGTGTTACATGTGTTACATTACTCGTTACAATAAAACAGTAATCTGAGCAATGTCACGCTTTACATCGTTGCGCCTTATTCCCAACAGTCCAGACCAACAAGCGAACCACCAGGTCAACTATCGTCTACTTTACATCACAGCCAAACAAACTCTAAACATCTAGGACAGTATACTTAAGCATGTCAGAAAAGCCCGAGCCTTGTCCCACCTCATTCCTCACCTCCGCCCCTGCAGGTTCTCATCCCCAGTGTTAAGCTGGACTATAGCCATGTTCAGTCTAGGTGTGGGTCCTTGGACAGGCGAGGCTACTCGGCAGGAGGTGGAAACGTGAGTCTTTGTGCTGCAAGTCCATTGTCTCAGTGTTCGTGTCATTGTTGTTTCTCTGTTGTGTTATGTCAGTGTTTCTTTTTTCACCTGTTTTTAGCTTCCCAGTTTACTGTGATTGAGTCACACTCACTAAGACACACTGGTTTGTGTCCTGCGAGGAATTTTTGATACGAAAGGCTGAATGTCTCCTCCTCCAGTGCTTTATAACATTCAGCACTGTAGATGTAGTTTTGCATCTTTTTTTAGTTCTTGGTAAATTCTTTTCTGCACCTGTGTCTCTTTGGTAATTTGGTGACTCACTGAGCAATAGAGGAGAGGTTTATTAGGGGTACTGTCGCTGGTAATCCAGCAGTGCACTGTAATTTCAGTGCATTTTGCTCCGTCTTTTCTGTGATATTTAATTAATTTTACAATGATTGGTGTAAGGACACTCTTAAAAGCTACAAAGAATAACACAAAAGGCTTTTCTTTGTGTGTTTTACTTTTATTGTATTGTCAAAAGTAGACTAAATGCATGGGAAAAGATTCAACACAGCAGGTTCTGCAGCACGCTGCATGAAGCACTCCCATCTTAGATGATTAGTGGCTGGTACAGCGTGTGCTCCGTCTGCAGTCTCTTATTTGAGCAATGCAAATGATCAAAGCACAGTTATGCAAGATTCCCGACGATTAAAACTTCTCTTTTGACTTCCCTCACAATAATCTCTTTTTTCATTTGCATCTAACAACTCCAGGTTTGTGGGGAAACAGACATGTGTCTCATCTTCCAGCCAAGAACATAAAAAAAAAAATAAAATTTTTTTTTTTTAACAGCAATAAAATGTGATGTGATACAACAAGTTTATGTCTGTTAATATCATTGTCTTGGGGTTTTGTTTTTTTTTGACACACCATGATGTGTCAAGAAACAAGAGCTATCCATCTCAATAAATCATTATTGTTTGTGGAAATATGTCAGTTCATGCAGGCATACAAAAAGCAATTGCGTTGCTCCCAATTTTGCAGTATTGGCCTTATTTGCTGGTTAAGTGTGGATTAGTGTGATTCCAAATCATGCTATCGTTATGCACAGAAAACATGATAACAACTGGTCTTTCAATGTGCACAGAATCACTAATTCAACTTAAACAGACATGTTGACACTGGTGGCAAATTTGGGCCAGTGGATGGAGCCAATTAAAAAATCTTGCATCTACCAAACTTGCTTACTAAAAAAAATTAAGTGAAATAAACATCAGCTGTCTAATAGACTAAAACTCTTACCTGTATGTGTATGTCTGTTATGTTAGGATAATCATAGACACCAAAGATTGCTCAGTAACTGAAAGATTACATTGGCAAGGTGATTGTTACCAGCACCTAATGCACCCAAGGACAAGGTAAAATAAGACATATTTCATCACTGCTCTCACATTTCGTCGTACCCTTTAACGCATTTAATGTAAACCAGATACATTTTCATAAAGTCTATAATTTGATGAAGGAAAGCTGAGCAGTTTGTATAGATTTCTTTAATTTAACCTGGTCAGAATCTCTTGTAAATTCTCATCCAAACACTTCATTAGTGTCACTTCATAGTTCTGTTTGAATAACTGAAAATGACTGAGTCTGTTCCTCCACCTCTAATTAGGTATTTTAGTTGCCATGTCAAAATAATAGATTTTATAATTAAAAGACTTTATTAAGATCTGATTGCTGGAGAGACGAGCCACCTGCAGCTTGATGTTCACCCACGCCAAAACAAACCATGTCTCATCTCTGTCTTTAAACTCGTGTCGTATTATGTGTAGTGTTCTGCATGTGATGAACAGGCTAACTTTGTGCTCATGGTGTTGTGGTTCGTAATCTTCCTCATGACCTGCATCGTTTTTTGTTTTTTTTCTCCTCTCAGGCCATGTAAGAAAGCAAAAGACACAAATGATCACCAAACCATTGGTTGCAAAAGACATAAGTGAACTGGTGACTTGGCAAAGGGACTGCTGACCACCACCATGTCCCAGTGATTCATCTCAGGACGTGGTGTATCTCCTCTTGTTCATTGTGCTGTGTCTAAAGCTTTATAGCTCCGTTCTGTTGGCTGTCTCATCTGTTCACTCCTTATGTGCTGTATCTCTCTGTGGTTTTCTCTTCAGATCCGCAGGGTGTGTCACATAACTACATATCCTTATCTTCTCCCCATCCGTTGCCCCTTTCCACTGTGCATTGACTGCATTCCTTGTTTACTGTCTTACAATGAATTCGGGTGCCTATTTGACAGGTTTTCTGAATCTGCCAAAATGTGTGCTCACGACACACTTGCAGCACATCGCTTGTGCAGTCTTGGTTTGGTTGCTTTAACAGACATCATCAGCTCTCCACACAACAGAACAATTAATAGTCACTTTTACTTTTGTAATAATTACATGCAATTAGATATCACTGTGTTGGAATGTGGAAAACTGCAGCCTTTATTTCTCAGTTGATACCTAATCACATACTGTATGTCCGTCTCTATAATTAAAAAAGGAAAGATACTATTTTTATCTGCTGTGTGAGAATCATTTGAGGTCAGCGGGGGGTTTTTAACCTGATGGTGAGCGGTGGGCTCTGACCTTGTTTTTTTTGCTTCTTCCAGGTGCTGATACAGAACAAGAAGATTGACCTGAGCCATGTGACCTCGAAGTGTGGCTCTCTAGACAACATCCATCATCGACCAGGTAACAGTCAACTTGTTCTCGTTAGGAGGGGAAATAAGGGGTAACAGTGGTGGAATAAAGGTTAAAAAAGCATTTTACCAGCAGGTCGCAGGTGCAATCTCTAAATATTTTTTTTTCTTTCCAATGTTCCCCCATATTTTTGTATGTATTTTTTGCACACCATTTATTGGATTGTCTATTGATTGGTTAGTTTTTCTGCATAGTGTGTTTGTTTTCTTTTTGTTGTAAATTATGTCATGCTTAGTTTTTATTATTTTATTGGTTTTTGTTTTTAAGAGAGGGGAGGTCCATCAGATAAGCCTGTGGCTTCTTGACCTTTCACTATCCTGATTTTATTGCAAACATGTATTGTGTTTAAATATCTAAAAAATCTAGTTCCACTATATTTGAGAGAAGGCATACACCAGAAAAAGAATAGGTGTTTTAGATTTTGGGGTGAACTGTCCAGACAAGCAATGATCCCTTCAAAAGCTACAAGTAGAAGCAGTACCTAGCAAGTCGTTCCTCGCAATATAATAAACAAATTAAATAACAAATACATGATTTGAAAATGCAAAGGCCCGTGGGTCAGATGTCCTTACCCAGATAATGTATCCAGATACAGATCACATGTTAAAATCAGGTGTAAACAGGGCCAAGACACTTTTTTACCTGTATACGGTATGTCGAGACACTGAGTGTGAAAGCAAGCCGTGAAATGTAATGCACTGTTGCTGTTTGTAAACTTGCAGTAAAGTGCAATCTAATCTAATTTAAATAATGAATGTAATTTGCAGTTTATATTTATGTCCTCCAGTCAGATGAAGCTCCGTAACTGATCTGTGGAAGCGTTTTACATTTGGATTGACTGCTCGATGGATCTGTCCACAGGCAGCCGAATGTGGGAGGTGTTGTGTTTCCTGGCGGCCTCGTGGTGTTCTATGTGATTGGGTCACACCTGGAGAGGGTTATATGTCCAATTTTCATTTTTTTCCCTTCAAATCACTCACTGTGTAAAATCCACAAAAACACAGACTCTTTCAGTGACTTGTACTCGCGTTCAATGGGTAAGGAAGGTCTCAGGAAAGTGTTTCATAGTCAGAGTTTATGATCCAATGCAACTGTCTATATGCAATGCACCAAGCATTAGAAGTGCTGTCCCCCAATGATGATCCCACCCAGAGAGAGCATGTTTCCTTTCCTGTGGTAAAACGGGCACAAAGTTGGCTCCAAAGATAAAGTCCACAGCCAGTTTTTTTGGAAGTTACTGTTGAGTTTTTTAGTTTTTGATGCTTTGATCGCCTCCAAAATTTGTGGGGTTGGGGAAAGGACTGTAGCATATATGTCAAAAATCTTTTCAAATGAAATCAAATATGCATGATTAGATAACAACCAGTGATAAGTGGCAAATGTTTTTTTTATTTTTTTATTTGGGTGGACTGGCTAGATGTAAGACTTTTGCTGTGAGGTGTGGAAACCCCCTCTCCCCTCCCAGATGGTGTTGTGGTGAGGTCCTGTAGCTCCATCTGCTGGTGCCTTCCTGTCTGTGCTTCCATTTAATAACCTTCATTCACTGAGGGAGCGATGAGCATGTAAGCTCTTCCAGTGCAGCTTTACACATTTACCTTCCCAGTGAAGTCTGTTCCAACAGAACAGGATTTGGCACAAGCAAACTTTCCCACTACAACAACTTCTCTTTCACCTTTAGTCAGTTGCTCCCACTATGTAAACCTGACATACACCATTATGGCCTAAGGTCAGTGGACACCCCATCTAATTATTATACAGCACATAGCCATGAAATCTCCATAGACAAACATTTAGAAATGGATCGTAAAGAGTTCAGTGACTTTAAACCTCTGCCACAAGTGATTGTGAAATTTTTTACCCTATTAGGTCTGCCCTGGCCAACTGTAAGGGCTATTATTGTGAAATGGAAGCACACAGGAGCAACAACAGCTCAACCAAGAAGTGGTTGACCACGCAAATCTGTTGCATGTGTTCCAAAGTGACTCTGGAAGCAACATTAGGATACGAACTGTGTGTCAGAGACACCATGAATGGGTTTCCATGGATGAGCATGCCATGCAATGCCAAACTGGAGTTAAGTAAAACATGCAGCAACTGTACTGCAGCAGTGGAAATGTGTTCTTTTGAGTGATGAATCATGCTTGACTATCTGGCAGTCTGATGGATAAAAATCTGGGTTCATCAGCAGATGCCAGGAGAATGCTACCTACTGGAGTCAATAGTGCCTGCTGTAAAGTTTTCTTTTTTTCTCAGGGGGCGGTAACGTGCGCATAGAGACTGTGAAGTTGGACTTCAAAGACAAAGCCCAAGCCAAGGTGGGTTCCCTGGATAATGCTCACCACATGCCCGGTGGAGGCCACATCATGGTGAGTGTCAGCTCCATGATTTAAAGGAATCCGCGATTTAAAGGAAAACAAGTTTTTGAAAAATTGTCTCAATAGTCAATTTAGATATAAGCTCTAACACTCTTTCTGTCATTTTTCGGTGTAATTTCTTATATAAGTCATGTTGCGCAGACTTTTCAGCTGCCTTAATTTAATAATTTTTTTGTTAAATGGAGAGAATGTAGATAGAAAAATAATCCATGCTGCCAACATTACTGTAATCTTAAAACATAAATATATAGTCTGATATACAGTATACACCGATCAGCCACAACATTAAAACCACTGACAGTTGAAGTGAATAACATTGACCATCTTGCTACAGTGCAATATTCTGCTGGGAAACCCTGGATCCTGGCATTCATGTGGATGTCACCATCTGCCAAACACCCTTGCAGATCAATCACACCCCCCATGGCACCGGCACACCCCGATGGACATTAGCAGGACAATGCGTGCTGCCACACCACAAAAACTGCTCAGGAACAAAGTGTTTAAGGGGTCCACCTGGCCTCAAAATGCCCCAGATCCAAATCTGATTGAGCTACATGGGACGTGCCAATCCATGGATGCCATCGGGGAGTGCTATTGCCATGAGGGGGCTTACTTTGTCTGAAACAATGTTTTGGAGGGTTTATGGGTCAAACAACATCCACATGAATACCAAGACCCAGGGTTTCCCACTAGAACATTGTACTGTAGCCATGATCAATGTCATTCACTTCATCTGTCAGTGGTTTTAATGTTGTGGCTGATCGGTCTAGTACTATAGGGTAAAACTGGTAAAGTTGTGTTTAGGAGCCAATCTTCCAAAAACTTGTTATATTCCTTTATCTTCCTGTGAGGGTAATGGTATATTATACACCACTCTCAGTAAATAACGCAGAGGTTCAAACACCCAAAGTTTTGTTCATCAAGTATTCATTTAGGCTTTGAAGTCAACACAAGACTAAGAGCAACAGCCTCAGAGTACAGTTTTCTGGAGTTACAGTCTACATGATACGAAAATGATCTAATCCTCCTTTTCCATCCACATCATCACTCCACCCGCCTCTGTTAGATTGAGACCCACAGGCTGTCGTTTCGCGACCACGCAAAAGCACGTGTGGACCACGGAGCTGAGATCATCGTTCAGTCTCCCAGCCTGTCCGGCTCAGTTTCTCCTCAGCGCCACCAGGACAGCCACCTATCATCCTCCGGGAGTCTCAACATGACGGATTCACCGCAGTTAGCAACCCTGGCTGAGGATGTCACTGCAGCTCTGGCCAAGCAGGGTTTGTGAACAATGGATCTCTGGATTCCTGCTCTGCACCCTAGACATCCTCACCCCGATCCCTTCAAACTTTTCTGAGAGCAACCTCAGCTAAACCACAGCCTCTAAACATCTCCACTTCAAGATCCATCACTCAACTCTTAGACTAGAGCCTGGAATTAGAAGCTACTGTACGATCCTCTTTATTTCATGTCTATTTTAAATCCAAATATGTGCTATTTCTGATTCATTTTGTTGGCCTCTCTCTTTTTGAATGACGTTGCATAGAATAGTTCAGACTGTGCACTGGTCCTAGATTAAGTGGTTTATACAAAATGGGGACCGAGTAATGGCTTGCCTGGTCCAGCATCAGTGTTTTGAAGAAGCTACAGCCTTTTTTCTACTTTAAATGAGAAGTAACGTGGCCAAACCACCACGCAGCACGCGTTGTTCTTGCTCAGTAAACGTGCATGGACGCCAAACCCCCTAACTAAACCAAGCATCTTTACTGCAAGTCATTCTTGTCATCCAATATATAATATATTTAAGAAATATATATAGAAACATGTATAAATACAAGTTCTTTGCCATCTAAATGTCCAAAAAAACATTTTAAAAGGAAGTGACAATATGGCTAAAAAATATACCTGTAAAATTGCATTACTGCAAGAAGTAGGTCATGTTATGACAAGCATGTATTGATTCTAATATGAAAAGAGGCTATTTTGTAATCTAAAAAATGATTTTACTAAGTTATTTCCTCAATTATTGGATAAGGATCAAACGAGTTCATGTTTTGTAGTTATTAGTTGTTTACAGTGTAATGCTTGGTGACAATGTCGGACAGCCGAATTGGTGTTGCTAAGGAATGCCTCTCAGTCCTGTTGACGAGCATCACGCACTCGTCTCTGCGCAGTAGTTCAATATAGACTCCTGTTTATACATCAGAACAGAGCTAAACTCCGCAGCTCATTCTTGTCTTTACAGCTGCATATATTCAGCTCACATGCAACATGCAGTACAAACGTATGTTGTCTGAACCACAGAGGAAGACGCCTGAAACACAACCTGAGTTTTAGCAGACGACGCAGCTACTCTGAAATCTGTCTGTGTGTGTGTGTGTGTGTGTGCGTGCGTGCGTGCGTGCGTGCGTGTGTGTTTGGTGCAGATCCCATGCTGTTTTGCGACGTATGCTACCGTATCTGGATGTTTTCTTGCAATATGTGGGAGAAGAAAGTGGACGAAAATATTTTGAAAAATCCATTAAAAAGACAATTCATGAAGAAAAACAAAATGACCGAGGGAACTCGGATCCTGTTACATCTGTTAGGAATAAAGTGTTTTGGGTGATCTAGTTTTTTTTTCAGGCACTGTTTGTGGTATATCCTGCCTCCTGCCTAATTACTGCCCTCACCTGCAACTGTTTGTTTGCTTCTGTGTTTTTTCTGCATACCCCCATCTCCGTGTGCCCCCTCCCCACCTCCTGCTCCACCCTACAGCAACTGTAAATGTATTTAAAAGGTCAAGTAGATGTACGCAGTTTTTCTCTTGTTGATATGACACCAATTACAATAATTAATGACAATAAAAAGGACAAAAAGTGATAATGGAGTATTGTCTTCTATTCAGATTATAAGACGTTATAAGAAGTTAATAGTCAGTAGGTTGGCATCTTTGAAAATACCAGTACGCTTATTTGTTTTTTTGCTGACAGTTAAAAGAGAAGATTGATACCACCCTCCTTTCTCTACAGTACATATGAAGCTACAGCTAGCAGACATTTAGCTTAGCTTAGCGTAGCTTAGTTTACCTCAGGAGGGGAAAACTGCTAGTCTGCTCTGTCCAATGAGCAGACTGTTTATTGGCCGTGACTCTGTGTCTAGAGCGCAGTGATATCAAACGGCTTACAGACATGTAGCTTAGCTTAGCTTAGCTTAGTTTAACTCAGCAGGGGAAAACCTCTAGTCTGCTCTGGCCAATGTTGACAAAACTGACCTACCAGCACCTCTAAAGTTCACTGATTAACACAGTTTATTCCATTTGTTCAACCAACAAAAATAGTTTTAGAAAAGTTGTGCGCTAAGCCAATCGACTGTTAGCTGTAGCTTGATATCTGACAGACATACAGTAGGCTACATGAGAGTGGTATCAATCTTTTCATCTCACTCTTTGCAAGAAAGTGAATAGCCCCCAAGTGGTTTTCTGAAATGTCTAACTATTCCCTATAACATGCATCTGGCTGAACTACTGTATGCATGCAACAAGTAAATACAGTCAAATATCTGGAAATAAAATGGGAGTTTGTGAAAAGTTTATTGTGAAATGGAAGAGGATACAATAAGTTAAGACCTAGGGATGGTGTGGATTCATTTTGATGGCCAGTCCTGGTCAAAACCAGTCACTTCACTGAGAGAAAGAGAGTTAGCCAGACAGTAAGGGGCAGGAGGGGATGGTCGTCATTATCCCACGTTCCCCTCCATCACTGTTCCACTGTGAAAACCAGTGATGATTAAAAAAAAACCTAAAAAAAACAAGGGAAGGTGGGGGGGGGGCTTGGATGAGGATGAAGAAGTTAAGTTGGAAATCAGGACGGCTTCCCGTCCTGCTGGAGGAGGAGGAGGAAAAAAAGCACCAGTTGGACAAAAAAAAAAAGTGTCAAACAAAATAAAAGAAGGGTTCAGGAAATGACACCTCATAGTCCTTTGTTTCCCCTGCTTCCTCAGGTGGTACAGGAAACAGTGAGTGGATGTCACGACACCATGGGGTCTGCACATATACGATGCTCACCAGCACAGTGGCAGGGTCCTTACACAGACATGATGTGCTTGACAAAGGCTGCAGAAGAAAACCAGGGCAGCACACAGAGAGGACAGAAGAGAGGGGAAATGAGCGTGAGATGAGAAGAACGTGTAAAAACTTCAAAGTTCAAACGCAGAGCTAGAAGTTCATAATCACGGCAACAGACGTAGAGATATATGACTTTTAGTCCCAAGTATGGGTCAAGCTAAACGAAATCACCTACATTATCCATGATACAACTCAACAGTTTCTTTCCTTATGATGGCATATTCAGGGTTAGCTTTTAATTTTTTGTTAAAGGAACAGTTCACCCAAAAATGAAAATTTAGACATTATCTACATTTTTACACCCTTTTTAAATCCAAAATCTTCACTGTAGCAGCTAAGCTAAAAGCAATGCACAAGCTTGAACATGTGTACATGTACCACTAGATGAGATCAACGCAAACTTGCGATCTCTGTATGTCTCTCATGTTTACCTCCTACCTGGGCTCTAGCATCACACCTTGCCTAGCAGCACATGAAGGTGCGTTCAAACTCGTGCACCCACTTCAGACGGGGTGCTACAAGTCCCCAGCTTTTTCAGTTGTTCAGGAGAAAGCTGCAATGCTGTTGCTGTGAAGCTTCTGAAATGTTTTGGGGATCAAGAAACATCACCTGACCTGCCATTGGCGTGTGTGAGTAGATAATTACTGAATTTTCATTTTTGGGTGTACTGTTCCTTTAAATACCCTCCAAAGCCAAAGAACACAAACATCTGTTTTCACAGAGTGGTATTCTGCAAGTAAACTAAACCTCAAGGAAAAGAACGGTGGATGATATAAGAATTATTGTGACGTAATATATTAAATAATACGCAACCCGTGTAGAAAATATAACAGCATATATTATTAGTCTTAGTGTTATAATTTTGTGGCTTACCCTCATAGTTGACGCAGCCATTCTCATCCTCCTGTCCTGTCATGAGAGCATCGATCTCAATCTCAGTCATCTTCTCTCCTGCAGGGGGAGGCAGAGGACAACCAGTATTAATAACACACACACACACACACACACACACACACACACACACACACACACACACACACACACACACACACACACAC
>JBBPCS010000001.1:19951282-19962872 GCA_037974645.1 Hollardia meadi | reverse complement strand
TCTGACCCCCCCCCCCCCCCCCATAGAAACTCTGCCGCAGTCCTTGCACCTGAGCTGCACTATAGAATCTTAATGGCTTCAACAGCCTGGTAGAGTTTGACTTTTGAGATGTGATAACAGGTCAGCTTGTGTGAACAACCTCCGGTTTATTTGACCATCAAGTGAAGTTTTATTGTGTGAATTCTACGTATACAGCACTGAGTTGCACGTGAAGTCATGTAATCCATTTCAGACATTCAGGGGTAATTTCCAAATAATGTTTTGGTTTGTTTTTTATCCAAAGTGAGCCAGTGTTACACACAACCTACAGTCTCCCCGCTATTGTCACTGTAACTCCAGCACCAATTTGACAATTTAAATAACATTTAAAAGAGCAAATAAGTGTGGTTAAAGTTTGCTTCAGCAGCCACAACAAATAGGTTTCTAAATATGTTTTAGTGCACTTAGTGTTACTAAGTCATTCTGAGAATCACATTAGTGAAGATAAACAATCTTCTTCTGGCTAAACCTGTAACACTTTACCTAAATTATCATCCGTTCCCAGCTCCTTTGGGAAAAGCCATACTGTGGGTGTGAGGTCAGCTCTTATAAAGGCTTCAACTGTACAGTAAAGGACACAGGCAGTTTAAGGTCCCTGGGCCACAAGGAGTTGTGTTTAGCTAACTTTTGTTTTAATTTCGTAAAGCCTTTGGCTTTATGTTGTCAAGAGAACATTTTGTGCAGCATCTGCACAGTCTACAAACATGCAAATCAAGTAGACACGTTGCTAAATTGCTTGTCAGAACTGTTGTCCTCACAGAAACGAGCTGATTGGGGTTTTATTTAGGCAAACACTTCTCAGATGCAGGAACATCATCATGAGAGGAGGTTTTTGAGTTGTGTGCAACGCTTTGAAGTATCCAGCCCTTATAGCAGTCAGGAGAAACAATCAGGAGAGTTGATTCAGATGCAGTTCATTCTCCTGACACACCTGTCACTTTGACCACCTCCTAAACAGAAAACAGGAGAAACACAAGAGCAAAGCAAAAGAAGCCACAAACAAATAGGAAGGGTCATCACAGGCTCAATTTGCAGCACAAAGGAATCATCGTCTGCCGTTGCACAACCCAAGCAGTCCAAGTTTTGTTTTCCCCCAGGTAACCCTACAACTATGAAACCGTGTTTTGGTAAGTTTGACCTGCTGCTGTCGCTGGATCACAGGGGTCTGTCTTTTCCCAGGGGGAAATTTGCCTTTGACAAGTGTCATTACGATTCACCTTTTGGGCATTAGAGCCGTTTGAGCATAATTGATATCTGCACCAAATTTCATGGCAATCCATCCAATAGATATCGAGACATTTCACAAAAATACACAAATATAAACCTATTTATAGAAACTTCAATCGGGACCAAATTGGTGGACCCACTGACTGGCCAAAAGACTGACATTGCCCTCCCTAAAGCCACCCTGCGTTCTTTCAATGTAAGCACCTTATCAACTGGGAGTACAGTTCCTTCATTTTCATTGTACAATGATAATACCATCTAATTAAACAACATGTGATAGGGGAAGAGGACATGGCTAAGATGGTAAGGGCCCAGTTTTTATGGATCAGTTATTAATCTAAAGCTCATGAGTGAAAAGACGAAGGAAGTCTTAACATCATGTATACATTATGCAAGAGGCTATAGTTAGCATGTCTTCTTCCAAGCTCAAACAATACGGATCTATAAATATCCTAGTTAGACAACTGAGTGACAACTGTCAAAGCTACTGACATTTTTTACTTGACCTGTGCTCCTTCTTTGGCAGTCTGGTCTTCCAGTTGGCCAACATGTGCTCCAAAAGTGACCTTCTTTAGCCCTTTTCTAATTCAACCAGTCATTCTATATCTATTTCCTTGAGACCAATTGAGCTAACAAAACCTGGTGTGCAAAAGGTCTAGACTACCTATCAAAATATATATAATGGTAGGAATTAAAACAATTTGTTCAGAGAACTTCACTTGCTATGTAATGATACTCACATTGCCTTACATACACAAAGGTTTCTATCTCCACACACAATAGTTCTAAACATTGTAATACATTTTGAGCCAATGGGATTCTTTGGATCTTTAACCCTTTATAGGGTACTCATTGAAATACTTCGAAATTCAAAATTTCAACCCTAGGGGAGGATATTAGAGGATATTACAAGACTTATTATATAAATATATAATATTTATATTATATATATTATTATTTTATTACAACACTGAAGTTACCAAATATGATTCCTCGCCCGATAAAGGATTAAGCATCAGGAAACATAAATGGGAAGTAGCAACCAAAGTGGAGATTATTATCTGGCTACTTCATTTTATTTAAATCATTTTACCTCATTTGCATGGGCATTTCTGGAGAGATATTGCAGCCAAGAGAGGGATGCTGCATGCTACGAGATCTCACACGCAGGAATGAAAAATATGTTAATAACGCTGAGACCAAGGTAAACTAGGTTGATTTTCATCAGCTAAGACAATGGGGCTTTTTTTTAGATAGTGTAGTTATATTGAAGAATAGATAGAGAGAAAAGGTTTTTGTGGGTTATTCTTTTGCAAACTAGTAATTTTTGGATCTATTTTTTTTCTGTCACCTCCTCAACCTCAAGCTTCATCCTTTGGGGGGGACAAGCAAAGCAGTCCATAATATCACCCCCAGGTTTGCTTCAGGACAGACGCTATAACTGTCTCCTCTCAGGAATGAATGACAGTGTGATTTGAAGCACTTCGCTTGTTGCTATGTATTCGTAGCAAAATCATCCGAGGTGCACTGCATTCTTGATTCAGATCCAAACTCTTACTGAAGGGAAGAAATGTCTGAATCAGGATTCTGAGGAAAAAAATGATGGAGGCGCTGACTTTATTGCAGCTCCTAACCTTAGTGCCCTCCTGCGCTAATGAAATGTGAAGAACCTGAGCTTGAGAGAGAGAAAAAATCATACGATGAGTGCGCTGTGGTGTAAGATTCCAAAGATGGCGGATGTTACCAGATCACTGGCATTTTGCCTCTGCGGGGAGTTGGAGCGTTGCAAGGGGTAGCTGTTGGGAAGGAAATGACAGAGAGCACTGATGGACTTCCTTTGCCACGAAACAGGCGGCAAAGGTCACCCAGTCAGGCATCTGAGATGACTAGAGAGTAGGTTTTGCATTCTGGTCCACCCCCCCGAGCCCCCACCCATTCCTTTTCAAACCCTGAGTGCTTCTTTCCCTGCACTCCGACCATGCCAAAAGGAATGAGGCTGTAACTGAGCCTGGGGGCACAGATGGAGCCTATTTATAGTCCCTACAGAGAGGTGTGAAGTTTCTTGGGATTTCTAAGAGCAGGGGGCCATGGCTCCTTAAGGGGGTTGATGCAGCCTCTGTGGCCAGCATGCTCTCTTTCCCTCTCTCGCTCTCTCAAAAGCCCTCGCTGCTCCACACAGGAATTAGACGGGGCAGGCTAAACAAAGCTACTCGCTGCCCTTTTTACTGGAGACACTACAGAGGAAGGGAATCCGATACCAGGTCTATGGGGACGGTCTCCTTCTTCTTTTTCTCCAGCTGATCACTCGGTCTTCCTTTTACGCTCTGTAGGCTGAAGTTGCAGGACAATCACACTGTCATGATGCCATCACCAAAACCACGAACGCTGTGCAGATCTCCTTCTAACTTGACGGCATATACTGTAACACCAGGATAAGGGCAAAGTACAATTCTCAAGATGGTGATAATAATATACATGTCAAGCCTATTAAAGTACTTAAACAGCTTTGAAGCAGCATTTTAAAATAATTGTACTTATATTTCAGATGCATTAGTTTATTCATCATCTAAACCTTGACTAACCTCTGGTCCAGAAAACTGGCCTGACAATTTTCAACTCAGATAATAGTACTACTGGCACAACTGCTGCTACTATTACGGCTTTCTGTATGAACTGAGTATTTAAACTGCTGCTGTGTTATGAACCATCCAGGCCTCTCAAGTCACATGTCCCCATGCAGAGTCAAAATCAGGCAGAGCCTGTGCTCGAAAGCTTGAAGTCTACTCCAACTCACAATTCTTTTAAATCCAGGCTTAAAACTTTTCTGTTTACCATTCCCCTTTATTACATTAAATGTGGCACAACTCATTCAGAACTTTGAACTGCACTGTATCTCTTATCCTCCTCTTTTACCTGTTTATGTCTTATAAGCACTTGATGTTGAAAGATACATAAACTTGTCTTGTCTTAGAACAATATATAAATTACAATATCTTGAAACTGCTATATCAGTCTCATCCTGCACTGAACAAACCACCCCATATATCTTTGAAACAAACATCAATTATATCTGTCATCTCAGGGCCACGTCTGTGCTTGGAGACCTGGCAAAGTGAAAGGTGAGGGAGCCTGCCTGTCTATTCACGTCCTCTCTTAAGCTTGGCCACCATTTGAAACTCATACTTGAAACCGCAGACAATCTGGGGTCCCTCCACTGAGGACAGACACCGGAGCTCATTAGGCCCCACCTCCAGCCAATCAGTGGAGGAATTTAGACGGCAGCTAATCACAGCTCTCCCTGTAATAAAGCTCCATACAGTACATTGCACAGGCTTCTCATGTTATGATAATCATCACCTAGCAATTTTCCATTGCACAGTATGTGATTCTGTCATTATTGACAGCAAGTAACCGGGGCTGTTTTTTGGAGGGGCATAGCAGTTTGAAAGTAGATAAAGTCGCCAGAGAAGAGGAAAGCATCAATGTATCTTGAAATTGAAATTAATCATTTAAAAAAAGAATCTCATTTGATTCACCCCTAAAACAAACTTGCGTTTACAATTTATTTTAGTGTATAGGTAGAAAGCCTGGAGACGTTGGTGAAACCGTCTATGAATATTAATCAGCACTGATTTACATTCTTTCACTTATTAAGAAAACCTCATATAAAAAGTTTTGAGTATTAATAATCATATTGCGCAGTTTTAAAGGTTCAGTGTGTAAAATTTAGTTGCATCTAGCGGTGAGGTTTCAGATTGCAACCAACTGAACACCCCCAGTCTCACCCTCCCGTCACTTGAGGCTAAAAACACAAAAGGCCCTCTCTGGAGTGTTTAAAAGGCTCGTTCTAACACAACAATTCTTAGTTCCAGGTGACTATTCACTAAAAACTAAAACAGAATTCTGAATATTACATATATTTTCTGCCCCTAAATCGTCCACACTGGACCTTTAAAGGTGCAGGAAATAGCTCTTTATGTTTGATGGTGACAAGGCAACAACATTATGGCCTTGGTAAGTGTTGAGTGGCTTCACTTTCTCACTGTCTAAAAATATTTACACTTAAAGGTGTAGTAAGCCAGTGGTTTTTGCAGTGGGGCTCCAGGGTGCCCCAGGGGTCCTTGAGGGGGTTCCAGGGGGTACCTAGCAAGAAGAGGAATAATTTATTTTCACTATAGCTCACTATAACACATTATAACTAACTAAGATGGAAACAAAATCTTATAAAATGGTGGTCTACTTTGTGTCGGTTTAGGGGTCCTGGACATGAAAAGGTTTGGGTATGCGTGTCACGATCAAGATAGTTGATTATTAAATTTCAATCCCAGGTCCTCAAATACAAGCTTTAAAGGGACAGTTCAACCCCAAATCAAAAATACATATTTTTAAATTTCTTTCTGGCTTATAGTGCTATTTATCCATCTTGATTGTTTTGATGTGAGTTGCTCAGTTTTGGAGATATTGGCTGTAGAGATTCCTGCTTTTTCTCAAATATGATGGAACTAGATTCCACTTGTCTTGTGTCGCTCAAAACGGCAATAAAATATCTTTATAAGCTTATCAGCACTGTCTCTTTCCAGAAATCATGACCTGGTTACTCAATATAATCTACAGACCTTTCAGGCAGTTTCATGTAGGATCTATTTTCTATCTCTTGAACTACATCGATCACCGCACAGAAGGAAGCACACATCTACTCAGGACTGTGGCAAGCCATTTTAACATTCAAAAGCTAGACTGCATACATCACAGATATCTGTAAGTCAGTTCTTTCTAGTCAAAAAGAACAATTCAGATATTCACAATGATTTTCTTCCTGTCCACAACTGTCATTTCAGATGTCCACGTCATTCTTCCAAGGACGAATGACGTCACTTTTATAATTCATGTGTATGGGGTTTCTCATTACAGATATCTACAATTCAGTTGCAGATGCCTGCCGCTTAGTTATGACTAGGTGTAACTCCAGCTTCAGATATCTTCATTTTGTTCCTGCCCAGTCATATTGCCAGTTCAAGTTATCTTGAATTATTTTGACTTCATCGCTTTAAGCGTTGGTATTTGATAACCTGGAAAGGAGACTTGACTTGGTACTCGACTTGACTAAAACAAACAATGGAGAAGCTCAGCTTACAACACACACAGAGGGATTGTTGCTTCATTCTGTTCAGCACGCAAAAAAGTGAATAGCTGCTTGTATTAAAGTTCAAAAGCTCAGTATATTTATATACTATATATATATACCAATATATTTAATCTTTAATATAAAGCCTTTGTAATTCAGATAGTTGTTCCCTTGTTTAACAGACTTACGGATCTGCTGCATGATTTCTATTCCATAAGACAACTTTAAACAGGGCCATGATTAATTACTGTCAATGGAGGGGAGGATTTAGAAATAGTCATGTGTACAGTTGTCTGTGTTCTAAATGAAGAGATGGTGTCAGTAAATATTAAACAGAATTAAATTAACTTATGTTAGATATCTCCCCTTCACTCAACACATGTGGGTCTCTTGGGAAAGTTTTTTTTTTTTATTCTTTAAGAGTGGAGTTCATATAACATATGAATGTGCCCTCTTCTTATCTTACCATTGATGGATTCTTGTCAGGTGCAAACTCCAGCCAGCTGCTATTTGTATTTCTTACATTTGTTTCCTTTATAAGGTATAACATGGCATCAAATGTTGAATACTACCTTGGAAAAACACAGAAAAATCCAAAAATGTCCCAAGAATATGCATGTCATGGGAAGTGAAATTAAAAATACACTGCTGTCTTAGAGGAAGCACATACATGGGTCATAATCATCATGATAAATCAGAATTAATTTACAGTTTTTTGACTGCTTAAGCATTATCACCACCTTTATTCAACCCACTAACACTACGAGACACTAACGAGATTTCAGCAAAAAATTACATACTGCTATAAATGCTGTAGTCTGCTGGACACTGACAACCAGCACAGACTCATCAGCTCTTTTGTACCGATAAGAGTCTTAATATATTGTTGTGGAAATATACTGACATACCCTGTACTTTAACGCATCACCTCCTGCACAACATAAATACATTTCTGTGGTCCCCATAAAGACTTCAGTCATGTCAACTGTAAAGCTGTTATAGCTTTGACTACACACTGGCAGCTAAATGACACTAGAGGCCTCTGAGTCGTTCCATATAACTCATATATATAGAGCTGCGCTGTCACCTCCAGCCTGCCACTACAACACTATGCACTGACTCTAAATGCCTCTGACTCCTTTGTTACCACTGGATGTCACCAGTGCTCCACAGTTGTACTGTCAGACAGAGCACAGCCTAAGTTTGGACTCAGACAGGAACATGATTTGTAGGGTGCTTTGGTTCTGACAAATGCCCGCAGAAAACAAGCCATGATTCGGTTAGACTTAAATATAAAGTATATGTTTATGTTGTTATGAGTAGGTAATTAACTTCAGCGACATACTGGAACTTCTTACATTTTTGAAGTCAATTTTATTTATTTAGCCCAAAATCACAATGTCACATTCTGCTTTACAATCTGTACAGTGTATGACACCCTCTGTTATTAGTCCCTTGGTTTGAGTAAGAAAAAACACCCCCTCCTCACAAACAACCCTTTTTAAAGGGGGAAAAATGGAAGAAACTTCAAGAAGAGCCATGGTGGAGGGATCCCTCTCCCAGGACAGAAATACATGCAATAGATGTCACATGTACAGAGCAGACCATCAAAATCACAGAATATACAGATGGCAATGACAACATTTCTAATACATGTAGATCATAAAATATATGTATGTAATATAAATGAGGACAAGTGAGCAGCTTGAGATGTCACCAAGTGGCACCTGCACCATATGACCTCCTCTCTACCATGGTGACCTGGAAGGGGACAGGCCACACAAAGAACAGCAAAACAAATTTTGATGAAAAAAAAGAAGAAAAAAAAGTAGGTCGTAAAACAAGTGAGTAATGATCAATATAATGGCGAAGATGGCACCACAGCTTTCACAAAGTTACAAACAGTGCCTATTAGTTCAAGACAACGTTCTGGATTGTGGAGGCATTTCCTGATCTATACAGGGCCTATTACTCACACCCACTTTGTTCAGATTGCTGAACCCAGCAGAGTGGCAGTCAGGCAGCCTTCTCCACAGAGGACCAGTCTTGCAGTGATCAGCAAATACACACAGACCACTATAATCCCACCGCTGCAAAGCCTGTGCACGGTCAGTTTGCACCCCCCCCCCCCCCCCCCCTTTTTTTTTTTTTGCAGGCAACTGGCTTCAAAGAAAAGGCTGTAAAAAAGCCTGTTACACAAGTTTGGTGTAAGCAGATGGCTTCATTCTCAGTCAGCATGCATTTTCTTTCAGTTCATTTTCAATGCCCAATAATGTAGGCTGTTAATGCAAGCAATAATTCCACGTGTAAACATTTTCAAAAGTAGTCAAAGTGGCACCCCCCCCCCCCTTTTTCAATATAGAAACAGAATCAGAGACAGTTGTTTAAAATAGGACGATGTAAACATTTTCTTCAAAAAGGCTATTTCAATTTTCAAGTTAGCCAAGATAATGCTGCTCAAATTCAACACAAACACTTAGCCTAAATGTTAATATAATAATGTTAAAGTAGCCTAATAATAAACTAATACTGACTATAGGTATATAACTGTTCAAATTCAAAGTTTAGCATTTTGATACACCATGATGAGTTACATTTCTTTGGCCTGCAGAACCACTTCATTGTTCACATAAACAATCAGGTGTGTTTCAGGATTTAAACGGACGTGAATCGCAGGCCATTTCACAAAAAGTAAGCGTTTTCGTGGGGGCCAATCCTAAGGCCGTGCGCTTCATGCGTTGAGAAAACAACGCGGCACCGGCCAGTCCCGATCAACTTTTCCAGCGCCCAGTTGAACTGTCACGTTGAACACACGAGGGGCAGGCTCAAAACTCATTCATTCAGCTGTCTTCTTAACAAAGTTTACTCGTTGTTGTGAAGTTGGCAGCTTGTAAGACACTGTATTTATTTACTTCGTTTGGTTTCTGGTGACTTCTCATTCACGTCTCGGCTACTTCACTAAAGGAGTAACTCAGGCTAACATGACAAAGATCCTGCTAGCTTGCAGCGTTGTTAAATCTCTGAGACAAGGATGTGTGGTTGGCAGGAGAGTGGGAAACACGTCAGCCTGGCTGAGATTTCAAACTACGAAACATTTTAGTGTGAAGGTAAGAAAACGATGTGTGAGTACAAATGCTATCTGTTAAACTCAAGACCTCCCCAGAAATGCTGCAAATTGAGTGCTAATGCCTGTGGACTTAATGCCGAACTCCGTAGAAAAATATGTCAAGTCTGGGATGCCTCGCCTTTACACAGATTTACAAACACGTAAAAAGTTATAAATGCCTTTTTTCAAAAACAACAGGAGCTGCTCTTATATTCGGCATAGATTCAGCACAAAGAGCAGTTCTTATTTTAAATAAAGCGTGCTATTAGTTAACCAGATAACATGTAAACCGCTGTTGCGTTAGAAATACAGCACGGTGTGCTAAAATAGCAGAGGGAGCCTGTTGAAAAAGTTGGAATTGCATTGATATAGTGTCATCTCTGGTGGACTTTAATTACGCCGAATTGACACTTGACTACATTAGATTCAAGAAAATGTTGTAAATAATATATTTAACCCAGTGCTTGTAAATTTAACAAAGATTGCAGTACATTGCAGGGTTTGCTAATGCAGTTTGGAATGGCGACTAACAGGTGAAACTTAACTCCCAAAAAAGATAAAAGAAAGAAAAAAAATGCACTAAAATGATGATTCTTTCAGACTGCTGTCTCAGATAATGTGTAGCATACAGATGCTGGCCTTGCCTGCATCATGTGTTCATCACAGGGAGAATAGCATCATGTTTGAGATCTGCCTCAACATCTTACTTTTTCTCCATCACACTTCCACAGAAAAGCTCACACATTTTGTGGCCAGAGTGGTGCATGGTTTAGTGTCAGTTTTCAAAGCTTATTAATGCAGGATAGATTTTACTCAACTTTTAAGCCTTAATAAACCTTTATGGTCTTAGCACATTGCACACATAAACGATAAATATATCACTGATTAATCTTTTTTAAGAGAGAAAAAGTGGCTGGCTCATCAACCCGTATATTCACATATTTACCATGCACACAAACACATACACGCGAAACAGAAAAATAGATTTGTCTGTCTCAGCATTCACAGCACAATTCACATTGGCCTGCAGTTTCAGCATCAAGTCTCAGAGGCTCACTCGTTGCTAGCACTCCTAAATTCAGTGTACAACACATCTATTTCAAAGTTTTGACTTTGGTCTGCTCCAACCTGCTTCATAAAATATTATTCTTTGGTGAGATTTTGCTCATCGTCTGCCTGCTCTGTTCTAACCCCAAGGCCCAGACAGCCCACCTGGTCTTGGAGGATGGCACCAGGATGAAAGGGTTTTCCTTTGGGCATGATGCCTCTGTAGCTGGGGAACTGGTCTTCAATACTGGCCTGGTGGGGTAAGAAGGAGACATGCTCACATAAGTCAAACAACATTAGATTTTAGACAAAATAATGCAGTTGAACACAGGTCAAATATAAAAAAAATATCAAAAATATCAACCCTTATTTTGAGCTGAACAACCTTGCACCTTAAGTGTATTCAGTTAACATGAGTCAACAACATAATGATGTGCTTTTCATCACATCGCAATATTGTGGCACATTTGTTCTGCTGTTTCCCTGCTGTAGGTATCCTGAGGCCCTGACAGACCCCAGCTACAGAGGCCAGATCCTGACCCTGACCTACCCTATTGTAGGAAACTATGGGGTTCCGAACACCCAGGAGCTAGATGAGCTGGGCCTGAGAAAATATGTGGAGTCGGAGCGAATCCAGGTAGGAAACTCTCTGCTGGTTTGAGGGTTTGAGGCTTTTTGTAGGCATAAGAGCTGCAACGTATTAATTACAAATTCCCACTTTGATCCTTTCACACCATTGTGATTAAAAAAAAAAATGTTTTTGTCCTTGGTACTGTGCCAACTTGGCTTGTTGACATAGAATATTTGGAAGCAACAATTATTAGTGTTCCAAAGAGGCGGGTCGTAGCCTACACTACGCCACAAAACGATACACCTTATGCTATTTTTTTTTTTTTTTTTACAGAGACTTCTCCTCATCAGCGTCAATTAAGCAACCCTGAGTATGACACGCTAGTTACCAAAGAAAGGCCGAAAAAATAACCTCAACAAAACGGTCAAAGATGTAATTTTGACATTTAAGGTGGACTGAACGATTCCGACGTCAA
>JBBPCS010000001.1:19927627-19950643 GCA_037974645.1 Hollardia meadi | reverse complement strand
TCCAGACCTGTCCCTCATTGAAAATGTGTGGCACATTATGAAGCGCAAAATACGACAACGGAGACCTTGGACTGTTGAGCAAATTAAATCATATATTAAGCAAGAATGAGACAGAATTACATTTTCAAAACTTTAACAATTCGTGTCCTCTCTTCCCAAATGCTTACTGAGTGTTGTTAAAAGAAAAGGTGATGTAACAATGGTAAACATGCTCCTGTCCCAATTTTTTGGACACGTGCTGCAGGCATCAAATTCAGAATGAGCGTATATACACAATAAAGTTTATCAGATTGAACATTAAATATCCTGTCTTTGTACTGTATTCAATTACATTTATGTTAAGAAGGGTTTGCAAATAATTGCATTCTGTTGTTATTGACATTTTACATAATGTCCAAACTTTTTTGGAGTTGGGGTTGTACAACAATAAAAGTCAGCATCGGTTCAGACTCACAGTGGGAGGATTTTAAAACCCACTTCCACTCCAGGGTAATTGGTTTGGGATGCCATTTAATATGGCGGACTCTCCGGTGTAGGGGGTAGTTTGAGAAGTACCATAAGACATAGGTGGGGCTGGGCATGACAACACAGTCACAAAAAAAGAGCGCCATAGCAATATTGGAGGTCTAAAACTCCATAGGAAACCTTTAAATCTCGTTGTTAATAAACACTTTCTATCACACGATTTTTAACTGGTTTCACAGATTTTAAAACACTGTCTCCCTTAAAGAAGTCATTAATACCTAATTCTCTGTGTGTGTCTGTGGTTCCCCAGAGGCCAGAACCAGCCGGTGCTGAATGTGATGTCGGGCCAGGCCTTCATCACAGCGCAGAACCATGGTTATGGCATAGACAGCAAGTCCCTGCCCCCAGGGTGGAGCCCACTTTTCGTCAATGCTAATGATGGCACCAATGAGGTTGATTTCATTCTGTGTTAAAGTCTTCTTTCAGAAAACATGACATTTTAATATTTTGTTCTGTAGGTGAAAAGCTCTACTAACAGCGGTCAAGCAAATAAGATACCTCATGGTATCTACAGACCTTAGTTTACAAAATAACACTTTACAAAAATAGTAAACTGACCTGCTTCTGAATTGATCAACAAATGAAATGCAGCAAACTGTCAGCTTTAGTTCAGTTTCCTTATATCAACTCTACATATTCCCCAGGGCATTATGCACACCACGAAGCCTGTTTTCACTGCCCAGTTCCACCCGGAGGCTAAAGGCGGTCCCACCGACACAGAGGTAATTAAAGACTTGGCTAAATGAAGTACCTGCATGCTATACTAAAGTTAAGTATCTTTACAGGATGAAAGTGAAGTGAAAGTTGAAAAGAGTTTTTTTTAAACTTCCAAAGTATCTGTTGTAAAAATGGACTGGTATTAGAAGTTGCAGTACCTGCAAGTAGCAATGAGGTGGCTTGGGAAAGTAATTTGTTTATTTGTGTATTGTGTAGAATGTAAGCTAGACATAGTTGTAAAAATGAATAGAATAAATAATGATTTCCTTCATCACTGGAAGTGAAAGGTGAAATCATCTGTGGTGCCTGATGTTAGATTGCACCAAGGCTGCAGGTTTTTTAGGAAGACCACGCATGTCTGCCTGTTCTTATCCCGACAATGAAGTATGGATGATTCTAAGCTGCAGTTCTTTTTTTTCCCCACATGGCAGGCAAGGACTGTAATAAAGTATGTTGTATTCTCTGTCATATTGGGGGAGAATTCTTGCCTTCCACCAACATTTGACATTTGGGGGAATCACAAAAATTTTGCACTGTGTCCATGACAAAAATGTTATGCCCTTTACTGTCAGGGAAGTGCAATATTATATTTATATGTATCTTTATTTAATATATTTAATAATTATAATGCATTTCTTTCAGAAATTGATAAAACAAATCCAATCTTTACCTTCTAACTGTTGCTGTGTTGTATCTGAAGCCACTTACTGGTTTATAATAGATTATTTAACTTTATTTAACATTTTCTTAAATATTCTTATATAATTATTTAAGCCTTACCTTCAAGAAGGCTCTATTCTGCTAAAAAAAGGCTGCTTTATATGCACCTTGTGGCCAGTCCCAGTATATTCTTTAAAAATTAAAAATACCAAAGTAAAATACAAATAAGACGAAAAATGTGTATTTTTACTCTTACTCTTTTTTAAACTGATTTTAATTGATAAAATGAATGAGCTGTTCCTCATCCTGTATGGTTTTAGAATGCAGACAACAACTGTCATGGTTTTGCTCATCCATATACAAGTAAAAAACTGACCTGAGGAATCAGTAGGGTCAGAGAAATCCGTTTCACACCCAAGACATTGTACCCTTAGGCAGAACTTGATCTAAAAATTAACCACCATGGTGTTTTGGCAACATAAAGTGATGGTTAATTACCCAGTATGTAGGTAACAAAAACGGAAAGTGTGGCCACTATACTACTCAAACCCCGTATATATTGGAATTTGTCTTTATTTCTACAGTTCCTCTTTGATGCCTTCATATCCCTGATCAAGAAAGGAAAGGATGCAAACATAGTGTCAGTAATGCCCAAGAAACCCTACATCCCTCCCAGAGCCCAGGTACAGTATTTCAGACAGGTGCAACAGGTTGATCTAAAATGTTAAGAATAGCAGGTGATTGTAGGTATGTTGGAGACTTTCTCTACATGGGGAAAGTCCAAAACTCTTTCATGGTGTAAAAAACTATTAGAGAATTTGTGAAATAGGTCACTTTGCAGGAAAATATCAAGTGTTTTACAAGTTGGGAACCAGACTGCACAACATCATCAGAACAATTTATAAGTGAAAAATATTTAGTAACTGTAAATGCTGTTCATTAGTTACATGTCAGTGAGTTTCACATCAGGTCCATCAATAAAGACAATTCATGTATCTGTGTTTTATTGCAAGTGGAGTTTCATGCTACACAGTTACTGTTACTGTATTATATGCTGTTAGTCACTGAGTTTGTTGTTTGTCTTTTTGTGTAAATGAAGGTGTCAAAGGTGCTCGTACTGGGTTCTGGTGGTCTGTCCATCGGTCAGGCTGGAGAGTTTGACTACTCTGGATCTCAGGCCATCAAGGCCATGAAGGTAAGAGATAAACAGCAACACAGCACAGCATTTCTGAAATATAAAGTGCGGCCAGCCCGTGTAGTGTTTTATAGGTGATTAGAAGAATTTAAAAATCAATTCTACATTGTATGGCTAACCAATGTAGATTGGCCAACACTGGTGTTACGTGTGCGACGTGTATTAAAAGCCTGGCAGCTGCATTTTGGGGCAGCTGGAGCGAAGACTCAGACTCAGGCAGTCTCAGTGTGGTGAACAATGAATTACAATAGTCAAGACGGAAGGAGACAAAAATATGAATGATTTTTTCCCCCAGATCTTGAAAGGATAACACAGCTTTGATTTTGGAAATGATTCTTAGGGCTTTTGTTTTGACATGATTATCTGACATTCAGTTCTTGATAGCTGTTACGCAGTCTTGCAAGGAAAAGACATTACAGTGGTCATCCGATTTGAAAGAAAAGTGCGGCTGAATATCATCTACATAACAGAAATACCCCTAAACTGACTAATTAAGGAACCAAGGAGAAGCCTGTGCAGGATAAAAGAACAGGACCTAGGATTGAACGATGGCCTGCTCAGGATAAAAGAATGGTCTACAGTGTCGAAAGTTGCACTTAGGTCCAGCAGCAACAGAACTGAACATTTCCTGACATCAGCACATATTAAAATTTAATTTGAAACCCTGAGCAGTGCAGTCTCATTGCTGTGCTTCAAACGAAAACCAGACTGGAATATATCAAAGATTTCATTGCTTTCTAGGACCTGTAGAAATTGTTTGCAAACTGCTTTTTCCAGTACCTTAGAAATAAAAGGACGTTTAGATATACAGTAGGTCTGTAGTTACTGGAAAGTAGTGGCTTTTTTAAGAGAGGCTGAGAGGCTTGATCATTGGGGCTCGATTCTACGTGACACTGATGGAATTTGTCTTGATGTGTCTGCCGAGCCAAGATTGAACTAGACTGATTGTTGGTTTTGGCTTTTACATAGAATTTGTTGACAATAACCAAAATAAATTTGTTAGCATTTAGAACACCCTTGTAACTGACTATCTCTGTGTGCATACTGTAAGGTCTATTCTATTGTCGTATGATGTTGTAGGAGGAGAACCTGAAAACGGTGCTCATGAACCCAAACATTGCCTCAGTTCAGACCAACGAGGTGGGCACCAAGCAGGCCGACTCGGTCTACTTTCTGCCTGTCACACCGGAATTTGTAACTGAAGTCATCAAGGTTGAGCGTCCAGACGGCATCCTGCTGTCCATGGGTGGACAGACAGCACTCAACTGTGGTGAGACGTCTGCAATCGTTTGCGTAAAATGTATAGGATGGCTGAATTTGTGTTTTCACCTGTAGAGTTTAAGCAGGGGAAAATACTGATTGTGACTCAGGGATAGGGGTTCTGTGTGAGGCACCAACACTGTCACTTCGCCAAACATATACTGTATGCTACATGAGTTATTTAAATTGCCTGCATGGTTAACCATACATCTGATTGATGTTTGTGCGGCGGTCAGGAGTCGAGTTATTCCAGCGTGGCGTCCTGGAGAAATATGGAGTAAAGGTCCTGGGAACCTCAGTGGAGTCCATCATGGCCACAGAGGACAGACAGCTCTTTGCTGACAAACTGATGGAGATCAATGAGAAGATTGCACCCAGTATCGCTGTGGAGTCAGTAAGGAACCAATAACAAGAAAAAAAAAAAGATCATCTTCCTATAAACTATGAGAGACAGATGGTACATTCTGCATAACCAGCGTAGATAAATTGTGTATTTTAATGTGTTATAGCATGTGTTAACAATTCTTGCAGTGTAATATTTGTGTGCATCTTTCAGGTATCTGATGCCTTGAAAGCGGCAGAGCAGATTGGCTACCCAGTGATGTTACGATCGGCCTATGCCCTTGGAGGTCTGGGCTCTGGTCTGTGTGCCAACAAAGAAAAGCTGGAGGAAACCGCCCACAAGGTCAGAGGAAAGGCTGCAATATCGGGATATCATAGGCAACTGGGCACAAGTATAAATTGTTATCCTTTTTATTTTTTCTTTACATATGATTGATCAAATCAGCAATTTTCCCCAGACTTTCACTGACAAACCTTTTTAGTTTTATACCTTCTACCCATGTTTTACATCTTGAACAAAGACGAAAGCTTTGAAATTGTTTCAAACTGTTTCTTTGGTGCTTCGCCAGGAAAGGAAGAGTTTGCTGTTGCCAAGCAACATTCTTTTGTGCTTGTCCAGTATCCAGCTTTACGTCTGACAGCTCAATTGGTTCTAATGCGTGATCACAGGCTGCAAAATGAACTGTCTGTGCCTAATGTTTTAGATCGGCACATGACTGTTATGCAATGCTGAATGTTCTTCTGCTTTCCCAAGTATTTATTTTTTGTTTCAATGCAGAGGGAGGACAGTTGACACTGCACTGCGGAAGTTGTTAAAAATAACCTATACAAAATCTATATGGGAATAGGCACAATAGCACACATAATACAGGAAAACATATGCAATTTAATGCAATCTAACATGAATAAATAACCCAGTATATGTAACTATGAGGCTCACAATTTTTAGTTTTGTGTCAGATATGTGTTCATTCAACATTATAATTATTGAGGCTTTAATTCATGATTGGGGTGTACTGAATTGAATTACTGTATGTGGTTAGTTGTGTTATTTAATGTTATTTGTAAATGTTTGTAAAAATTGACATTCATGGAGCTGTTATGCCACACAAGTACAGAAAATGTCAGGCAAGGCAGTTTATTTGTGTACCTAAACACACATCTAAATTCATCTCTACTGAATAATGAGCAGTCATTGCCAAATATGTCGCCTATGTCGCATATCTATTTTTAACATTACCTTGTGTGCAAAACCAATAACATTGAGTTAATTTCAGATGGTTTTGAGTACATTCAGACAATCAGTGTGAGGGATGCAGGTGTTAATATATTGTAATGTTTACCTTACACCCCTTCTAGCTTTTGCTGCAGTTTTATAATGAATCGTGTCAAGCATTAAGCATTGGTAATAAGTATTATATAGTGGGCATTAGGACGGGTCTTTTATGTTGTGTCCACCCGCTGTGTAAAGGTTACACAGAGTATTTAAACTGATGATTTTCTGTATAGGCTTTGGCCATGAGCAGTCAGATCCTGGTGGAGAAGTCTTTGCTGGGCTGGAAGGAGGTGGAATATGAGGTGGTGAGAGACGTCGCTGATAACTGCGTCACTGTCTGCAACATGGAGAACTTCGACCCACTGGGCATTCACACGGGTACTGAAAAATACTCCACACACTGATGTGTCCTTCAGACTGTTGTACTCTGTTTTGTGGTACCGTTTACCGTATCCTCTTCTGCTGTGCAGGAGTCAGTTCAGTTTCCTGTTTGTATTCTTTTGTCCTCCTCAAACAGACTTATCCCTTTCTCTGTTGAGGCTGCTTCAGGATGAACATGTTTTCTTTTTGCTCTTGGCAGGTTGTGTATGTCGACAAAATTTACTGTGTACCAAGATGTGGATGTATAGATGTTTTTGAAAGCCGTTTATTTCCTTTTTTTTTCTTGTTTCTGTAGCTCAAGAAAAGTATTGAGAATCAATACTTGAGTGGCAAACTTAAGTCTTTGGGTTTAGTCCAGTTCTCATAGCCGGCTTCCTGGACTTACAGGCTGGAACACTTGAAGTGTACCGAAATAAAGATAAAACATGGCTTGAATGCTCCTTAAAAATATATATATATACAGTATATTGCCTTGTGTCTGTTGTCCAAGTTTGGACACTAACATTGTTTTAAAGCCACTCTTAGTCCTATTTCTTCCTCCTCTTCTTCTTCAGGTGACTCTATAGTGGTGGCACCCAGCCAGACTTTGTCCAACGAGGAGTATCACATGCTCAGGGAGACGGCTATCAAAGTGGTTCGTCACCTCGGCATTGTCGGCGAATGCAACATCCAGTATGCTCTACACCCGTCGTCCCTGGAGTACTGCATCATCGAGGTTAACGCCCGGCTCTCCAGAAGCTCCGCTCTGGCATCCAAAGCCACTGGGTAAGAGAATGGATGTCTACTAAGAAAAGGCTCTTAATACAACATGTTGGAAACATCTTGGTTGACTTTGCCAGAGAGACTAGTTATTATGTCAGATCAGTTGAGCTCAGGCATGGTTTCTAGTCTGGCTGTTATGCTGCAGATGCAGAATCTGTTGGCTAAAGTTTTAAATGAATATTCTACCCATTATCTAACATTTGGAGTAGAGTCATGTGCTGTAAATTCTAAGTTGGGTAGTTTTTAATGGAGAAAGTGACATAGACCAGCTTAAATTCATGCACTATTCACTGTAATTCAGTAGCATCTGGTTTTTGTGGTTGAACACAAAATTTAAGTGGGACTGGCATCTGGTAGTTTTATGATGTAATATGAAAAGATATATAGATATCTATTAAATGATTCTAATCCATTCTCTACATTTAAATGTAGAGAGTGGATTTCTATGGGATCGGGTTTGTGTCAATGTAATCAAACAAAACTTATTCAGACAAAAATAAGATTTTGAGAGAGAATAAAAGTCACCAAAGCAAAAATAAATGTGTCATCTCAAACGTAAAATTAAGACTTTCGCTCAGACTCTGATTTTATTTTTTTCAATTCTTATTTTTGTTTGATATTTATTAATATGTTTTGTTTGATTACATTGGTTATATATATTTGATTATATTGATTAAATTGTTAAACATTCAAAAGATTATGGAGCTTTTCAGGAAGACAAAATACAGGTGTCAGTAGAACATCACAGGTTTGATGAAGACTATGGGATCATGCTAATAATGGAACTTCAGAAACAGAAACTTCAACCACTAGTTGATTTTGGTGTCCCTGTACCTCCATGTCTCACAGGTATCCCTTGGCTTTTGTTGCTGCTAAGCTGGCTCTGGGCATCCCCCTGCCAGAGATCAAGAACGCTGTATCGCAGAAGACCACAGCCTGCTTTGAGCCCAGTCTAGACTACATCGTCACCAAGATCCCCCGCTGGGACCTGGACCGCTTTCAGGGCATGTCCCATGAAATAGGCAGTGCCATGAAGAGTGTAGGAGAGGTGGGGGAAAGATCCGTGGATAAACGCTCACTCTTTCACTTGCTCATTCACTATCCTCACACACATATTCTTCTGTCATGGATTTCCCCGCTTCTGGATTCAGGTGATGGCAGTGGGTCGGACATTTGAGGAGAGCATGCAGAAGGCCCTGAGGATGTGTCATCCGTCAGTGGATGGCTTCGTGCCCCGGCTGCCACTCAAGAAAGCCTGGGCAGACACCCAGGACCTTCAACAGGAGCTGGCTGTGCCCTCCAGCACCCGCATCTTCTCCCTAGCTAAGGTATGCTGATCTCTCATAACGTTAATAATGAATTACACTGACTCCAGTTTTCTCAATAAAGTCACATTTGTATGTCACGTTCTGTAAGTGTAACAGAAAAATAGTTTGAAAAGAAATTTGAAATGTGAAGCAAAATGACTCCCTGGGCCACTTGCATGTCTAGTTCTGTCTAAATGTGTGGAAATGCTTGTTTTTTTAAATGTTAAGTTGAATAGAGGCACAGGAGCTATAAGACTTGGAAACACTTGCAGTTTGAACAGTGTTTGATTATCTAACTGACAGCAGGGCCTTTTCAAATGTGGAGGAGGATGAATCAAAATCACATAATCTGAAATTGATTTTTTTGTACTTGCCCACTCCAGTGCTGTTAGCCTGTCTTCTTTCTCATAGAATTAGATGAAGGTGAAACAGCAATTCTCTGAGCACATCGAGACACAGGGTTAAGAGATGTTACATGAAGTATTGCAAGTGAAAAAGATCAACAGGTTCAGCATTTCAATGCTTTTATCATCAGCTGAGAGAAGAGCAGAACAAGGTTGCGCCGCTGTCAAAACCTCCAGCTGTGTGAGCTTGGTGTCCTGACACTGGAGATGCATTTAGAGTGAGTGATCAATGAAGATGGCGACAGCATTGAGGATTAATGAGCCACAGCTCATCTCCCGGCAATCAAGCGCCATCCGTAATGTCTTAAAGTGGTCAGCACAGTCGCTGTCACTCTCAGCTTACCTCTCTGTTGCACAGCAGTTTGATGTTAAAACCTACAATTCTTAGGTACAGACCGTTTGAGATATTATTGTATTATGCTGGAGAGAGCATAAAAAATTAAACCATGGCCATAAGAAAGACCTACCCTTAAGGCAAAAGATACAGGAGGAAAATTAATTAGATGTAATTCTCCGATATGTTTCTAGTGTTTTTTTCTCTCTCTGGTTTTGCAGCACAGGCATCATCAATATTTAAAAAAACTAAAACATTAGCATGTTTTTTTTAAACATTTGTTACATATTGTATTTTTTCCAGCATCTGGAGTTCTCTTAAATCACAGAGGTAGACACTAAAACTCTATATTAAGCCAATGTAATTATCACTTGCAACTTGATAAGCAGCTCCTCATGGCAGGTTTCACTGCATGTTTTACAGACTGCTTTCTCTGGTCAGACATCGAACATAAAAATGATAAAAACATAATTACTAAGCTGTTGTCAGGGCACAACCTTTGTCATATTACATGATGACACACACAGGTTTCTGGATGTCTGCTTTTTAATAACAGGCCAATATTTGCAAAGTGTAATATTGTTCCTGAAGTGGATTTTACTCGAAGGAGTCCGTGAAGGAATAATGGATAAAAACAGAATTTACAGTGACCGTTCCGAATGACCACTCCTAGTATCTATGATTATTTTTTAAATGACGGATTTGTAACAATATTTTAATCACAAGCAGTTAATTAGAGATCTGTTGAAACTTTGTGAAACCTATTTGATGTCTGCTTTCAGAATGCTCCAGTAAGGGCCATGGATGATGAACTTGATGGTGATGAAAATAAATGTAACATGCAAATCTGTTTCATGTCTCTACTTTTAAGTCCCTCCACAGCGGCATGAGTGTTGATCAGATCCACCAGCTGACGGCCATAGACAAGTGGTTCCTCCACAAACTGCACAGGATAACACAGCTGGAGCAGCACCTGGCAAACTACAGGAGGTAACACGCTCAGACGCACAGCTTGGACCAACTTTGTTATTTTCATATTTCTGTAACACGCTGGCTGGTCCATTCATGTTTTTGTGACATTTTCTTTTAGTTTTAGGACCCAAAAGCAGACACAAACACTTGGAGCAGGTTGATGTGTGAGTTTATTGAAGGATTAAGCAGGATTAAGGTGGAGCCAGGGGCAGGCAGATGGCGAGAGATGAGGTGGTGGAAATCTGATAGAAGGTCCAGAGTACTTGTCGCTGGAGATCAAAGGTTGGTTGAGACATGAGGAGCTGGCACTGGCGATCTGAACACAAGAGACACAGAGTTAGCACACTGGAGGAACATGTGAGCACTGAGCGGTCAGAGAGATGTTACCAAAGGAGCTGGCGGAACAATCTGGCAATGATTGGTGAGCAGACTGGAGTTCTTAACCTGGTTAAACTGGTTAGATCACCATGGTAACTTATGTTGAACACATGGAGGAGGTTATGTTCAGAGTTTCAGATTAAAATCAACTATAAACAGCGCTGCCCTTTCACTAATCCCTTTCCTGACGATATTCCTCTGTGAGATATAGATTCCGAGCGGAAGGAAATACGTTATATACACACTCACTGAGCCGTACATTAAAGTACAGTACGTACAGTAATTTCATCAAAAGAAGGGGTGTAATTACAATAGCGGGAATTATATTTATCTCGGGTTTTTTTGCCACGGTAACATCGGTTATATGTATATTCAGTTGGTGATGCAGAAAATATTTTTCCTAGTTTCTTCGGATAATATGAAGACTATCATCCATACGCTAAAAGAATGATGAAGGCACAGCAGCTATAGACCACTTTGGATGATGTTTTTATGCTTCTGATGCCGAGTCTGTTCACACTATTGCAGCTAAAAGATATTATAAAAAATGATTCATCTATTGGCATTTATCCCAGATAATATTCAAACAATAAAAATAATTTCACTTTGATTTGGCCAAAAACTAAAGTGATTTCCACGTATCCTTCATTATGGGACAGTGTCAGACCTAATTGCAGTATAATGCTTAAATCCGCTGTATTAAGTTTAAAGTTTAAGAGCTGCAGATTGTGCAGTTGTCACATTAGACATAAAACCGCAGGCATAAGAGTGCATGTAGTGTTGAAATAAATACATTACGAATTTACATGATCAGCAACTTTCTGACAGCATTTCTCTCTCAAGTAAAGCATTACTTGCAGCAAAAGTGTTGCTTTTAGCCATAATATATTTTTTAGATTCTTCATAGCTCTCTTTTATAACAACCTGTTCCGTCTGACTGAAATAGGCGGCACGTGATCAGTTTATTTTGTGCGGAAAAAGAGTCAAATGACACACAAAACGGCCATTTTCATGGGAATGCGCACAGAGTCTGAAACAGAAAGCCTGAGTTAACAAAGAAAGTTGATTACCACGTTTGTGATACTCATAATCTCTGACTGGGGCAGTTCCCACAAAGAAAGCCTGGAACTTGCTTCGTAGTACACCCCTCAGGTCAATGTCACAGAGCCGTGACAGTGATATAATTCACAACATACAGTGCCTGTATATCAATGTGTAAATAGTTCTGTGACTCAAGAACTAGAGTAAAAGTAACTTATGATATGGTATTTGTCTGTCTCCTTGCTTCTCTTTGATAGTCAAGTGGAACTATCTCCTCCAAAATACAGTATGTCCATCTATCCATCCATAAGATTGCAGCCTATTGCAGCACAGGCAGGAGACTCGTGGATTATTATCATTTTATGGAATTCATTTTAATTCACTTCCTTGTTCCCAAGCTAGCGTAGTCACTGTCGGGCTCTTTGCCAAATATTTTCATCTCCTGTCCATTTATTTCTGCTCTACACTTTGGTTTATTGACCGTTTGCTACAGACATGTTATCCACTGCTGTCTTTTCAGACCAATGTCTGACCACAACTCTGCAAAGCCTGCAGTGAAATTATGTTTTTTTAGTTTGAATTAATCATAAGGTTTAATCTTTTTATTACTCTGACAGAAGAAAATGAATGTCCCGCAGTTCAAGCATAAAAAGACAAAAACAAACATTTGTTCAATCACAGCAGGATCCTGACAACTAATGCTGTACATAACAATCCACTCAAGGCAAGTTCTGCCTACTGTTAAATGAAGACATGAACATATGTGGAAGTTCTGCTTCCATAGCTTGTTTAATTGTTTCATAGCCAAGTTTGATTCGAGTCTATGCAGGACTGTTTTTTTCCAATCTTGCACTCGACCTGCAAGTTTTCTGCCTTAAATGCACCATAAACTCCTACCCACAACACTGTTTGTGTATTGGAGATACTGCTCTCCCATTAATAAAGCTTCAGTCAGTGCCTGCAGGAATAAGAAATGGATAAACATTTAAAAAAAAAAATTAATTTCTTGAAATGACTGAAAAAAAAGTGGACCCCTGTCCTTTGACGTTTCTGTTTCTCTCTCTCTCGTGGTTCGTCTCGTCTCAGCTGTCTCTCTCTCTCTGTCTCTCTGCCCTCGGGCTCTTACCTGGTCAGCCACTGTGAATTTTCATGGCTAAGCTGCTTCCTTCTGACTCTGCTGTTTAATAATTAATGGCTGGCCGTCTGGTGGGCGCCCGCCGCAACACGCTGACACATGGAAGGCTTTAGTAGTCTCCACTGCCTCTGGAGCAGGGGACATTGGGATGGGCACACAACAATAGGCTGCTGCCTGACTGATGGAGCGTAGAGCTCAGTGCAGGTGGGCTTCAGGCTCTGCTGGCCAGCAGCTCATTGTTTCTGGGGATAAGAGTGTTGGATCTTCGAGTTAGGACTGAAGGATATTTATTGATAAAGATGAGAAAAATCGTTTCAAGTGAGAACATTTTGTTTTTCATTTGTAAAAGAGTCTTGTGTAGCATTATGATTGCTTTAAGAGTTCAGATTAGAAGTAAATGGTTCAGACTGACAATAAATATCTGCCTTTCATTGACTCTTCTTCCATTAGTGAACTAATTGTTTGTTTAAGTTAGTTGGTTGGTAAAGGTATGAGTACTATGGTTATGACAACCAATAATTTGTCCAGTCATTTATGTCACCATTTATTTTTAAACCTTCATTTATTCAGAGGAGGTTCACTGAGATGAAGCCTCTCTTTTTATCACATTCACACAGTTTCAGACATTCACACCATAAGCTGCCCAGTACAACCACAATGTGATCTGCTGGCCACTGAGCAGCTCCACCGGAGTGGCTGGGGTCCAGTGCCTTGCTCAAGGGCAACCTCAAGTGTTGCTAAATTAAGTTTAATTTTAGTGTGCTTGTATGTGAGAATATCTGTCAATCCCGTTTCACACACAAACACATCAAACATTGTTTTAATTTTGGATTTCATGTTTTTTTTTGCTTGTGAGGGTGTGTTTACAGAAGTTAATGACATGCAAAGGATTTCCTTCTTGCATTTAACTGCTCATACAAGGAGGATAATTGTACACAAGACAAACTGAGCTCTCAGATCAAATTTCTTCCCTCCCTGTGATTCTGATTTGGAGCTCACACTGCTCTTTCCTTTTGTTGCTATTTGTCAGCCCAGCCATGTGCAGTGGGAGTTAAAACACACTTGACATTTCAAATATTGTTATGCTACAAAGTCATATATAATTCAGATAAGGAGGAGGGGAGAGCATGCTGTGGTTTACCATAAATCAGAAATCCTTTTGTCTCTACCTAGGGTTAAAACAATACTGTGGCATTATTGGAAATAAGGCCTGTTGCTTTCTTAGTGGGAGTTACATGAGAAAATCAATACCAATTTCATCACTGTGCATGCTTCGTTTAACTTGGCGCAATAAACAGTGTATTGTGGGCTAGCTTGCTAGAAAAAACGATGCAACATGTAAACAAAACTTTTCAACTAGCAGAAGCTAGCTATTTCACTCTGCCCGCCATCTTTGTGCTAACTAGACAAATCTGGACAAATCCCAAGACTCAATCGTAAATTCTCTGTGAGTCTGGTTTGGTCTTTCTCTGCAATAAGCCCCAGTGCTTGTATTTACCTAAAAGTTTTCCTCAGGTTACCATTAAATTACCACATTAAAGTTGTATGAATTA
Source organism: Hollardia meadi (assembly GCA_037974645.1). Taxonomy (NCBI): domain Eukaryota; kingdom Metazoa; phylum Chordata; class Actinopteri; order Tetraodontiformes; family Triacanthodidae; genus Hollardia; species Hollardia meadi. The sequence goes on along the minus strand of JBBPCS010000001.1, from coordinate 19,936,401 downwards.
GCACCTTAATAATGCTTTTTGTAAATTGATAACTACTTAATTTTATGAGATTGAAAATGCAGAGTAATGAATTTAAAAGAAATGTGTAATTCAAGAAATACAATTTTTTTTTGTCTGTCCTCTTGTGCTTATCTCATACTATCATTTTCTGTAAACTACACTTTGCAGTTAGATAAAATGGTAACCGACAAGATGTGAATGTAAGTACACTGACACATGCAGCTGGCCCAAAATATTTTGAATTTAAGTAGGAAGAAAATTCATGGTTCTTATAAATTCGTCCAGCTGCTCCACTTCAAAATCACCTATTGATACCTAACTTTATTTCAGCCATCATTTTTCAGTTTAACCTCACAGCCCGCATTAAAGTTTTATTGATTTAAAATGGGTTTTAGATGATTGCACTTGCCAACCTGGTGCTCTGGCACTTCGGTGCCTTGTTTGTCAATGTGTTACTGATCGCTCTGAGGTGGGCTGTTCCTTGCTGTCCGCACCGCTGGGCCGCCAAACCAGTCACGACCCACTTGTTGGATTGACCCTCTTAGTTCAGTGGACTTGAAAATGAACAGATATATGAGACAGAAAACAAAATAAACTTACTTCTCTGTTTTGTTCATCTACCTCGGTAGGATTCTTTTTACTCACTGCCACATTCATCAGGCGTATTGTGCATTAAACATTTAAGCGTAAGAGATGATTGACAGACTCAACTAACCTCTACAGTGCAGGTGGCATAGTGTGAACCTAACACTGAATCATACGCTTTTCTTCTGGCATTAAGGGAGATTTGATTATGGAACAAAACAGCCTGTTGTTCTTTGGTTCCAGTGCAAACTGAGTAAAATGTTTTTGGTGATGATACTGATGCCTTAATTGATAAAATACTGAGAAGTCCTTTAAAGAAAACCCTCCTCCAAATTGTATATCACTGAAAACTCACTGAAGATTGAACATTTATTGAAAAATCTGACTATTCATTTAATAAATGAAAAGTCCATTTAAAAAACGAGTGGTTAACGAAACAGCTGTATAATTGGCATTACTTATTCTCTCTTCCTACAGTCACACGGTACCAAAGGAGCTGCTGCTGGAGGCCAAGCAGGACGGCTTCTCAGACCGGCAGGTTGGTCAGATTCTGGGCTCCAGTGAGAGAGAAGCCAGAGATCTGAGGCTCAGTCACGGCATCAAACCTTGGGTCAAACAGGTGAGCATGACTGGGCTCCTTCTTGGCGCTCTCATCGTGGGTCCGATAGTCAGAGAGAACTGCCATTGCCGAAAAATACATACACATTTAGAAAGGAGTGTGAAAATATGCCGGGGGGGTTGAAGGTTAAAGCTATGATATAAAACCAAGCGCTTTGACCAGATTGCAGTTCCAGATTTGCAGGTCAAAACATGAAAAACCTTGATTTACCATGCTTTGTCTACTCAAAAAATACTTTTTAGAAGAATAAAGTAAGTAAGTAAGAGTAGATAAGTAACAGACTGGCATTTAAACATCAAACAAGAAGAACCAGGGTCTGAATGAGTGAAACATTTGTAATCTCTACTTTCTCTCACTCCTCTCAGATTGACACCTTGGCAGCAGAATATCCAGCCATGACCAACTATCTGTATTGTACCTATCATGGTCAGGTATGTGGTCTCTGCTAACAGAAAATAAAGAAGCTTTATGTTGTATGTAGCCAATCCAGTTTCTGTCTAATGAAAAATACAATTCAACATTCAATTTTTTTTAAAAATAAATATTTGAAATTATATACTGTATACTCGTAATGGTAATTGATGAGTGATTTTGCTGTGTTAAAGAATTACTGATGTACACAAGACACTGTTTGACAATGGTTTTGTCAATTTATCCAATCCACCAGGAGCATGATTTGGACTTTAATGACCAGGGAATTATGGTTCTAGGCTGTGGGCCCTACCACATTGGTGAGTCCAACAGTCTGACAGTATATTAAAAAACAATTCCATCGTTGAAAATATAACACTTTTTTATGCCACACAAGTGTTTGTACCTAACAAGTTCACAACTCAATTCCACCACTGACAGTCCAACTATAAGTAGTTAAAACTTGCTACATACACTAGCTACAATGTGTTGGCAAGAGTTATCGTCAAGGGTTCTTTATCAGCTCTGATACAGAGCTGATAAACAGGAAGCAAAAGGGCTCATAGAAAATGTGCTCTAAATACATGCCGCAGTCATTACAGTTGTCTACTTGTTAAGTTGAATTCTTGTTCATGGTCAACATACTCAAAACCATCAACTGTCCGATCCATCAGGCAGCAGTGTTGAGTTTGACTGGTGCGCGGTGTCCAGTATCAGGGCTTTGAGACAGATGGGCAAGAGGACGGTGGTGGTCAACCACAACCCCGAGACGGTCAGCACCGACTTTGACGAGTGTGACCGCCTTTACTTTGAAGAGCTGACCCTGGAACGCATCCTGGACATCACCCAACAGGAGGTTAGGACGCAAACATTCTACATCAACATCTAATTTAACAAAATCATAAAAAATTTACAAATTGTCAATATACTTGTTCCATTTTATCACATTATTTTATGGGTAGACATTAGACTTTTACACCCACTTACAGTATCCTGGTCTGGGTTGCTGGGCCTATCCCAGCATGCATTGGGAGAGAGGCAGACCACTCTGGACAGGTTGCCAATCTATCACAGGTTATATCAATGGTAATAACTACTTATATATTCATATGTGTTGAGTGGAGTCTGATTGGAATATTGCATTGCAATTAATCCAAGGCTTTCCCTGGGCAGAGTAGTATTGATCGGTTACACAATACATGTATAATAATAAGATCGACCATGTCACCCAGGCCAGTGGTAGGAAACATTAGTGGAATTTAAAGGAAAAATAATATTTGTCCAATATTGGCACACAGCATACATATAATGGCATAATAATTTCCCTAACTAAAGCTTTCTGATTTGTTTTGATGTGTGCTTGATTGTACTTTCAAAGAATAATTCTTTATTTAAAAAAAGTGAAAGTAAAACATTAGCATGGATTTCCCCACAGAGCAGACGGTCCACAGCGCTAGGGTAAAAAAAAGAAACATTACCTGCCTGAGTGCCACAGATGAAATATAATCAACAATATCCAAAACCTCTGTTGATTTATTTTTTACACATAAACTTTCTTCCTTTTCCTCTGGGATGGTCTTTGCCATTAAAAGCAGCCAAACAAAAGCCCTCTTTTTCTCTCTCTGTCTAACAGAAAGTGGCAAAACTCTGAATGAGTTCTAATTGGGACATTTATTATTTGGTGCTATAGGCTCATTTGAGATTTAAGAGCTTCGGATTGTGTAGTTACAGGTGTGTGGTGTTTTTTGGTTTTTTTTTTTTTAATGGGTTTTCAAGGTTTATTGACCTCTCTGTAACACTCATAAGTCATGTGGTTGTGCTTGTTAAATCGTTTTTTGGAGTAAAAATATTCTCATTTTGGTCATTTTACATTACTGTGCAGCATTTGGGTCATTTTATGAGGGTTTGTAGCTTTTTTTCCTCAGGTTGTGAGGCTCCTGAACTCTTCCACCACCTTTAAAAAGTTTATTTTTGTGATTGTTGTAATTTTGCGATTATTATACCATTAGTTTATATAGTTTTTGTAGCATAAGGTACTATAACTTGAGTTTTGGTTCTCTATCTCGTGTTGTATAATGGCAATGAAATTAATCTTGAATCTTAACTGTTACAAAAAGTTTATTGTATTCATGGAAAGTGTGGAAATGCCTCCTGTATACTTTTATAAGAATAATTATTTGTCAGTTACTGAGATTCTGAGGTATATCACCTGTAGGTCTGCTAGTATAATGGAACACATTTTAATGGAGTATCACAATATACAATTCTGCTGTATACATTAATGATAATGCCAGTGCCAATTCAAATAACAACAACAAAATGACTATTTGTAGTGATTATCATTTGCATTAAATGAAACTTGCCATTAGGCTACCATGGTGTTCATCTGACTTTAATGTTATTTCTCACACGTGACCAGACTTGATATATCATGTACATAATGATACACAGGGGCGGCACGGTGGTGCAGTGGTTAGCACTGTCGCCTCACAGCAAGAAGGTTCGATTCCCAGCCAGGGCCTTTCTGTGTGGAGTTTGCATGTTCTCCCCGTGTCCGCGTGTCTCTCCGGGTACTCCGGCTTCCTCCCACATTCAAAGACATGCAGGTTAGGGTTAATTGGTGACTCTAAATTGCCTAATGACAGCTGGGATAGGCTCCAGCCCCCCCCGCAACCCTGCATAGGATAAGCGGTGATAGATTATGGATGGATGGATAATGATACACAATTTCCACACCCCCAGCTGACTTTTTAGACTGCTGTGATTTTCTGTGTACTTGTTTGTTGGTGTCTGTGTATTTATGCTGTGGTGTGTGTTTGTGTACTAATGTCCATTGACTTTTCCCCTGCAGAGAAATTGTAATCCAGTTAAAGTTGCGATGGGATCAGAGTGTGATTAAGTGTTTGTTTGTTCGGGGTGATAGCGTTACCATCAATCCCTCTCTCACAGCTACAGTCCCCTCTTGCTCTCTCTGTTTGTGTGTGTGTGCGTGATAAATATGTCATTGGAGCATGGAGATAAACCCTGGACAGGAGCAGGAGTGCAGGGCCATGAATAATGAAGAGATACAACCTGACATTGCCATGGAAACAGCATCCCCTCTGGATCAGCGAGACAGGAAAAAGGGGTTACATGCGTTTATTATACTAGTGCACACTCTTGTTCACACACACCGATGCACACACTGTTCCTGGTGATAACTAAACCTGTGGCATGATCGAGATCAACTGTTTCTGTTGCCTCATATTTTCACTGTGTGATCAGTGGCCAGAATAATCGAAGTGGCCACAGGTTCTCGACTGTTAATCTTGGCTGATAGTTCTCTGGCAGGAGGTCCAAGACATGATAGAGTGTCTCCCCTTCTTCTGTCCTTTCTCCTCTTTCCACTTCTCATTCTTTTATTCTTCCTGCCATCCTCTGCTCTACAGGGTTGCTCTGGCAGCATTGTGTCAGTCGGAGGGCAGATTCCAAACAACCTGGCCGCCCCTTTGCACCTGAACGGGGTGAAGATTCTGGGGACGAGCCCCCTGCAGATCGACCGGGCTGAGGAGCGATCTGTCTTCTCCAGTATACTAGATGACCTCGGGGTGGCCCAAGCCCCATGGAGAGCCCTCAGCTCCCTGGTGAGAGGAAACGAATATATCGCTGATAGTCAGGCCATGAATAAAATATTGTAGCACAATATTTCGTGATATGTTGCAACGATATGCTAAGAAAATCTCTTTGCTCCAGTACAAGGTATATGAAGTAAGTTTTTGTGACCCCTTACTCTTTCTTTAAACTCCACCCACCCAGTAACCTAAGTTGAGTTGATTGGACGGCTCATGTCTAAATGAATGACTTCAGTTACAATATCAGGGTTTCCTCCAGAAAATGAGTCGGCCGAGGTGGTGAGTTCGAGGTGTTTGGAGAATGTTTATTCAGGCAAATGACATTTGCTTTTGGAAGATATTCCCATCTTGGTCATTTTTATGCTTTCATTTAGTTTTGTGTACATATGAATCCATAAAAAAAGAAAAAATCTGATATTTGCATTTTACACAGAAACCCATAAGAAATCGTTCTGTATTTTAAAAACTAAGGTGTAACCTGAAATCACAGTTTATGGACTATTTTATGCCTATGGAGGACAAAAAGGGGATTTTATGCCCTTTATAATTTATTTTCAGTCAAACTCTGGAACGTCGTTTCTGTTTTTTTAATGTGTATTATTTTTATTGCCAAAAATGTTTTTGTTTTTGATTCCTTCACGCCCACATCAAACACACATTACATTACTTTCAATTTACAGTGCAAAACACCACCTTTCTCTACAGCCAGACTTGGCTCATAATTCGTAAAATTTTGCACCCCCATAAAGTAACTGTGACACACTAGCGTTTTTGCTCGTGATCAGTTTGACATGGCTACATCAGAATCAAGCACTGGCGATGTGGAGCACTGAAACGTGTCTGTAGTATGCTCTGAAATATACCTCTTCCATTACCATTGCTCATGTGTTCAGCTACCACCAAGGAGCGATTAGCCGGCACACACAGATAAAGTTCTGTGTCCCTCCAGAGTCTAACCACATATTCTGTTTCCCTGTTGATCGAAATGGTTCGTTTTTATTGGGCTGGAATAACTTCAGCAGAGCTGTGGGGAGATAGTTCTTTTGCATCTCTGGGAAGCTATTTTGTGTTTGTTAATGGTACTCCACCTGGTGAGTGAACAGCGGGTAATGATGGAGAAAAAAAGGCTAGACATGCAGAGAGCTGGAGAAAAGACGATGATAATGATGATCAGGAGGAAGAGGAGTAGGAGGATATAGAGCCTTTCTCTCACTAGACTCCTTCCACAACTCTGTCTCATTCCTCAAGTAAACTGAATGGGAGCAAAGAAAATCAAAAGGGCGATGAATTGAAGCCCCTCTTTCTGATTTGCTATTTACTCTTTTGATTAGTTCTCTGTGTGTGGTTCAAATAAGAAGGGTAAAATGGAGCTTAGTATGAGAGCATTGTATGAGGATGAGTGCAAACACACAACCTTTATGTGATATTAATTCTTATGTTTCTGCTTTAAGTGGCTCTAATCATAAAACATTCTAATATTTTTTAAGAATTCATTCATGTTAAGTACACACAAAGTTACATATAATATGAAATAGACAAAACTCAGGTTAAAGACTGGTGATGGGTGATAGGTCGTGGAGATTTGTAGACCATGGATCAACCAAATTGCATTCCTCCTTTAAAACCATATTTATGATTTTCCTTAATACTTATAGTTTTTTAAGAAACCCTTTTTTTCTGAACTATAAACTGTTTTCTGGTGATTTTGTGTTTGTTAGAATGCTTTTTCTTTGTCTGCCTCAAAATGATTTGTACCTCAATGAGTGTTAGTCTTAGAGCAAGGAGCAGGAGGTGTTTATGTTTCAAATCTAAAAAGTGAGATAAATAACAGCAGTAACACAGATTGGCTAAATATTGATAATATAACATACATGTTTTGGCTGACAACCTTTAAATTGTCAGGACCAGTCTACAGGCTCATTGAGTGGCTTAACACATTTATTGTATGAACTGGTCATTACTGCACTTCTGCAATGGTATTTTATTAATAAATTAATTTTCTGCAATTTTGAATTGAATGCAAAATGTTTTTTTTTTCAATATTTGTTTTTAAAAACCATCCTATGTCAACTCCGCGAAGTATGTTGTACATTGTAATAGTAGCTTTTTTTTTCATATTTGTTCTACATTTACCTTAATTCTAACCACATTTTGTTACTTTGCTTTAACTGGTTACCAGAAAAATGCTCCAAAAAGTGACATCACATTCTATATTTCAAAATGATAAATAAAGCTTACTGCAATCTGCTGTGCTTTTCTCTCCCTTCACAGGAAGATGCCTTTGCCTTCGCCAACCAGGTGGGCTACCCCTGTCTGCTGCGCCCCTCCTATGTTCTCAGGTGAGTTTTAACATATGTCAGTCAACACACACAGAAATTGCAGTGAGATAATTGTAACAGCATGAATGTAGTGGCTGACTTACTGTAACACCTTAATCATCATCAAGCACATTTTATTCTGGTGCAAATTGAAAGGGCAAATAATCTTTACAGAATTTATTTTCTTGTGTGAAATTTCCAGCCATTAAACATTACACTTTCTTAATTACTAATTTGGAGACTTATTGCTAAAATCCAATTTTAGTTCTGATGATTAATTAACTTTATCCCCACTACAGCTCATTAAAATTTGCAGTGACACTTTTGTCCAGCAGATGTCGTGATCAGACCCTGTTTACAGCAGAATTTTGTCACAGAGAATAGACTTGTGTATAAGATAGTTTTGGAAGACCTAAATGGTTTTACCTTTTTTACCAGGCAGGGGCCCACAATCATGGGAAAAGAATTGGCTGTAAAACGGTGGGATATTTGTTTTGGGCGTCACCACCCTCGCAAAATGACTTGTTTCACTATCAGAATTTGATCCATTCGGTCCAATAACATTTCAAAAGTCTAGAAGAGCCGCAGGATTAAACATTTTATCCCATTTAAGTTAGCCGAGCGCTAAACCGGAAGTTAGCCGGCTAGAGTCGCTCGACCGTCTCGTGCGCATGCTCTATGGCCGCCGGGGCCGGCGGCTGCAGTGGTGGGTCAGTAAAAGGAGTCGAACCTCTCATCACTAGTGTGGATCTCTGTCCACAAGAGCTCAATAGTGCTCTCTAGCTCGCTCTAAGGTTTCCCCCATGTAAAATTGTGGGCAGGTCTGGAACTGCAGCTAATCTAACAGATAACCGTTGGGACCATATCTCTATGGTTGGGACCACCGGTTAATGTAGAGACCTACACGTGGTGTGCCAAAAAAAATTGGGCGGCCTTACAACTATAGTTGTGAGGACCCTCATTGACATACTGCAGTCCCCAGCCCCTTAACCTAATCCTATCCTAAACCTAATTCTAACCTTCTAACCTTTATCCTCAACCAGTCCTTTGAAGGTCTGTCTGAAAGTGAAGACCAGCCAAAAAGGCCTCTCTTTCCAAAAATGTCCTCACTCCCAAGGTCTAAAACTGAAATTGGTTCTCACAAAGATAGCTGTACAAGTACACACACACACACACACACACACACACACACACACACACACACACACACACACACACACACACACACAC
>JBBPCS010000001.1:19912621-19927527 GCA_037974645.1 Hollardia meadi | reverse complement strand
CACACACACACACACACACACACACACACACACACACACACACACACACACACACACACACACACACACAATGCAACCTCTAAGAATAAAGGACAGAGTTGGAAGTCGCTTTGGATAAAAGCGTCAGCTAAATTAAATGTAATGTAATGAGTCAAAATCTGACATCAAAACAGGTATAGCTAACAAGTGCTGAATCAGTGACAATTTACTGTTGCAGATGCACATGATAGTTTATTAAATAAACTGTAATGGTGAAACACATGTACTGTTTGGATATAAGGATGGAATCTTCCTCACTTAGCCTACAGGCACATCTAGTTAATGGAGCTTTGGAACTTCTTAAAACCAGTTGTGGCTACGGCCTCTCATTTGCCAACAAAACTCGCCACTCGTATACATCTACCAGCTAAAACTACAGGGGGCTATTGGAATATTGCCTCTAAAGGTACAAATCGGTGTTATGAGACAGGATGGGCCAGGGCTAGCTGGTTAGCATGCTAACTTCAGTAGACATCTCTGCAACATATACATAGTTTGACATAACGTCAACACTGCAGTTTCTTCACATTCTGTCAATAATATTGGTTCATTTTCTGAGCGTTTTAAACTAAAATTATGGCCATATCTTACAAATTGCAGTCAAAATTCTGATATCAAAACAGGTCTAGCTAACGAACGCTGAATTTGTGACAACTTCCTGTTGAACATGCACATGGTAGTCTACTAAATAAACTGTAATGACAAAACACAAGAACTGTTACTATAAGGATGGTGTCTTCCTCACGTAGCAGACAAGCACATCTGGTTGATGGAGCTTCGTCGCTAAGGACATGTTCGAACCAAACACTCATTTTCTTGTCAGTTTGCACTTCATATTTTTGTAACATTGGAATGAACACACATGCAACAAAACTCACATAGTTTGATGTAGTTAGCCCTATTATTCATTTATGTAACAACTTTAAAGGGAGATTCTTTTAACCCATATCTTTTTTCATTTTGGTGACAAGAACATTCTACTCAGTATAATTGCTGTGACATGCCAACACTGCTATTTGTGGCTGTGCAATGATTTGCATAAACAATCACAGTTTGCAAAGTAGTTCCTGGTTTTGCCATTTTAGCTTAGCAACCTTTGTATTAGTAAAATGGCTTCCAAAATTTCTCATTTCTTCATTGTTTACAAGTACCGCAAAAGCCGATGCTGGCAAGACAGAATGAAATACAAATGCACAGTGGTTCTGACGAATTTCTGTCTGTGTGAATGCAAACCTGTGTGGCTGAGAAATGTCCCAGTTAGTCTTAAAATCTGACTAACTGATTAAAAATGTGCTTTGCCACGGAAAAAAAATTCTTTGTCTGTCATTCATTCTTTTTTATTTTAGATCCAGTGTTTGCATTAACGCAATTTAACCTCAGTTCCTTTAAAGTTCGCCCCCTCTTTACAGTGACTTGACTCATGACTTTTCATTGTCCACTGGTATAAAAATCTAAATTTGACCATTTTTGGGCAAACAAGATAAGATAAACACAGTACTTCTGTGACAGCTGCTACCATCACTACAATCATCACCACTACTGACACTTTTACTAACACTGCTACTGCTACTTCAATAGCTGTATTGGAGTTCAGCTGTTAAGCTGGACTGAAAAACATATTTATACATAGCCATTTTTTCTTGTAAAATGCTGATTCATTTTTCTCAGGGACCGACACTGGGCCAACATATAATCTTTTCTAATGGCTTCATGTGAAATTCAGAGAACAGTCCTGCAGAAACCAGATGGCATACGAGTCAAGGATATGCTGGAATGTAAATGTATATTGCTGGTACTCAAATTCTAAGTCAATACTCAAAGTCAGTATTCATTGGGGGTTGGACATATGTTTGCCTCTGAGCAACAGACAGCTAAGGCATTAAGACCTGAACCGAGCCTGTAGCATTTCTCTGTCCTGTTTCTCCCCACCCCTCCTTTTCAAACAGGAGCATAGCCCAGCTAGCAGTCTCAAATCAAAAACAACAACCACAACAAAACTAGCCTAAATCTGTTGTTTTTTAATGACTAAGTTGTGAACTCGTTTTCAAGAGCCTGGAGTGCTTTTTGACCTAAATAGCTGCTCGTCTCCCTCTCTCTCCTTATTCTGACTGTTTCCAGACCTTGTTCCCGATGGTAATAATGATGCAATGGAGAGATAATGAGTGTTTTGAACGATCATTTGAAGCTTGTATGTTCTCTTGTTTGCTTGCTTCTCTTCCTCTCCCGTGGCCTTTTGTTTCCTCTCCCTCACACACACTCTCCCTCTCTTGTTTGCATCTCACCAGTGGCTCTGCAATGAACGTTGCATATGGAGAGGAGGAGATGAAACGCTTCTTGGAGGAGGCCACTCAGGTGTCCCAGGTGAGATCGGTGTTAACTCTGTGTGTGCATGGGTGCGCATGTGAGACAGACACATCGCCACCATACGTTGTACAGTGGCTTTTCATTTTACGCTGTTTGTATTGAATAAGCATCTTCGTGAAAGTGACTTCTCTCTCCATCACACACAGACACTCTCTTTTTCATGTTGTGTTATCCCACTTGCTTTCAATTAACGAAAGCTACCAGCTGGCAGGGCTGTTGGCTAGTGTTGTGTTTGCATCTCTACTTTACTAAACACCCAGGTGGCTTGGGGGCAGCTGGCCACTTCAACGGCCCCTACCTGGGGCTAGAAGCATACACGCAGATACATCACACCTGCAGAGCACCAAAGCAAGCCTGCTAATGATGGTTTAACAGGTTTAAAGAGATTAATAATGTGTTTCCCACAGATTGACAGGGTCTCAAAATACTTGAAAGAAAACATGAATTACTCTATTTCTAGCATAGGTTATTTCTCATTTCAACATTTAAATTCAAATTATTTCCACCTTGTTATTAGTGCGTTCTCTTGAATCTTTAATCAACTTTAATCTGCTCACCTTGTTAATGATGGTAATGTCCACATCAGATGAGCAGTGAAGGAATTGTAGCAATTCTAATACAAATTAACATTAACTCCCGTTGCAGTAATTGGCTGTTTGTTTGATGTCTATAACCCACAAACATCAGCAGGCATTTCACTGGAGATTCTTTGCCAGGCCTGTACTGCAGTCTTTTAAGCGTTTTTTTTGTCTTGAGGAATTGAATCACAGGCTTATTTGGATTGGTATGTAAAGCACATTACTTGGTACTGTTTGGTATTAAACTGTTAAACAAAACTCATTGTTTACCTTAGCTGAGTAGAAAAGATTCTTCTGTATTCATGTCAAAACCCTCATTGAAAGTTTACTTGAAACTCAGAGCTTCATTTCAAACCCAGCGTGTTGAAGCTCGGAGTCAAAATAAATCTAAATCTAAAATCTACACGCGCTGCACACACACAAAAGGCAGCGACCTTGTTCAGGTTGGGTTATTTCATATTTGATTCACTGACAGAATAACCCTCCTGCTCTCTTTCCTCTAGGAGCATCCAGTGGTCATCACCAAGTTCATCCGCGGTGCAAGGGAGGTAGAGGTGGATGCTGTGGCCAAGGGTGGCAAGGTGAGACATAACTGACATGTTCTGTCCAGTTATAAAGTTTAAAATATGACTATAAAAAATAGGCCTATACATCTCCTACATTCTAAAACATAGTACTGCACAGCATAACAGCCTTGAAAACATTATTTGTCCCGCTTTGTTTATGCTGTCACCACGTTTGACCATATTTTCATTTATAACTATCATTTCTTTATGTATTTATCTCTGTAGCCTGGCATTATTCAGTTCTCTGTTATTTTTCAGTTACAATGGAGAGGTAGGACAGATATTTAGCACAGCAGATGAATAAAGTGGAAGTAATCTCATTCATTTTCTGTGAAAACACATTACAGCCCAGACAGATCTGATTGGGAGAATTGAATACATTAAAACCAAAATGCAGGAAAGTGGTGATAGTAAACGCATTTTTCATTTTAGATTAGATCAGTTGAGGGCCAGGTTTTTTCCTGGATTTTTTTTAGACAAATGTTGCAAAGGCTTTGTCTTGTCATGTCCACGCACACAGTTTGCACACACAGCACACAAAAGTGCAGAATTTTTCTTAAGTGAGAGAAATCTCAATTTCACTTTTTAGGGACAAGGAGAAAAAAAAGGAAGAGACTGAATAAAAAAGTGAAGACAAGAATGATGAAGGAAAAAAACATTCATCAGTGAACAGATATCAACACATGGGTCCCATGACATGGAAATTATTTAAACTGCTGAATTTTGATTAAAAATATAAGCACTGAAATCAAATTAAAAGAGGTTTTTCCTATTGTCCAATGTACTACGATGCAAGTCGATATAAATTTGGAGTCACTGCATCACATGACGTATGAACTATTGAAAAAAATGCAATTATCTGATTCAAATATTCATGTAAACTGAATTACACATTAGCAATTAAAGTAAATGTGCTACATGGCACCAATTAAGTGTACATTTCTTTAATCATATTTTCGCTAATAAGGGCTAGTCAGCACAGTGGTGTTGAAAATACCTAGTTTTGTGTCATTCAGAGAGAAAGTGAGGACGTGAGCCAACTGTCCTCTTACTGCTAACACTGTTGAATTGAGTCAAAAGAAGATGGCGGTCAATTTGCCCTCAGACAAGGCATATCATGATTCTTGTTCAACAAAATGTTTTTGTATTTGATTGACATGCACCACAGATTTGGCATTTTTTGGTTTCATCTGACTCTATTGACTTCATTGGTCAATGGAAAAACAAAAAGTAAAACACTGGCAGTACATCTTGACTTCTGAAGCAGAAACAGCACAAATACAGAAAAGTGTCTTATGAATGGAAGAGAAAAACAGTTCATTTTAGTAAGAAAATCTAAAAAAGAATTAGTTTTAAGCCCCCCTATATTCGTTTTACCGACATAATTGAATTTTTGTTGTGGGAAAAACCATATTATGTATACCATATATCAAACATTGGACACAAATAATTATTCAAAGCAAAGTATCTAAAGGTGATCATCAAATTAATCTGATTAGGCACATTTAGAAAAGATACAGTAAGATTATATTTTACCATGATTGCTGAGACTCATGGAAACCCTCCAGAATGATTAGTCTTGTACATTCAGGTTTTGTAATAAAAGTCACTTTACAGTAAATAACTGGTTTAACTTTTCAGAACTGATATAACTGTGTAATTGTTAGCATTTAAGTTGCAGTAGGCGACAGAGCCTTCTAGGTACTTGTCCTGGACGCATCGTTTTTTCTTTTGTTTAGGCTGTGGGAGTCATTTCAAGGGTGTCAGTATGAACGTGGGCTCTCCAGTTGTATGGTAGATTTTCTCTCTCTACTTTCCCTGAATGCAGCCACTCCATTATCTTCAGTATCACATTAACAAGCTGTCCATTCATTGAATACGAAACAGGCCTCATTATTCCTGGCCAGGCTGTGTGTATGTGTGTATGTGTGTGTGTGTGTGTCTGTGTGTGGAAAAGTCAGATAATACGTATTAATTACAGGCTCTATCTGAAGAGTGCTAATGAATGTTGTGGTTAGCAGCAGTTTAAATGAGCTAATGACATGGCAGCTCATTTACAGACACACAAACACACACACACAGACACAATCGCTCAGAGTTGCTTGGTGATACAAATCTCCTTTCCTGTGGGTGAATGTTGGAAGTTATTATTTGACACTCCGTATCGACATACAGTACATTGTTTCTTAGTTAGTCCATTAACAAACACAGTCCTTTTGTCCTGACCAGATTTTCAATCAGTGTTGGCTTGATTCTTCCAAATGCACTCTGCAGCACTCCCTCCCACTTGTTGACACTGCATTTTTAAACACATAAACATGTCTGGAGGCCATCTGCCTCCAAGTCTGGAAGACTCTAATCAGAGAACAGACCAAGGCTGCAAAAGTTGAGTTGCCTTGAGGAGGGATTTCTGTCGCTTATCTCTGAGCTCTGATCTGCATACAAATACAATAGGTGTGAAATAATCAGTGTGTGTCCGTCTAGGTTCTGGTCCATGCCATAACAGAGCATGTGGAAGATGCGGGGGTACACTCAGGGGATGCCACTCTAATGCTGCCAACCCAGACTATCAGCCAGGGGGCGCTAGAAAAGGTCAGTGAAGTAACCCTCAGCATTCACATAGTGACTCAAACCACATTGGTTATACTATAATTTATTGAAGTTGATACTCTCAACTCATTGGCTGTGAGGATTTAAACCACAATGTATATTTTGCAAAGAAAAAAATCTCCATTTATCTATGTAGAGATATTATGGTATGAAACTGTTGATGACAGCCTCATATGTCTTATTATGTGTGTGTGCTCTTTTTTCATCACTAAGGTTAAGATTGCCACCCGGAAAATTGCACAAGCATTTGAAATTTCGGGGCCCTTTAACACTCAATTTCTGGTTAAAGGCAATGATGTCATGGTAAGTAATATTTCCTCAGGGTATGGCTAAATGAAATATAGCCATTTTCACACTTGGTTGCATCAAATGCAGTTCACTTACAGTGTGAAATCACCTTGTGTTCAAAATTTTTTGTGGAAGCTGGATGGATTTTATGGATCTATGTTGCCATTGGTTTTGATGTTTTAGCTACAGTACACGTACATGAAATGTGCACGTATATAATCTGTCCAAGTACAGTATGTTTGTGCTTTTGTAATTTACAGTTAAGGTCAAAATTATTAGCTCCCTTTATGAAATCAAAGAAAACCTTTTGAACCTTGATTTTGGTGGTGTCCTTCAAAACGTTTTGGACCAACTTGGATGTGGGCTTTGGTTCATTGTCTTGCTGGAAAACCCAAAGGGGATCTAATGACCGAAATGCTTGGAAAGCCGTCCCCCTTAAGATGGGCATCCACCATCTTCTTTCTGAGGTCCAGACTTAGTTTTTTGCTTTCTGGCATTATGAAATTACTTGTCACCAAGAATGTAAGAGGGAGTGCCTCTCAATCAAGCCTTCAAGTGCCACTAGCCCTGTTCACTTGAGTCAATTTAGTACAGTTCAATGCTAGTTGATTGTTCAGATGTTGTTTGAAAGCTAGAAATTTAAATTTGCTACCATTGTCTTGAAGAATCCACATGGGGGCTACTAATTTTGACCACACCAATTTTCAATATATTTGTTATACAGCAAACCTGAAGGTTTTTTTTATTTTTTATTTTTTAATCAAAATGTACCAAATGATAGCCCTTACATTTATGACTGCTTTGCTCTGTAAAGTTTGATGAATGATGCAAACATTGGACAGAATTTTAGGAAAATGTTCCATATCTCCTTGGGCGCTAATAATTTTGATCTTAACTGTATCTGCACTGAGTGTGTTTGTGTTTTGATTATTTTTGATGGCTTTTTTTTTAAATGACAGTATTAGTGTTGTGGTGCCCTCTTAGGTGATTGAATGTAATCTGCGGGCATCGCGCTCCTTCCCATTTGTATCAAAAACAATTGGCGTGGACTTCATCAATGTGGCAACCAAAGTGATGGTGGGAGAGCCTTTGGATGAAGCCAGCCTGCCCTCACTGGAGAAACCCATCATTCCTGTCGACTTTGTCGGCATCAAGGTGAGAAGGGAATCTGGGAACTGCGTGGCTAGATTTCTTCAGTCTTTATTTGTTCTATTTAATGTTGAGTTTTTGTGGACCACATATAGTGAATGGACAGATGTATGGATAATTTAATGTATAAGCAGTTAATGGCATTTTAAGTAAGTGAGGATTATTCTGAGTTTGACTTTGATGTAGTCATAAGTACAGCAGAGGTAATAATCATGATGGACTATTGTGACATGTCAAAGTGTCTTCTGTTGTAAAAGGTCCAAGTACGAAAAGTGTTTGCACTCCCAAAATAATTATAATTTTCCTTTTTATTCATTTGTCTTCATTGTCAAAATTCAGCACAGTTTTTAGTTGAGCACTGTTCTTTCTTCTATAACATGTCACACATGGAAAAGCAGGGGTCCAGAGGCATGCTCCCCAGGAAGACATTTTTATTTAAAACTTTGAATGCATCAATCTGGTGCACTTTCATTTTAAAATTATGAGTGTCTATGAGGAGTGTTATCACTCCCACATATTTTTCTGGACTGTCTGGTCCCCACAGAGGTTACTGCTGGAAAGTGCAAGTTTCATGTCGTCCATGTGAATTCAAACGCATGTTTGCGCATGGTGTGGTTACCTTTTCCAAGTGGCAGTTTATAAACACTGTTTCCCGTTGGCGTTCATCAAATGAAATAGTTGTATTTCACTCTCACTTTTATCAGCACAGAGTCACAGAACACTGTCCTTACTGCCTAACTTAGCAAGACAGACAGAAGAGAGATGCAAGCTAACACATCACACAATGTTTAATGTTACTAATTTGTTGACATCAATGTCAATGTCTAATGCCTTTTTTGATCGGCTTATGACTTATGGTCATTCCCACGTACTCACCAAATGCCCCTTTGGTCAGCTTATGTGATTCTGGGTCAGTCCAAGTATCTCTCTGGTCAGCATACTGTAAGTGCTGTCTCGTCTGATCAGTTGTGTAGGACTTGATGTTGATATCCCTTAGTAACACACTTGACACATGCTGCTGAAGGACTCTGTGGGATGGTCAAGTGAGTGATGGCATCCTCTGGGTTATCAAGTGGGCGCCCGCCTTCATTGGTGTTTCGCTGATAGGCCCATGACACCTCCAGAGGGTTCAGCGGTGAATCCCGGCGTCCCGGGCTCACCCCCTAGAAGCCATCTGCTCACTTGAGGGCCCAGGAGTCCTTTCTCTTTATCCACAGCCACTGACTCCCCTTTTCCGCAGCTCTGGAGAGGTCTTTGACTGCCTGCCGACGGGCCTTCCCTCGCACTCCCATCTCCCGGAGTAGCTTTGTTGTTGATGTGGCTACAAACCCTCTGCAGCCTATTTCCACCGGTCGGACCTTTGCTGTCCAGCCTCGTTGTTGCGCATCAGCTGCCAGCTCAGGGTACCTCAGTTTCTTGCGCTCATAGGCCTTCTCCACTGCATCCTCCCAGGGCATTGTAAGCTCGATGATGTAAGTGAGCCGGCCATAGCACGAGGTCTGGTCTGAGGTTTGTTAATGCGATCTCAGCTGGGAAGCAGAGCCTCTGGCCTAAGTCTGCCACCAACTTCCAATTGCGTGCCCCCCCTAGCCGCCCAGCATCTGGTTTTGAAATGGCGAGTCTGGCTTGACCCTCGCCTTCCCGGACAAATGCCGGGGAGGATGGGCGTTGACGTACATCCGCCGACTTTCCAGCACTGCTGCAAGACACTGTAACACCTGGTTGTGCCGCCAGGTGTAGCAAGTGCTGCTCTGAGGGAGTTTCTGCACACCGCTGTAATGGAAGATTAAACAAATGCTTCATTATGCTGGTATCAATTTTTTTTAGATGTATAGGTTTGTTTCCATGTGTGTTTGTTAAAACATTTGCTTATTTGCTTTGCTTATTTTTTTATTGGTAAGCATTGTATACTGCACTGCATATACAGACAGGTGACACTAATGTGAGTACAATCCAAATTCCAAAAAAGTTGGGACTGTAAAACGTGAATAAAGACAAGTAGTAATATCCTTTATACAAGTCTGTTTTTCACAAAGTGGTGAACCTCACCTTATCCTTGCTTGTGAACGAGCAGCTTTTGTACTTCCCCAAAGGCAATGGTTGTGAACTCACGTACAGAGAAACACTTTATGAATTGTAAAAACTCTTTAATTATCTATGTGAAAATTGTCTTAATTTATTCTTTCCAAAATAAGTCACTGTGCCTTTACGCACAGGCATTTTCTTTGTAGCCCTCTAGTCTATTTACTCATCTTGAACCTAAACATTCTGTCAAGAAAATAAAGATCAAATGCTTCTATAGTGTTGCTGCAGCCATACAATGTACAACTAGGATCAAAGGTAATGGGAAAATCCTTGCCTCAAATGTTTCTCAGTGCTAACTAGCCTGTTGCCTGCTTCTGGACAAAAAAGAATGACTCTTGAAGTAAAAGTTACGTTAAATCACACAAGTCACAGTTTATAGCTCAAGCAGGGTTTACTTCAGGCCTTACAGGAAAGACATCCTTTGACATATGATTTTATAATAATAATATAAAATGTGTTTGGAAGGGTTTTTATACACCGATTAGCCACAACATTAAAACCACTGACAGATGAAGTGAATGACATTGATCATGGCTACAGTACAATGTTCTAGTGGAAAACCTTGGGTCCTATTCATCTGCATGTTCTTTGACCCATAAAACCCACCCAAACATTGTTACCATTGTTACTTTCAGACAAAGTAAACCCCCTCATGCCAACAACACTCCATGGATCGTAATTTTTCAGGCAACTCCCATGTACCTCAATCAGATTTGGATCTGGGGCATTTTGAGTCCAGGTGGACCCCTTAAGCTCTTTGTTGCATTCCTCTGGCTGTTCCTGAGCAGTTTTTGTGGTGTGGCAGCACCATTGACATAAATAAAGATGGACGACGCATCTCCACTTCTTCCCACTGTACAAAAGTGAAGCCAAAATATCCCGGATACAAGTGCTGCCATCTTGCGCTGGTGACGTCATTCGGAGCCAGAGACTGCACAGTAACGACCGGGCAGCAGAGCCGCAGTATCAAGTCTGCACATACACACGCCTGCCCAATCGCAAGCAGGGCTCAGCTGTCATTTATGACGTTTCGAATTAAACAAATTAAAACCAAACTGATCAGAAAACTGAACACTTTAACATACATCAATCAGTGTGATAAGAATTACCTGAAAAGACACAAACCGTCTTTGGGAAAAATTTGTTTAAGGTGTACTTAGAGTTTTTAGTTTGGCCCATGTCCTACCTGAAATAATATTTCAGGTAGGACATAGTATAGAAGATCTATACTGCAGCCCACCACCAAGGGGTGTTCGAGATGTTTTGGCTTCACTTTTGGGGAGCTCTCATGTCGTCCACCTTTATATACAGTCAATGGACAGCACGCATTATCCTGCTGGGGGACCAATGTCATCGGGGTGTGCCGGTGCCGTGGGGGCTGTGCTTAATTTGCAAGGGTGTTTGGGTGGATGGTTTCAATGGTGTCAGTTGGCATCCATATTAATGCCAGGATCCAGGGTTTCCCAGCAGAATATTGCACTGTAGCAAGATGGCCAATGTTATTCATTTCAACTATCAGTGGTTTTAACTTTGTGGCTGGTCGGTGTATTTCTGTAAAACACCTTCAACTCATAGGGCTTTGTTATTTTTTAACTGAAGTTCAAGTACCCAGAACTAAGACATTTAATTGCCACAAACACAGTACTGATTTTAAACGTAAAAGGTACTTGGTGTGTAAAAGAGAATTTTTTTTTTCTCCATACAAGTCTTATTAGCTATGTCTCTGAACTTCTTACAGTCTGATTTCATAGGTATGGTTGGAAAGTTAGTTCCTATGTAAAGAGCCCTATATGTGTGATATCTTAATAGGTACTGCAGGTTCCGTGAGTACAGCTTCCATTGGATCACATAACAAAGCCAGCAAGTACTGCTCCATCCCTCTACCTAGGCGTAGTAGTGGGAGTAGCAAGTTCTTTGTCATACTGGCTGGGAGGCTTACTTCTTAGATTGGATGTGAGAGAGTTTACGTGTCGCCAGCTGTTCCAAAGCTATTTTTTCCCAAAGTAATTTCTCCCTCTAATTACAACAGAGCTTGTTGTAACAATGGCTGTAGTTTGGAGCCAATCACGCAGGTATAATCCCCCACTCTCACCCACCACTAAAGTTTTCAATTTTCTATTCTGCGTAGTGGTGAAGAATATTAATCAGGGCACTGAATACTCCAGGCACTAGACTTTAAAGACTTCCAGAGTTTACTTGGAGTCTATGATACAGACGTCATACCCCCTGAGTAATATGGGCCTTGCTGGAAAGCCTGCCAGAATACATGACGATTGTTTAATGGAATAGTGTGACTGTAGTTAATTTCTTCCTGTTTAACACATTACTGCTGCTTGATCATTCATTTCAAGCTCCTTCTGTAAACACACTGTGATATCTGAAAATATTATCCAGCCATAGTAGCCTGAAGTGTGTGCCATTAACATGTACTCCATCTCAGCCTTCATCCTCACTGTCCTCATTGTATTATTACAAGGCACCAGTCATCGCCATCCAAAGAGACCATCTTCATTTATCTGTCTTATTTCCTCTCAACCCCACTCTCTTGCTCTTGCTGTCTCTTTTCTCTCTCTGACAGTCTCTTGTTTGAGGCCTCAGTTTTTTCTTTCACTAACAAGTCCCCTTTGTGTAATTTTTGTCTCTATATAAAAACTCTTAGGAACAATAACACAGTTGTATTTATGATGCTGAGAGGAAGACGAGCACGAGGAGGAAGAAGTTGGTTTGGTGACAGTCCGCAGTGCACACTTATTGGCCTAAAAAAATTAAGTTCCAACATGGAATGCTTAGTCTCGTTGACCAAGGCATGCAAGATGTTATGGTGATTTCTGAGAGGGACACATTCTTTAAAGCCCAATGAGAAAACAAAAGCACACCAGAAACATTATAATTGCTTTACATTTCTGTGAAAGCTTTAATGTGAGGAGATCATGTTTAGATTTGTACCAATCTATTTTTCAGTTCTGTTTTGATCCCGATTCAAGTTACTGTCTTACTTTTCTGTGTATCAAGACTAAATATCTAAATATAATATAAGGACATATAAGGAGTTTGCCAAATGTTACGAGTTCACTCACTTGCAGTGTGGTATGTTGGCACGTTAAAATATGGGGACTACTAAATATATTTGTACAACTGCTTAGTTACTAATAAATAAATAAATTAGTGCTTCACCATTTTGGTTATGGCCTTAAAATTGAACATTAGACTATGGAATCTGGGTCTGTGATGTCAGTCTCTTATCCGATAAGTGAATTACATCAGTATTGGTATCCACCAACGATATTGGATCAGAGCAGTCCCAACTCAAGTCATGCTAATACCACCCAAGTACAACTGTATTACCTGTGCAAAAGGTATACATATTGCCTCAGAAATATCTGCTAGTTAATGTGTTGATTGATTTAATGTAATGGTCAAAGCATATTGCCACCCTTTAAATATTATGCTTACCCTATATGTAGAGATATTACCATACAAGTTTTAATACACGTTTTTTCAGTACACATTGCTCCCACACTGTTCTGCCACATGCATATATACATACATATGTCTGTATGATACATTGGAAAGTGTTGCTCACTGAGATGGGCGCTTTGACTTTTAGTAGAAATCTGTTCTATAGTTTTAAGAATTTGCATTAACATCCCTCTTCTTCTTTGAGAATAATGGGAGTCATTTGATAGAATTACACAACCACCCAATTCCACTTTTAAATTGGTCCCTGCATATAAAACCTTATTGCTTCACATCATTTCAATCTTCTTAAAACTTTTATTGGTTAAAGATTTACCCTTTTTGTCAAACTATTTCTGACTTTCAGCCTTTCTCAGACCTTAATGCTGTACAGTGGGGATGTCAATGGTCACCCACTCTAACTGCTGATGTGGTTATCTGAACAGGAAAAGAACAACTGTTCTTTATTTCAACATTCAACCTTTATTCACAAATTATACGTTAAAACACGACTGTCACAACTACCAGTATTAGAGCTTCAGGTGTGGTTTGCTTGTGTATGATGTAGGTACAAATATAGTAGTAGTAGAAGTAGTACTGATGCTAGCATTAGTGCTAGTAGTAGCTTAATCAATCAAGTTTATTTGTCATGCATAATCATATTAAGATTCAATCACAGTGAAATGTAATTCTGCCAGAACTTACAAGCTTACTATCTTATAACTACCTATTTACCATTACCATTTAGCCCTCCTCAGCACACTGGTTTGAAGTCAGTTTTCAAGAAACTGAGCTTTCTTAGGTGTTTTGTTATGATGTCAAAATATCCCTCATTTGCAACATCAGTAAAAATGAGGGACTTCTCAATCAAAAATGTGTAAGTACAAATGTAGCTGTTAATTTCCATTTAGCTGCCAGCATAAAGACATTTACACAGGTGTCACTTTCGCCTCTAACAAGAATGACAGTGAGCAACAATGTTATGTGGAAATGTCTTAGTTTATTCATTTCCTTCTTTACTGGAGCTCAGCTGGTGCCCTGAGATAACATTGTTGATGCTGTGGAGCTTCGCAACTCCACTGTCTCTTAGTAGTGGGCGGTCGGTGTGGGATAGGGAGATGGGGAAGAAGTGTTTGTGTGTGTTGGTAGGATGTTGTGGTTGCAGAGCTTCGGTTATTGTGACAGCCACATACATTCTGTTCCAGACACACACCATTGCAAATGGAGGACAAGCTGAGACCACAGAGGTTTTCATAATGTTTATGAAGGCTTGTGTACGGTTTCTCATTATCAGACCATTAAAATCTCCACCTGTGTTAGTGATGCCATTTTTCTAAATGCTCTTGGTCGTGTTATATTACGTTTACGTTACGTTCTGGGGGGGGCTCTGGGGGGTGGGTGGTGGGTCTCGGGCCTGGGTGGGGCTGCCTCTTGGTTGTGGGTGGGTCTTGGGGGCTGGGCCCTGGGTGCTGGGGGCCCATGCTGTCCCCTTGCGGTGGGCTTGTCCGCTCATGGGGGGGCTGTGCGCCCCGGGGTGGGGCGGTGCTGGCTTCGGGCCGTCTGGTGCTTGGGCTGGTGGGTGGGTGCCTCTTGGCTGTGGGGCTCTATCATCCCTGTTCCTGCGTGGGCAGCGCCCGCCGCCTGGGCTGCAGTCCTTCCAGGGGCAGTGTAGGGGTGGGGTGGGTGCCTTGGGTTTATGACGGCAGACGGATGGAGGGTGGGGCTACTTCACTGTGGCCTCACCCTCTGCCCCACCTGCCCAACTGACCAC
>JBBPCS010000001.1:19897944-19911284 GCA_037974645.1 Hollardia meadi | reverse complement strand
TTTAAATTTGGCCCCCCCCCCCCCCCCCCCCACACACACACACACACTTTTAGCAGTAGATTTGGGTGCACCAAGCAGAAAAGAAACATGCTCTCGTACTGTTTAGCGGCTTCTGGCCCTTAATATAATCACGACTGGAGATGCCAGGCCATCAGGGTTATTCAGCTTTACAGTTAAGTAAAACTATGTGTAATCTGCGTTACAATTAAGTTACATATTATATTTACATATCACAGAACTAAACAGAAGCATTAACAAAAAAGAATAGGACCAAGGATTGAACCTTGGGCTAAGCAATAGCTGATATCTGTGGATGCAGATGTGAATTACTATGCTGACAGAGCAATTTAAGGGCATAAGGAGTGACATCAACCCAGTCATGCAGGCAGTCTAATAACACAGAGTAGTCGACAGTGTCAAAAGCCACAAGATCCAATAAAACCAACAATGAGCAGTTCCCTGCATCTGCTGTTAATAAAATTTGACTTTCAAAAGCGTTGTGTTCTGTGGATAGATCTAAAGCATAGAAACGTATCAACATGTAATCCCTGGCAATACATGCAAGTTTTCTGCAACATTTTTTGTTTCCTAAAAATTTGTACAGAAAATATTTACTTGAATAATAGCTGGAAATGGTTAATGGTCAGAATTGTTTGTTTGTTTGTTTTTAAGTTGAGTGTGATCACTGCATGTTTAAAGCAGAAGGGAAACGACTGCCAATTTCAAATTGCCTTTATACACTTGGTAGGAACCACAAGAAAAATTCTCTCTGTGAAGTTAATAAGTGAAATGTGGTCCAGTCAGTCATAGTAACATCGCTTGGAGGGAAAATATTCAGTTTGTGCTGACGGAATGTTCTGTTTTATACTCTTGACCTTGGACTTTCTAGTAGATTCTTTGACAGCTACTGTAGATGATGAGAGGTCAATGATGGAATTGGTGACCTAAAATAAAATTCTTGATATCTTACAGGTTTGTGATCTAAACTGTTGCATTTTTGGTGTTCATTTTTCTTCACAAGGTCTTTAAGCATTTCACAGGTGATCTTGTTTTGTGATTTTTCCACTTCTGCTCAGCCTGCCTGCATTCTCTCTTCAGAGCTGGTCCTGTGTCTCAATTGCTCTTTCAACCAGCCACTTGTGATGTCTGACAAAACCATGTGCTGGCAGTGAATGCTTGTTTTGAGGCATCACAGCTGACAGAAGCAAAATGCATCTCTTTAGACTCTGCTGATGCCCTCAGTTTAACACGGTATACATACAGTATATTCCACATCCAAATGTCCAACAATTCTCAAGGCCAGCCCGTTCTCATGCCCAGCTCCACAGATATCGACGTTTTGTCACGGCCCTTCGCGTCCCATCCAGATGCACAAGGTACACTTTAGGGTCAGGCAAAGACACATAAGGGTTTGATGTACCTGCAATGCAAAACTTTCCGCATCAGTATCAGACGACTTGAACAGATGATGGAGCACAACCTACTTCCCAAAGCGAGAAAGTGCGGTCAAAGGGACAAGTAATTTCCTTCCCATTTCCCTTTCCTTTCCCATTTTTTGTGTTAACTTAAACAAACGTCACCAATCTTTTCCTAAACCTAACCATGCGATTTTTGTGCCTAAACTTCCGCAGAGTAACGTAGACCTTGTGGGTCAAGATAAGATGCGACGGGAAAGAGCCAGTGCGTGTCATCAATAGAAGCTAAAGGGAAGGCTAAGTACATCGGCCATGGACATCAAAGGGCCGGTTGTGCGTCAAGGAAGGCTGAGCGCGTTAGCCTGCGATGCCAAAGAGTACCTTATGCGTATGGATAAGGCGCAAAGGCCGCATGACAAAATATTGGTATGTGACGGTGTGGGATGAGAACAGGTTGCAAGGTTTTTCAGAAAATTAATGTTTAAGCTTTACAGCAAACTGAATGTGGAAGTGCACCGAGTCAGGCATGGCTATACCTGGGGCTGCAGTGGTCTCCTCGTGTAAGTAACAGGTGCTGTGTGGAAAAATATTCTTTAGAATAAGTTTGAAAAATCAGATTGACTTGGAAGTCTGTAAACAGGTAGTCCAATCCCCAAATCAAAGTGCAGAGTGGCTTTCAACAGGTATGGCTTTGAGTGTGTAAGCTAGCCCTAACCTTTAACTTATATTCTTTATTATTTAAACATAATAGGAAAACATACAGCCCTAGTCTGTGATGTGATGTGATGTAAGAGCATGAGTAAAAGGTGATTTTCACCCATTACTCAGAATAAAACTTGTCTGTGGCTCCATTGTATTCCATGTATTCTGTGCACTGGTTAAAATGGCAGCTCTAGAAGAAAAAAAAACCCTTGCCCCTTGAATCAGATACTCTATTATTATTAATTTTTATTTATCGCAAGTCTCTACTACTGTTTTGAGCTTTGTGCAAATATGTACATATAGTATCACATGTTTCACTGGTTTTCAAGTTTTGATATCCTGCGATTATTCCGAATGAGAGACCAGAAATCCTGGTTTCTGTGTCTCACATTCCAGTCACACCAACGTGCACAAATGCAAGACAATTTCAAAGTAACTCTTTCGTTTTGCATGAAATTTTTCTAGTGTCTCCACCGATCAGTTCCCCCTGCTCTCACATCACTTCCCCCTGCCGTCCTCTCCTGCAGAGATGCTCTGCTTGCAGTTAATGAGTGTGGAAGTCTCTTCAGAGTGCAGAGCCCACCTTGTTCCACTGCTGCTTGTTTTCCCATATGGTGAGGCTTTCGATGACTCTTAGCATCCACAACTGCCACCATTGCAAAGGTCAACTGGAGAATTAGTTATTCACAACTATGAGAATACTGCAAAAAAGGGGCAAAGCAGTGATGTGTAATAATGTGCATGTGGTTTATTCAGTAGTTTTCCATTCAAAACCAAATCATAATAAATATGTTATTAAAGCTTGGAAATTGTCACATCAAATCAGAATTTTTAGTCCAACGCCTTGTTAATTTGAGCTTAAAAATGTCTCCACACTGAACTACGGAAGCAAAGTTACATACAGCAGCACCTCCCAGCCACATTTAGCTAACTATGTAGCTGTAGCACTAGATATTGTGCAAATAAGATACGTTCTTAATGGAGGAGAATATGCAGTTTTGGTTGTATCATCCTCCAGGCCTTGAATTTTATCAGGGTTCAAATGTGAGTAAGTAAAACAGGAAAGTGTGAGAGTTGCCGTCTCTCTCAGCTGGGTTTGTTTCGCAGTAGAGGCTTTCAGGATGACTTCTGATTGAACTTAGCTGAGAACTTAGGTTTGCAGGTGTAGGCAGCGATTGTATTCTTTTCTCTGGATATTAGGTGTTGTGAGAGCCGTCGTGGTGACAGCTTCAAAAATGAAAGGAAACAACATTAAATATTTATACAAGTACAATTCAGTAAAAGCCTAGTGTAACACACTGTAACACAACAAATAATGTAGGATGATGTGTTTAAAATAATTCATTGGCCGAAAACTGTGATCTAGCACATAATATTGATAACATACCCTCTGGGCAATTAGCCAACACTCCATCTAAAACTGGGCATACACTGTATGATTTGAGCCCGTTTCTGGCCTGATTTCTGAGCTGCACGACTCATGTTAGAGTCAGGTCAGCTTTGTCTGCCGTCGTTTGTTGTGCAGTGGGGAGCGAGGAGCGTTCATGGCCAGACCAACTGCTCCCGATTGACCGTTTCCTGTCGTCAGGCTCTCGAACAGTTGAAGAAGAGCCACAAGTTGATTCCCCAAGATCATTGCCTTTTTTTGCCGCCGCCACTAAGGGGCAAACAGAGAGTCTGAAAGTGCCATGGAGATACGGCGCGCCATGTGGACGGAAAATATGTAGGCCAGTTTGATTAACCTGTGGCAACAGCATACATGCTTCCTCCCTATATCACAACTGATGTGAATAAGAAAAATGTTGGCAGGAAATAGCTGCTTACTGTCAGCTGCCTGGGAACAGGTTATTTTTTGTTAAGACAAAAAAGCTGAGAAGAAACAGGGGATCAGGGTCACACAAAGAGATATGTTTTGGTTTTGGTTTAGAGGAAGGAATGCAAACTGGATAGGACTGAATCTGAGAGGCTACAGGCTTCCAACATGACATTTCTACTCACTCTGATGTTGCAATAGCTTTGCCATACAAGGGGCACTCAGGAATTCTGAATATTTACATCTCTAAAATCTCAGATACACTGATTCCTTTGTGCCCACAGAAGTTCATTTTACAGAAAAAAGGTCCTGGAATGTGGAAATAAACGTGGCATGTATGTTACTGGTGTGCGAGTACTTTAAAGACACAGCTGTGCCATCTTGTGTTGTGTGTATCTTGTGCAAAAAATGCTTCTTGCAGTGGCACATTGTCAGCTGTCTATCTTGTCAAACACTCTGTAATGTATTATTTACTATTACTATTTTACATCCCTAAATATGATGTTGAAAGTATTCAGTATTCCTTTACTTAAGTATAAGTAGCAGTACAGCATTATAAAAATACGTAATTACAAATAAAAGACCAGCACTTAAAATGTCCTTTAAGTAAAAGTATGTATACTATTAGCAAATATACTGAAAAAAAAAGTTATTACAATACCCCTGTGAATGTTGTATTATAAAAAATATATTACCATTACATTTAAGGTGCATTCTGTTGTAGTTTGTCAAGGTGGAGCTAATCTTAACCATTTCCTCTACTCTAGAACATTGCATAATACTTTCTAAGATAAGCATATGTCTTAAACAAATCTGAATTTATAAAGTAACTTTAAAATTAGTGGAGTAAACAGTATTGGAGTGGAGTAGGAGTAAAAAGAAGCATGGAATGGAAATACCCAAGTAAAGTGTAAGCACCTCAGATTTGTACTTAAAGGGACAGTCTGTGTTGAAGGTCCTTTCTCAAAAAGATAGTGTGATCCAGTTTGACTCTTTAAGTTCTCCTCTGTTGACCTCATCACCCCGCTCAAAATTGTAAGCTTTTTTTTTGATAATCCAAACTATTTGACCGACTTTTTCAGTGAGCCACAATGTTAAAATCGGTCTCGTCCTTGTGGAGTGAAGGTAATAATAAAAAATCTGGGAGGACAAAGCACACTTCTGTCTGTGATTTACCAGGAAGGGCACTTACTAGTTTACCTGGAAATTTAACCACCAACCACTAGGTTGAACAATGATCAATACAAACTGTACAAAAAGACAAAGCAAGTCTTGCATGACCACCATTTGTATAAATGTGGTTATGGGTAAATGCCAAGGTAAAGGGGTCATGATAAAGGTGCTGTATAAGTGCA
Organism: Hollardia meadi; assembly: GCA_037974645.1. NCBI lineage: Eukaryota > Metazoa > Chordata > Actinopteri > Tetraodontiformes > Triacanthodidae > Hollardia > Hollardia meadi. Next base: position 19,905,999 of record JBBPCS010000001.1, on the reverse strand, counting down.
GTGCATAAAAAGATTTTTAAATAAATTTATATAAGAATATCTGGATAGATAAGGAATAGGATTAGTGGGGAGAAGATACTTACTGCCATTAGGTCATAGGCTAGACTGAATAATCTAGTGGTGTCATTTGAAATTTCTTTTACCAAGTGCTTTTCAGGAATTAAATAAATACCAAATCAAGCCAAAGTAAACATCAGGAATGAGACTAAAGCCATACTTTAGCACCACATGCTGACTGAACAGCATTTTAAGCTGTTCTAAATGTCTCTAATCACAAATGCTCCATTAATGTTGTTTGTATTTTGAATGAAAGAGTTATTCATTATGTTCTTCATTAAATTGTTAAAAATACAGCGTAATGCGTTTAGGTCCATGCCCCACACTCCAGCTATCGTTTAAAAAGAGTGCTCAGGCACAGGCTCATTGTTTATGGTTTCGTGTATCCCTCTAAAAGCTAGTCAAGCACAGCTAAAGGTGGGCCCATACTCCATATTTATGAAATTGGCTCTGTGTGAAATTGGTTTTTGCCTAATGGATCCCTGCATGGGTGCTCTGCCTGATACCTCAGCCTCAGCTTATAGGCACCCGAGTCACACTGAGGACAGAAAGACAGAACAGGAAAAGGGGCAAAAAAAAATCCAGGGACAATGCTACAACAAAATGAGTCTAAAATTAGTTTTTTAAATAAAATGAAAATGCATGCTGGACTAGGAGCATAATTACAGAGAACTGATAAACGCTGCATAGCACGATTCTAAACTACAGCACAATAAGGATCCATACTGTTGACTGTTAGCCTCTCTGTGGGTGTAAATTTGCCTCCAACATATTAACACACATTCCAACCAAAGTGGTGAAGCAGAACATACGGATAACGGAAATATAAGGTAAAAGGCTTCATTCTTACTTCAAGAACACCCACATACCACTCTCTCTCTCTCTTTCTCTCTCTCTATCTCACTATCACTCCCGAAGGGCCAATCAGATGGCTAACGAGGCTGTGGCTGCTCGGTGTAGTGTGACACTGAAAACCATCTCAGATTAAGAGAGAAAAGAAAGTGCCTGGAATTTGCTGGAATGAACCTGCAACTCTTTCTGTACGGATGTGCATCGTTAAACGAGAAACGGAAGGGTTTCAGCATTAACTCAACAACCACCTCAAAAAGTCACAACTTGATCCATGGGATGAACCACGGGTTGAGATCAGTATGTATCAGTATCTGGATATTGGCCTTTTTTTCCTCTTTCAACTAGTGCCTGTTCAAAACACGCGTGTTTGGAATGGCCTGATTGCTTGGGCTCTGGTTTTGCTGCTGGTAGCTTTCTCGAGAGCTGCTCATCCAAACTACTACACACTTAACACTGATGGCGTAAAGGTAATCAAGTTAAAACTCAAATGATGCCTTGTTACTGTAGGTATAACCAGTGCCGTTGAGAGAAAGGGTTAACCCAACTCTCTCTCTACATGGCTCTGGCCATAAAGTGGTGAGGGTCTGCACTTAACGACTATTTCTTTTATTCATTACTGATTGTTTTTTTTATTAGAGACCAGATTATTTGATTAATCTAAGGATTAATTATTTGATTATTCTAAAGATTTAAAAAAAAAATACTTACCAAAAGCCTAAATTAATTTAACCAAAAGTCTATACAGAAAAGAAGTGCCTCATTAATATTTCAGGATTTTATTCAGTCAATCATTATTTAGTTTCCACGTCACTGCTGTTTTATGATAATAATAAATTAATAAATAAGACCCTTGTCAGATGCCTGACCATAAAAATAGTTGACCTCAAATTCAAAAGGAATGCTCTGACTGATTAGTTTAATCCCTGAATGGAAAATCAGTATTTTTTACTTTAAACTTAAAAATGATTATAACATGTATTTATTTAGTCACTGGAGTAATACATGCAGTTAAAAATAATCACTGGCTAATGTATTTTTTGCATTAGTGTGGTTTTTCTCACTCAACCATGACCATTAAAGTAAACACAACATATAAAAAGGCCTACGTAATAACATTAGATAACGTATGGTGCAATGTTACCTTACCATATACAGCAGAGGTACAGAAATTGCTTCTAACATGCACGGGGGATGAAGAAACATTTAGAAAATATAGAAAATAGTGTGGTGAATTTGTAGTGAGCGATATATCGTGCATTTGAAGGGACATTGATTTTTTTGAGTTGGGCCTTCTAAGGTGCCTAAAATGCATTTTTGTTGCTGCTCCTGTCCACAGCAGGACATTTATTGCTTAGCTTCCTACACCGCTACTCCTGCTGCTTCTCCATAGTAAACTGTGGGCGTGCTGACCGCCGTTTATTGTAAGCTTTGTTCTCGTTTTCTCTTTTTTGAGCATGCCATGTGAAATTACTTTTCTCCGACTCTCTTATTGCTGTCTCTCTCCCTGTCTCTTGTCTCAGCTCTGTGTGTCACCGAGTTTAGTTTAGCCCAGCGCTGTTGGCTTGGTTATTCAAAGTATACTGTATATGTCATGTTTAAATTACACCAAATATCACACTGCATGTCTTTGGGTCCTCAGCAATGCATCCACCAAGTGTTAGGCAGATTGAACGGTTCTCGACATATTCAAGGGACATACAGACAAACAGAAAGACGGACTGCTTTGGTGGTGGCAGCTGTTTTGCCCACCACTTCCTTCCAAATCCTTCTTGCTCCCTGACTGGATTGGGGATGTAAACACAGTGGGTCCTGCTGTTTTGGGGTCTGCAGAAAAAGATAATGGCTAACAAGAGCAGGCACAATGAGACTACTAAAGAATCTTTAAAAAAAATGTCGGAAAATGAAATACAATACAACAACTTATATTGACACATTTTTGCATCATTAATTTGCTTACCAGCCAACTCTACATTAAGTATTGTTAATTTAGAATTCAGAGATCCTTTCAAATCCTCTCCGCAATGATGTCCACTCTGGTGTTGAGATAATAAATAAAAAACAAACAAAAAAAAAAAAAACGTGCATAGTGAGGTGGAGCCCAACAGTCTCAGAAAATACACAGAAGGCATAAAATATCCTCTATGATTGAAGTAGGTATTCATCAGCAACAAAGCAAGCCCCAGTAAATAACCAGTATCATCTTGTCCAAAGCACCAACAAGTTAGATTGCACCTTTTACAGCGTTTAGTAACAGTTAGGGTACGAGCTGAGCATCGAGTATTGCCTCTGCCAAATTTAATAAAAGACATATTTGGCTAGATTGTATTTTCAAATTTCCTCAACATTACTCATATTTGGTTGCTTTTGGTGCAGGTGCGTTATAGTTAGAATTTGACATGTTGTCCCTTCTAAAATAATAGCCTCAGTATTCTCTTTTTAGTCAGAAGAGTGGTGGCAAAGACCTTTCTGTACCTGCTCTCAGGGATAAAGCCCAAGGATTTTATGGGAGGCATGGAGGGTGGGGATGGGCGGGGGGGCTGAGAGAGAAAGGTTTAGAGGGTGGGTGGATGGATGGATGAAGGTTGGCTGGAGCTGTCAGTCTCATCTCTCTCCTGTCTCTCCTCATCCATCCTTACTGTGCTGACAGCAGTCTTCCAAGCAGAACACCGCCTGCCTGCCAGGTAATTCATATTCCCTACCTGCACAGCCACCACCACCACCGACACAAGGAGACAGACATGCAGGGAGGGACTGGTGGGAGACTAGGAAAGCAGAAGAAAGAGAGCAATATGAAGAGCAACATGCAATGGTAAAGATGTTGAATAATTAATATGTTTAATAATTAATTAATTAACTATTAATTTAAAGTATTTCTTTTTTTAGAACTGCACATAATCTTTTGTTTTATGTCATCCATGCTGAGGTACAATCAAGTTCTACAAGTGGGTTATAGAAATAGATTATGATTAATATATACGCGGAAGATCGCAGTAGATTATTTGGTGTTATGGTCTTGCATTGCCAAGCACACGTCTCCACAAATGTGTCTGCAGTTTGAACAAACCCCTAATCAAAAAAAGCAAGCAAGATTATATCTGGTCCATGTCACCCAGCTGTCACCCTCAACTGTTTCAACTTTTGTCCTCTGGGAGGCGCTTCAAGAACAGTTCTTTTTACTATTTCAATATTATTCTGAAATCTGGCTCACAACAGCAAGATATACAGTATCCCTGCATTCATGCAGCATGTGCTGAACATGCAGCAGCAGATTTCTCTGCCTACCTAGCAAGACTGAATTATTAATTGTGTGATATGTCATATTGACGTCTGTTAATGTGTAATGTTGTTGTACACTGGGCCTTGATACGAGGAGGTACTGAAAACCACCAGCTGTGGTGTTCGGTAACAAAGGCTAAGCCAGTTGTTTCCTGCAACAGCATTTGAACAGTGAAGTGACTCACTACCAAAAGTAAATTTAAATTATTGTGTACTAGAAAATACTATTTTACTGTGTTCTAGAGGTAGATTGATGAATCGGTTTGGATGATTAATTGGCAGGGATCGGACATTTTACAAACTATTGGTATCGGCAGAACTCGGCACCAATATTTGCAGATGACTGCGTAGCCTCCATCAGTCACCTTCTCAACTGGAATTACTGACTTTGAGGGAACATTATAGCTGCAAAACTAAAACTCTTTTTACAGTTAGTTTTGATCAGTTTTAGATTTATTTATTAATTATTTTTGAGTTGATGTTCAGTGATCCAGATTATTAATTTATATATTTATTCCTTTGACTTAGATGTTTAGTTTAAAAGTTATCCAGTTTCTAATAAAGTTGAAGATTGTGCATTTCCGACAGTGTATTTTTTTTTTTTTAACTTTTCAAGGGCGTGTGAGGTGAACTATTGTCTTTTTCCTCCTACAAACTATTGTTATTATATCGGTCTTTGAAAATTGAGTATTGGTCTACCTCTACTTTTTGTTTTAAGTGCAGTATTAATTCAGAACTAGCTTGGCAGCAGGTCTACTGTATTTGGTATGATGCCTTTTCTCGGTAGTTGTTTTTGACAAATTGTTATATAATGTGATGTTTTTCTACAAATCAGTGGAGTCATTAACGGAACAAGGATGCGGCAGACTTTTCATATCCAGCCTATGGTACATAAGTCTAGTGTAAGTTTATGCCAAGGTCTTTTTTGTTTTTTGTTTTTGACTGACCATGTATGTATTTTAGGATGAGATTTTTTGTTTTAATTAATGATATCTGATGCAATCTGAGATTTTCACATTGCAGCCAGCTAGTAGTGGTACTGTTTCTTTGGAGTTTTTGACCTCGTTTGAGCTATGGAGCAATTTTTCTATGATTGGTCCAAATTTTCTTTTTACTAGCTGCACACATGACACAACTCGACATACATTCCTGCCAATGGCTTTGCACTATTCCGTTATCATACAGGTGACTAGCAGGTTAACATGGATGTAAACAATGTAGATTTCAAACTACAATGAAAAATCGATCCAAAATGTTTTATGAGGAGGACCTCAAGGATACACACAGACTTTATTTTGGAAAAAATCAAGCACGTTATTATTTAAGCATTTTATTTTACAAATGGTGTATTGTGAAAATGCCAAAAACCACATAATGTTTAATTTTACCTGCCAATAACGTAGAGTAGGGATGAACCGGTTCAGGTCATATCCCAGTTTAGGAGATCACAGTTTGGTGCGTAAGGATTAGGGTTGTCACGATTTTGATTCTAAATTCAAAATTGATCAGAATAAGCTTTCAATTTTGATGACCGAAAATCAAATGCAGGATCAGCGATTCTCCCAGTATTTTTTTCTCTCTACCACCTCTACTTGAGTGCATCTAGTGTACGTTTGAAAGAAAAAATTAAAATTTATATCTTTTGTTGTTTATTGTTGAATCCTAGAGGGGTGGTATTGTTTATTTCTGGTGAATATTATTTGAACTTGTCTATGTATAACTTGCAAAAAGCTAACAAGGATAAAGTCAAACTTTTGTATCTTTTTAAAGAGGAATTTCAAAATGTAAATGACAGTTGTCAAAGCATAAAAATAAAGGTCTGTTTATCTTTACCAATCCAGGTGTAACAGTCTAACAATTAAATAACCATCAGTGCTGGAAAAAAAAGTTTAAATCAAACAGTAAATTGAATTGTGACCTTAAAATCAAAAGTTAAATCAAATCTTGGATTTGTAGAATCATGAAACCTCTATTAAGTTTACTAGTATGTAACTCTACATAAGTTTGTTTTCATTTTTTCTGAACAGACAGTTGTGCTATGTCAAAAACTGACAAAATCCTTTTGCTTGGGGACTGAGGTGGCATTTTGCCCATTATGTATTGCACTGTTAAGCAGTAAAATTAGCATATATGATGACTTATATACACAACAACAGTCTGTTGCTGTCGTTGCTGACCGTGAAGCCAAATTGTTCCCAAACAACTGTTCTAAAGGACGCAGGTGGGTTTTCCAGCTCTGATATTCATTTGCGCTTACCATAGTGTGACTGACTTGCACGCCAATGAGCTTGTTTATTAACCTGTGCACATGTTGCGAATGACACATGGCTCAAAGTTTCCGGTGGAACTAACTCTTGTTAACTAATACGTTAATGAATACACACTCTGTAACAGCCCTACCCTATAGTGCCAGACTTAAATTAAAAGAAATTATTTATTATTGTTTAATATTTTGACTTCCTTTCAAAATGAATGTTATTTTTATTTGCCTATACTGAGTCTTTAAAAACATGGTAAATCCCTAATGATAATTAGATACTTAACTAGAAAATGCTCTCAGACCTCCACCAAGGAGGCCGTCAGTGCTCATTACAAAACTGACACTTCAACTCGTGAATGAGTTCTTATCTCAACAAAAACCTCAATTTCGGGATCACAGTAAACAAACAAAAATACTAGATGAGACTAAATACAACAGATGGCCAACTCAAATGAACCCAAGTGACGCCTCTTGCGTCTAATAAACAAGCTTAGTGATTCTTTGAAAACTCCTGAGTTACCTCCTGTAGTCCGACCAGTGCGCTGCTGTCAGCTCCAGGAAATGTCCAGCCTGGGAGCTGGGTGGTTTGATGGCTGAGAGAAAAAGAAGAGAAAATTGAGAATAATCTTCGATAGAACAGGTTAACTATGATATGGACTTTTTAGCTTGTTGCCAGAGGTTGGCAAGCTAACTGATGATCACTCTCAGGATGAACTGGACCTCTTCCACTAGTGAGTAAAGTTAAATGTGTGCATTTTCTGAAATCATTAATATTCTGCGGCCCAGTTGGGAAGCTTTGGTTGGCCGGGTATGGCCCGCAGACTGCCAGTTGATAATCACTGCTTAGTGGCTATGACAAAGGTGAATTGCAAAGGTGGAAGCAGTGTCACTGCAATATTAGTAGTGCAAAGGCAGGTGGTTGGAGTGGATGTATGGTTCAACAAATTGTGTGACTTTGACTCTGGAGACTGGGTTTCTCTACAGATAGTCAATGCTGTTTAACTAAGCAGCTTTAGTACATTGTCTTAACCAAAGTCTTCCTGCTAATAGGGAAGTCAGATCAGAAAATGCTGTTATGTGTCATTTTGGAAGGCAATATTTTGTTGTTTAGGCTCCAAGACGAGTGTGTTGAACACAGTATTTACATAAGTGCTATGGAAAAGACTTAAAAATAAAACTGATGTGACATGCAATGACACCTGACAGCTGTAATCAGACCAGCCACTACCGCTCTCATTCTTTTTCTCTGTCTGCTCTTCCTGTTTCTCTCCTTGTCTCACTATTTCGTCCTTTGCTATTCAGGAGACATCGCTAAGAAATCTCCGCCATCGGATAAGGACAGATTGTGGGCCTCTGTAGCGTAGCGTAACCGATAGGTGATTGGATTGAGAATGATTCCCTCTAATGACGAGGCCGGCTCAAGGCTGTTAGTGGTAATGAGAACACGGTACGTGCACGGAACCAGACTGCTTTGCTTCCCAATGCACCACTGAAGGCCAGGAAACACACACACACACACACACACACACACACACACACACACACACACACACACACACAAATAGGGACACGTACAGACACTTATACAACAACAAGCTCACACAGGCATA
>JBBPCS010000001.1:19837760-19855832 GCA_037974645.1 Hollardia meadi | reverse complement strand
CACACACACACACACACACACACACACACACACACACACACACACACACACACACACACACACACACACACAAGCATGCGTGCACAGAGAGGTATTAAGGACACTCACAGGGATTTTGGGCCTTCGAGCTAGCCATTAATCAGAGCGTGTGCTTACTGTGTTTGTGTGTGCGCATGGTGTGTGCTACTGTGTGGCGTGTGTGTGTGCTGGTATAGAGGCAATCCACAGAAAAAAGAATTTTCTACCTGTCCATCCAGCCAATGCAGTCTTGCAGTCTTGGTCCAATGCACCTAAGTAAACAAATACAGGACAAACAAAGTTAAACAACATTCATAGTAGTGAGTTTAGCAAAACGATACCTAACTAATGGTTAAAGCACAAACCCTTCCATGCCTACAGTAGGTCCTGTGTTCATCCTGTGGTCCAACACAGGGATGACCCATATTGGACTTTCTTACACAGAACCTAATGACCTACCACATGCTTTTGTCATCCCATTTACACAAGATTTGGGCATATGCTACACATCTTAGCCTTTCATATAGAATGAAGGACATTAAAACAGTGCTCTATGTTGTTAATCAAAACCCATAACATGTGTAGTATATTTGAATAATATTTGGCCTCGGTAGCCTTTTTCTACTTTGCTTGTTTCATAATGAAACCTATGTAATGCAAGACTCTGAAGGTCACTCACGCTGACAGAAAATACATTTTTCATGCAGGGATATTACAGCACAAATCTTTGGCAGCCTTCACACATTAATGATATAACATATAATAAGATTACATAAGATACATAAGATAAGATGATCATTTTCTTTTCTTTCCCAGTAACAATGTGTTTTCATTTGTCTGCTGCTGGCTGAATGTTTTCCGTCGTTAAAGGTCCCACAGGTGATTGTACTGTGACTTCAGTGATACTGACAGACAAAGGGAATATGTCCAGAAAAGCGTATGAATTAATTACCGTGATGTTGTTTTTTTTTTTTTAAAGGGCATTTGCTTAACTTTGTTAATCTGAGTACATTGTACTTGAATGGAACTGCATAGTGGACAATTTATTGATTTGTCAACGTACCTTGTGTGATTTGTGTATGGTCTTTGGTGTGCTGGTTACAGTATATTCCTCAGTCTACAAGCCAGTCTCTTGATTTCTTTATCTGTCCACCACACCCTTTCTTGCTGTCTGTCACAAACATATAATGTCTGTGTGTAGGTGTAAGCATGAGAAGGGCTATATCAAAATATATCCTCCTCTTTTTCATAACTCATAGACTTTGAAGTAGTACAAAAACAATTGAATACTATTTATAAAAAATAAATGATTTCACTAGTGTCTTTCTTTATGTCTTCCTTCCTCACTTGCTTCTTGGTAAATCTGAGTGTCAATGGATAAAGGCAAAGATGGCTTTCTATGTTCAATTCTAGCTTTAAGTTTAACACTTGTTTTAAAGCCATGGGCAGGTACAGCGCCAAACAATAAAACTTGAAAAATGTGAAGTGAGTTCTGAACTAGAGACTTGTTAGCTCTTCTTCAGCTTCAGTTTGTCCACACAGGTGACAGATTACAAAGCCACATTGTCTTCTGATGATCTCTGCTTGAAATTTCACCAGTCGTCCTGTGTTGATGTTTTAAACCCCCCATGTGCATTGTAAACTTATGGCATCATATGCCACATCTGACATACTTAATGCTCCCAACATTTGTAGTAGTAAGTAAGGTATAGATGTTCCATCCCTCTCTGTCTCTTTCCCTCCCTCACCTTGTTTTTTTTCTGAGGCAGATCTGCTTATGAAGCTATACCTGTGACAAAGTGTCAGCCGGGGGTTTTCCATTTACGACTACATTGTTATGCTTGAGCGAGCTGGAGGCTGTCACTCACAAGAGGAGAAATAACCAAATGGAAGTGACATAAACTCCCTGTGGAGTTAAATATAAAATAATGTCTATCCAACCCTTGTTGAATATTACATTGAGCGATCAGTGGCTAGTGAGCAACGGACAGTAGAAAGGTACTTCACTGACTCCTCTCAGTTTCTTTCTTCCTCTCGGTTCTCTCATTTTCTGCTTCGCCTCTTTATTTATCTCTCTCTTTTGTCCTGCATGTTTGCAGGACATGGATAGTGAAATGGACTACTTGTGACTATGTGCCTTTTAGCCACTATTCATTTGAAAACCAAATGTAATTACAATGGGAGAATGAGAAGATTTCATAAGAACATTATGTTAGAACCCAGTCACTCCAGAAAATGGCACAGCTTGTTGATGTAGAGCTGGGTACTGGTGCTCGCACTCAACATGTGATGGGCCCACTGCTACTTCAGCAGCTACAGCCCATAGAGTCTGTGGTGTGGTCAAGCGCAATGTATTTGACAGAGTTGGCAGTTTATTGGTGGCATTTTACAACACTGAATGCTTCCATGTACATGAAAGATATCAAATAAAGTACTCTGGAAACTGCTATTGGTACTGGTATCATAATTTTTTTAGATTAGTGCAGGTTTGGGAGCTACTGTGGCTGGTGAGCTCTTCAGTGACATGGTAGTGTTAGCCATTTTCAATAGCCAACCAAACATGCACAATAAGTTAACAAAGTTTATTAGACACATTTGTACATCTTTGTACGGCTGCAAACCTACAGTATGCCTCTTCAGTGGGGCAGCTTGGACTCTAGCAAGCTGTAGCAGTTATTTTTTAAAATTATATATGTAGTTTTTATTGTACAATACAGATAATATTGTGCTTTATGCATTTTGGATTCTCCAGCCTTCGCTTTCACACGTCCGTAGGGTGAAAATTGGTCAATGGTGCAAATTTGCATGTCAAAGTTAACCAAAGTTAAATCCTTCACAACCCTACCACTTATGTGTAGTAATGCTTTTGCAATAAATTGATTTTAGGCTGAAATTCCGCTGATTTAAAAGCAACCAGGCCCCTTGAGTTTGGGTCAGAAACCCTTGTCAGGACAGATTTAAAGCAGGATGGGGACAGGGTATGAGTTACATGTTATTTAATTTTTGTGTCAACCAATACCATATTTTTTGCAAGGTGAGTAGATTATTGCAAGTTATAATGTTTTAAGGCATTTTTTAAATTTGGGTGCAAGACTAGAATAAAGTTTAGGTTACCTTTAGGATAGAATTCATCTTATTCTAGTGCTTATTACGCACATACACACTCATGAAGAGTTTAGTGAGGCAACATAGCTCTAACCTGTTAAGCTAATGCCATCACTAATGTAACTTTGCAGTTACCTATCAATTTAATAATCACGAATCAATTGATTTTCCTAATGATTAGTCATCATCCTCTTATACCATCTGAGATGACAGTTCAATGTATTGAGGTTTTATCTGATGATTACTGTTTGGTGTCATTTATCTGCTATAGATTGAAGGAACCGACTTGTGATGTCTGAAGGAATGACAGAAATGTCGAACTTTGTCTTACTGACCCATCCTTGTCCTGACTCTACTTACCCCTGGGTGCAGTTGGTATGGCAGGGATGGCATTCATTGTTGGCCTCCGCGTACTTGAAGATGAAACTGTTGGCACCTTGCAGGCCATCAGGACACTTTTCCACACAATTAGGACCGTCCTTAAAATGGAGGCATTTCACACAATGCTCTGGGCCCTATGGAAAGTTAGGGGAAAATAGCACTGCTTTTTCATATGAACATTTTCAAGTGGGGTAGTTCTGAATAAAATGTATATCATATACGTAATCATCAGTAAGACTGCCACTTTAAAAGGCACTTAACTGCTGATTATTATTTTGATTATTATGAAATTATGACTTGTAGCGTGAGTCACATCAAGCCTTCATGTTTTAAACATTGCATTAGCGCACAGTTCCGGCACCAATGATGGAAAAAAGACAAAGGTTGTCACTAGGCAGGTTTGCAGTTCGTGGCAGTCATGAAAAGTCTTCTACCAAACTTTTTCTATGACTTGGGAAAGGAAAAATATGTCTTTTTGCAACAATCAGCTGGTGAGAGCAGCTTTTTCTGGACAGATTTTATCTCACAGTTGTTTTGGTGACAGTTTTTTACTCCCAAGTTTTGATTCCAAACTTATAGTTGGTAGAGAGGATATAATGTAGCTATACCTGACATCATGAATTTGGGCATAAAGAACACATCTGTGGTGTCACAAATTTAAGGGATGAGATATCTGCTGTAGTCTCAGGTTTTAATGTAGAGTGATTGATGGGTATACTTCTACATCAATAACTTGCGAAGTGCAGGTTTCTCTGCAGTTTTATAGATTAAATTGTTGTGCCTGCATCTGCGTAGCAGTGAAAGCCCAGGAGCGAAAAGAAAGATAACAGGGAGCTAAGGACAGAAAGTGAACGAAGCAAAAGGAGAGATGAGTAAAAAGAAGTATTGTAGAGTAATAAGGGAAGTGAGGGGGAGAATGAGGCAGTGGACATGGATGCAGAACACCAGGAAAAGGCAGAGGCAGTGAGAGTGAGCGAGATAAAGTCTGAATAAGAGAGAGAAAGAGAGAGAGAAGGACAAAGCCGGGAGAAGAGCAGACGAGACGCATAAAGCAGCGCGAGCGGAGCAGGCAGATAATAACCATCGCTCACAGCACACACAATGACCATAACAATCCGCCTAGGATGGGATTTATGGAGCTAATATAGGCGAGAGAGGAGGTAGGGGAGGAGAGGAAGAGAGGCAAAAAGCTCTCCCAGACAGGCCCCGTATCATCAACAGGCCTGAAGAACATCTCATTGACAAACGACACACACACACACACACACGTACGCAAACCCGTTGAGTGGAAATCAAATCAACAGGCATGCTTTTGAGTCACATATGCACTTACATGGACGTCCAACACACACACACACCATAATTAAAACATGAACACAGACGTGACAAATGCAGGAAAGCGAAAAACACACACACACACACACACACACACACACAAACACGCACACGCACATTGTTCTTGGTAAACAAGGGGCCATCAAGGTAAAAAGATGATAGTGAAGGAAGATAACTACTGTATCCTCTGGTAAGTGGAGAAGTGTGTGTGAGTGCTTGTTCATAAATAGCCTGAAGTAGTGTCTGTGCATGGTCTTGCATGCATGCGTGTCTGTGTGTGTGAGTGTGCATACCCTAATGCCTCAGCATGTGTCCTTTGTAGCTCGCGTATGTGTGTGAACATACATTCACCCGGCTCGAATTATGCAAACTAAAACTCTCGCTTCTCTCACCAGCTTTAGTGTTTGGGTCTGCGGCTCTTTGAGTGTTTTCCCACCCATGGCTGTTGGTGTGTGTGCGTGTGTATCCAATCATCCCATCACATCAGCAAGCTAAATTATGTGACAGAGCAAATAGAACATCCAGGGTCCAGCAGGGGTACTGTGACATCCAAAAAATGAAGGGAGCGCAGTGTTGTGACCAAAGATCCCCGCTGTAAATTTAAATTGGCCTGCATGTGTGCTTAACACTGAAGTTTATATGTGTGTGTGTGCATATGAATATTTATCTCTTTTTCATCTCTCCTTCGTCCCTTTATTCACAAACCACACTAGTATTTCAGGAGGACTGGCAATTAATCTTTACTGCGTCAGAGACTTTTAACAGGCAGGCACATAAAAAGCTCTTTAAGGCATGATCAGGTATCAGGAAGGATTTACAACTTATTATATAATGCTATTATGCGCAGACAGAGTCATCATGTTCTGCTCGCTATCTTACTTCCACACTCAAAGTCTAAGAAAACCATGACACCACAAAATGATTTTAAGCATTAATGATGAGGTGGAGAAGAAGTAACGTGTGGACGGGAGAGGAGTTAAAAAGAAACAATGAAACAGGAAAGAGATGAATGCGGTAGCTCCTATAAATATGATTAGGCAACTCAATTCAGAGGTCAGAGCCGGTTCAAATGTATTTCATTTAGATATCATATGTTGTACTATAATAGTGGTCAGTTTGTGCGTCGGAGTGTGTGACTGCAATGTGTGTGTGTGTACCTGTAATGAGCTTACAACTTTTGCAAAAACATCATGCAGAGCAGAGTTTGTATCTTATATATGAAACAAGTGATTTTTTCAATAAGATTCATAATGGAAGAGCTTTGTAACGTGTTTCAATCACAAAAGAAAAAATGGGCTTGCTAGAGAAAGAGTGAGCAAGTCAAGCGTTCGCGTCGCTGATCAACAGCAACTACGCTATACGATTATCACCTATTCTGTCCATAATATAACCTGTATACATTCATGGTTATAGTCATACCTCCAATACCTCTCCGCAGAGGGCATTAGGCCTATCAAATCACCCTGTGTAAGCTATAATGTAATTGCTATGGGCTCTGTGGCAATAACATGATTGCTGTAATCCATTTGTGTGCCTGCGCTGCACCTGTGACATCAACACGAGGTCCAACAGGTTATCCTGGAACATTATGCACAGATTGGCAAGTCTCTCTCTCTCTCTCTCTCTCTCTCTCTCCCACACCCACACACACACACACACACACACACTGAAACTGACAGACTGAAATATTGCAATAACAGTACTTGTTTATGGAACATACAGGGTTCCAAAATAAGGACAAACTGAAAGATTGCTGAAAGGTCATGTAAAAAAAAAAAGTATAAAGAATAGAAAGTTTTATATAAACCTCAAGACTTTCCAAATAAAGAATCCCCCATATGTACCATACAAACAGACAAGGGGGATGTGAATTGATTAATTTTGTATTTTTTTAATAAAATATTTTACACGGCTAATGAAAATAATTGCAAAGTACAAGAATGATGAGCACAGACAAAATGTTGTGTGCACAAGTGCCAGTCTTTTTTCTCAAACTATGGGAAGAAAGCTTCAGGTATCTATGTTGTGTTATTCGCTGCATAGCAGCAATTATCCATCACTTGTCTAAGAATGCCAAGTGCAGGGTGGTGTGGTATCAAGTGGACAGCCAAGATAATCAAACCAACAAATCTGCTCCAACAAGAACAAACACAAACAAGTCAACAACCACAGATGTGCTAACTGTGGCCTTTACTTCCCATGCTTGCACACTCACACCCAAACAACCCAGTGGTTCCACAAGTCCTACCCGTCTAATCTCTATTGGCCAAACTATCTGACAGGGTGTGATTGGACACAAAAGACAGCACATTGGCCCCTCTGGCTTGCATCTGTCGCAAAACATCCCCCTCTTTCAAACAGCAAGATAAGATTTTAAGAGAAAGCGGAGGGTCAGGGTCCTCATGTGGCTGTGAGTGCAGAGTGCAGAAGAGGCAAATGGAAATGAAGGTCAGGAGTTTTCTTTTCTGGCATTTTTCTAATGTACAGCTGCTACCAAACAATCTTTCAAAAAGCTTCTATGCTTCTCTCAGAGCTTGTGCAACATGAGAGTTTGTCAAGTACAAAGTACAAGTACAAGTACAGTAACAAGTACAAATGCCTTTTGGAAAACATATATATCAATTACTTTTAGAAAAAGGGAATCATCAGTTTCACCATTTCAGACAATTCTACTTTTAGTTAGTTCAGTCAGTTCATTGTTGGTTTTAGTCTTTTCATAGGGTTCGTTGAGGAAAATACAGGTAGTACAATTTTATATTTACTTGATCTTGATCTTTTTGTCCCAGAGGCCTGTACTAAGAAGCAGGATCTAGGGTTAGCTAGGTAACTTAATAAATAACCAAGTGTTTTCAGGGTTACGCCATGATTCCACCTCTCTGTTACTTTGCATGTTTGACGCTGTTTTGTTCTGTCCTCCCCATGGTTTCATACCTGTGCCTGTCTGATTTTGTTGTATATGTATATTCTACCATGGGTGGCTATGTAGTTAAATTGTTTCTTTTTTTGTCAGTTTTGAGAAATGAAACACAATCCGGAGTCTGCAAGTTGTTTTATTTTGAAAATTGCCCGGATTCTCTATGCTGTTCCTGTGTCTGACTTCTTGTCTGACTTGATGTGCTCTGTGCAGCTTCATCATAAATAGACTAAATGCGTATTGTTCGTACAGCAGAACGCCAGTTCTGGGACATGCTGCAGCGCACCTGGTGGAATAATGAACATTGTCTAGAATGGTCACGATCAGCTCTGGTGGTCGTGGCATAGCCAGAACGTGGCGCAGTCGTGCCTGGTGAAAATTTGGGGTTACGATGGTGGTTCACCTCATTCAGGTACATCACCATGGTAACTTCTGCTGTATATCTGACCTGCTCCACAGGAGGATATGTTTGGGATAACAGAAAAACACATATAAAGGAACCATTAACTGACCAATCAATTATCCTGGAAAATGCCTTTAGCCTATCTTTCTTAAATGATCCCAAAGCTCGGTGGATCGTAAGAGCTATACTCCTGTCTTCTTCATTTTTTTCCTTCATTTTTTTTTGGGCTGCAAGTCAAAGCCATTTCATTGTGCTTTTGTATACTGATATCATCCTATGACAGAGTGACAGCAGCACTGAAAGTACTGCTTTGAATTATGTATTTATATTTATTTTTTATTTGCTCCCAAGTCTTTTTGACACCAGCAGGGTTTGCAGCTGAAAGAATAAGGCTAAAACTGTCATACATGCCAAAAGAATACAAAGCATCATATTAATTTAATGGAATACACACGTCTTATAGTTATAGTCAAATGTATTACAAAAGTATAGCCAGACCTATTATTGCCATAATTATGGGACAGTGATATTATAAGCCTATTAACTTGCACATTCACACAGTCAGCAATTTTTTGCCAGTTGATCTTCCTGTCCCTGCAGCTGTGTTGCTTTTAGCTTTCATATTTGTCCAATATTATAGATTGCTCGTGGTTTGTATTATGCCGCTCAGCTACCATTAGAGTTGTGGATGTTTGCGATCGGTCATATGTTGCAACCACCTGCTCTTTTATGTCAATGTCTTCATACATTGGGGAAAATTGGTTGACTTACAAAGTTGGTAACCGCCTTCATGTGACTGGTTGTTAGGCTTAGTGAAGCCCGATATTGAAAAGATATCCTACTGCTGTGTTGTACAGGTCTCTGGTCTTTCATTCTTGATGTCATTAAAGGATAGGTTCACAATTATTCAAGCCTGTCATAAAACAATACCAGGTTCCTGTAAGAGCATTGAAATAGGTTTTGCATCCCGTAATCATTCCTCCTGCCTGTACTGGTCATTAAAGGATCCCTTCCTAATGCATAGGAGATGAATGGACAAAATCTTTTAAACCCATTTTTACACATAAATCCCCGTAATGTATTTTTTCCACATTTTTAACATGTAAAAATGGATTTAAAAAACTTTATCTGAAATTTATATGAGTCTTAACCTTCCATGTAAGACAAATCATGTAAATATCTTCTAAAGTTACAGCCGGAGATCCCGTCCTAATGCACAATGTAAGTACATTGTGTAATTTGTTCAAAGTTTTATCTGAAGTTACACAGATATTAGATATCTTCCAATGTCTTTTCAGTCATGAATTCACTGTTTATGTTTCTTTGGGCGGTGTTTCCCTTGAGCTGCAGTGGATAGTAACAAAAAGAGGGAATTTTGTTCTGGAAAGGCTGCAGGTTTGGAAGATATTAACTTGATTTTTCCGACACCTTACATCAGTTTCAAGTGAACTCTTGACTGCAACCCGCTCTCTTCCCAGGTTGTCAGATACCGACGGTCGGTCATGCGTCATCTTATCCAGATGCGCAAAGGTACCCTTTGGCGTCCATGGCCGACGCACTAAGCCGTCCCTGACACACATCGGGCCCTGACACACGAGGTCTACATTACTTTGGTTAAGTTTAGGCACAAAAACCATGTGTTAAGGTTTAGGAAAATAAACAGAAATGTCATGACAAAACGACGATTTCTCACAAGCTGGGGATGAGAACGAGCTGCTTAACACATTTTTGCACAAATTGAGGACTGCAGATGTTTTTTCCCATCACCTACTGTATGCATTAGGAAGGGATCTTATAATGGTGCAGGGGAATGATTACAGTAAAAAAACCAAAAACAAAACAATCCTTTACAATAATATAATTTTTTTTTCGATTTAAAAAGACAGTCTTTTTAAGTTAGCTTGATATTAACTGTTAGATTGCCTTTCATTGTCACATTATGATCACCTTCTGGAATAATGCCACCATGTACTATTTTTTTAAATGTTGACTGCTATTCCTCTTTAATAACTACATAAAAGCAAACGTAAATAAAACAGCTCAAACCGCAGCCTCTTTTCTCTGTCTTTATAGTAGACATGTGAGCAAACTGAATGCTTCAGTGTGGCTCACTATTGTCTATGGGAGCAAGCTTACCGGACCATGGCAGGTCAAAGAGTCGTCGTCAGCTCGTTCACACTGGCCATCACACTCCACACAAACAGACCCGTTGGCATACTCTCGAATATCCCTGAGAGAGAAGGAGGAAAGGGGTGGAGGGAGGGATCAAGATGGGAGGGGAGTAGACAAGTGATACAGGGGTGAGTGACAAGAGGGGGAGCAAATTATTATTTGTGAAATAGAACAATAGCATGGCTCTGTGTTCTCAGCTGATATGATTGTTAAATATTGCACAACAGACACACATTTACTCACTCAAATAGTGATCATTCATTCTGTGAAAGCCTTATTAATGTGTGTATTAACTTGGTTAACTTGTAGATGTGAAGGAAGCTAAAAAGCTTAGCAATAAGTCACCTCTATACCATTTGAACAGATCATCTTGAATAGTAAAGTAACATTAATGAAAAAAACACACTCACAAAGCAAAGATATTATTATTATTATTATTATTATTATTATTATTATTATTATTATTATTATTTTATGTCAGGTTTAGTCAGTGGCTGGAAATTGAAGAGCAAAGTTAAGAGGTGATTAAACACAAATGATAAATAAAACCTCAGTGTTAAATCAAACCCCACCAAATAATAAAATAGCTCATTTGAATGACTTATGTCTGTAGTGTTTCAAGATGCCAGCATTTATACATTTTAGCATTAATATGTTTTCATTGCTTTCATCATTTCCCAAAACACTAAATTTCAGATGTCAAACTTTTCTTAATGTCCCTGCTAACAATGAGGCCAGTAAGAGTTGCTCTGACAGAATTTTTTAAGGAAAAATATTTTTGAGAAACTACTTCCTACTCCAGTTTTTTGAATGTGTTAAGGAACAGTGTAATGCAGCACTACACAGACACACACACACACTCCTGTTAGACCCCACATGTACAATAATACTGATACATCCCGCAGGAGGTTGGCGCAGTTGAAAGGTGCAGCACCTCCGAGGGTTGCAGCGTTTTCAAAAATCAATTAAATTAAGTGCCTTGTTATTCAATTTTTAAAATCCCCTTATAATAGTAGAACACCAGAGTTGCCTCAAAAAGTCATTAAATTTGACCACAGTGCAGCTGAGTTGGCACTTTGCCTTTGTCACTGCGGGACAAGGAGAATGACTTCCGGCTACTTCTCTTTTGGTCAGTGCGCGAAAAACAGAATGTTCAATCTCTGCAAATGAAAAAATGTGGTCCCAGTGGGATCTAAATCAAATTAGTATTAATTATGCTTCATCTGGCCTTCATAAAACCTTCCAGGAGGCAGGGGAGGTGAGGCTTTGTCTGGGTATGTGCTGGTTAAAATAATAAAGGCTGCAGTGTAGATGGAAGATATCACTGACGCTGAGGACTTATAGGCTATTGCATGATGTTCTGTGCTGCTTTTCTGTGTTTTCTTTCTGTTATGGGACAAAGATACATTTGCACTGAATAATAAACACTTATATGGATTTGATACAAAAGTAACATTTATTTCAAAGGGCTTTAAGACATAATCCATGCTGCCTGACACGAAAAAATAAACCTGCATGTTGAACTCGTCATTTTGCTGCTGTTTGACATATGTTTTGTAAAGCTGATACTAAATCCACACAAATCCACATTGTTTTAAACTAAAAATATAGGCTTTCTGGTTCAATACTTGTGATTTACCAAGCAGTGTACATTAATGTCAGTCTTCAAGTACCTCTGTCCTCTACGTTTTTGTCACACACACCTGATATGTAAGTTCTGCACACTGTCATGCGACCCTACTTAAGGTAGATTTGCTGTACTTCTACTACTGAATGAAAGGCACATATGAGTAAAGGTCCTGTTACAAAATGTGAACTACAGGGCAACTTGAATATTTGATGTTACTCATAAATAATGAGTTGATACCAAAAAAAGGCACAAACAATAATGAAATATTAAATATACAAAGCATGGAACACACAGTGAGGGTAAAGGGTAGAGGGTGCAGTCAGTGAAGCTCTACATTTGGGAGATGAGGTGCTGGTCGTGCGGGTAATGCTGCCAGTGTGGGTGGTGCTGACGTGCAGGTAGACAGGTAGGCAGGGCGTGGCCCCGTGCGCAAGCAGTGACTGTGACACGCAGTGACACGCCTAGCCCCCCTGCCCTAACAGCAACTTCTGGTCTTCCTCATATCTCCACAATGCGGCCACCAATGATTTAAAACAAAAAAAGTTTAAAGTTTTAAAGCTTCTTTCAAACAGTTCTGCAAGGCAAAAAAAAAAAATAAAAATAAATAAATCTAAAATGTCATTAATAAAACTCACCAGGGGAGCCGGTCTTGTCACCTTTGTGACAAGTCAGGTGGATAGCATCAAGCTATACTTCTACTTAAAGTCAAGGGACCCCTGTGGTTCTGAAACTCTGCAGGGGTGCCTTTTAAAACCAAGGGTTACCACAACATCTTAAATTGTTCTTTTCAGCCCCGGGCTCTTCAATGTTAATCCATAGCAAACAGGAAAAAAATGACTGAGCTGAACTGAAGCTGTAACAAGAGCCTTGAGGTGTTTAAGTTTTGATGAGCAGGTTGTGCAGCAGGTCTTCCAACAACAGCGGATTACTTGATAATTCAACCGCTCCTATTCATAGCTGAACGGGATGAGTTGATACACGTTTATTTATGCATTTGTCCTTGATTTGATCACGTTTGACTGCTGCTTCACTCACTTGAAACCCATCTAGAATATTCCTGCAGGGGTTCTTGCCAAGCACTCAATAAAGGAACTGGTAGTATGATGGTGCCAATTACTACTTTAAAATAATACATTAATGGATGTTTCCTGCTTGCGTGACATGAGGTATATACAGTTTGCTTTAACCACGACAACCACTTTAAAAGGCACTTGCTGGTTACCATGGACACTTAGCAAACACTTTTTATTGTTTTATTGCTACAATTGTACATGACCGCATGTTGTGCTGCCAAAGGACTGGGTCCTCTCTTCCAGTAAGCATGAAATCTTTCTAAAACATGATAAAATATAAATTATTGTCAACATACAAAGAGCTTGAAGTAACCTGCACAGTCACCTAAAAGTGATTGATAACAGATTGATAAATCATTTTGTTTTGGGGGCATGTGTACACTACAACCAGTAGGACGATGGGTTGGAATTTGAACAAAATTTTGAGAAAGTAAAGTTTGGCAGCCTCAGTTAAAACACATTTTTAAAAATATATTATTTCCTATTTTCCATAATATATCAACCCTGTTGATGATTGACACAGTAATGTCATGCTGATGCTGCCTAAATTGTGATAACACGGCTGGTCTGATTTTGCCCCTTGCCTGAACGTTGCACCAAATAAATAATAAAAGCAGCATGAGCAGAATAATAAGTAAAGGCAGGGTCAGTGGTTTTCTTGATAAGGACCTTTCTCCAGGCTGATTGAATTGGCATTGTAAAATACATTGAAGTTGTCCCTAAGAAAACAAGGGGTGTTTGGGGTGACAGAGATGAGGCAGGGACCTTATCGGCCCTTGTCATCTGTGTTTGTGTATGTGTGTGTTGAGGCCATGCAGAGTACCTTTGTGGGGATTTGCTTGGCTGAGAGAAGAAAGTGGTATCTTTACCCGCATCTGTGTTTTTCTCTGGTTTACCCACAAGGGGCTGGTGAAACTTGACGCAGATGTCCCTACTAAGACGCTGGGACTATACAGCTTAAGCCTGCAGTTTAGCTATGAAATCATGTGTCACTCATGGTATCATTATCTATTATTTTGTTCCCCCTGAAAAGATTATTTTGATCGATTGTGTTTTCTAAACTAGCCACAATTTTGGTTGGCTTGATACAGAAAGTGCACTCAGTAAACGGAGAGGAAAAAAAGTATACTTGTCAAGTATACAGTAGACGCTACACTTTACTGAGGTGAGCCACAGTATTTGAACTGACTGATTTGAAATAAACCAGAAAATGCACTGGAAAAACTGGCAGTTTTCATTATCACATATTTTTAACAAAGACTTTAATAGCTCCAATATCTCTTTTTCAGTCTATCTCTTCAGTATATCTCTCTCAGTTAACGAGCTAGATGAAAGAGAGCAGGGAAAAAAGACATGCACAAGCATACTAGTTAGATGAAGAGGTGTACCAGTATTGTAGAATTTGAGCAAACCTGAAACTTCTAACGTGAGTAAGACCTGAGGAAATGTACAGGACAGCATGTCTACAGCGAGAGCTCTGCTCACAGCTGCTCACCGTAAGGACAGTTTATACCTACAGTATATTTGCACACTTTACCAGTAATTCCACAGTTTTCCCAAAGAAACTGTTCGTCCAAAGTGGTAAGCTACCCAAATGCATCTAATGCCATGATCACTGCAGTTAAGTGGGATCTCTCAATCAAAGGAGTTGTTGTCCTTATTGTTAAACAACCACCATTGCTGATGACAATCTATCTGATGCGACTCAGGTAAAAAATGTTTACAGAGGAGCTTTAAGACATTTCACACTTATTCAATATACATATGATCTTTGCCATGGGTGCAGTCCTGTGAGCACACTGGAAAGACAATCCGACACTTTTTTCCTCCAAGTGTGGAAATAGAATGTTTGCAATTCGCATAATGCAGATTAAAATCACATTTATTTTTTAAGCTTTTGAAGATCCAATCATCACTAAAGCGTATGTCATGCAAGAGAGCCAATTAAGGAAATGGAATGGTCACAACATTTGAAAGCCAACCTGTTAAATTTAGCTAACGCACACTGCATTCACAATGCCTGCAGGAAATGAAAGCTATCTTAATAACTATGTTTTCCTAGCCTCAGTCTAAAAGCTTGAGGTAAATTTTTGTTGTGTGTGTGCAGCGCTTTCCCATCGTGTGTAACGAATCCTGTGGGTTATGGGCCGTGCAATTTTGGGCCAGATTACAAGAAAATATCACAGGTTCCGGCTGGCATGTCATTAAGCGACAAAGCAATTACAAAGTAATTAATAACCTGCAGAAACATAACATGCAATAGTCCACCTTCACCATCATCATTTGTTTGCGAGAAAAGAAAAAGACGGGGACAGAGTTCATATCTTTTATGAAGGATTACTGGTTTTGCTGCTACCCACCAATAAAGTACACTTTTGCGTGTCGTATGAGCGCTCCAGTTTTTTTGAATAAATAGCCCTTCACCTCTGGTCTTTGCTGTGTGAAATATTCTGTGTGCTCTTTCTTTATGTTGTTAGCGGAGGTGGCTCACATTTGCTAATGAACCTTGAATTCTTAAAAAAAAAACTTGTTAGTAAAGTTGCTAACTGTTCTATTTTCTCTTTTTTCCATTTATTATTATATACACATTGCAGAGAGTATACACCAATATGCCACAGATTTATGTATTGGATCAATGCCCCATCTGCCTCACTCAGTCAAGACGCACATCCATTTATCTGACTAGCACAATGTAATCTACCAGGATGACATACGGTGACGGTGTTGCTGCATTAGAGTGTATGTGTGTATGCTCAAGCATAACTCACCCTTCATAAAGATTACAGGTATCCACACAGGTTCGTCCTCGGCTGAAGTATTTGCAGGAGAGGCATTGGTCTGGGCCGGGACCCCAACACCCTGCGTCTGAACACAGCGTGTCACACACCATGTGCTCCTTGGCTGCTCAATGCACACATACGCAAAAAGAAAGACAGTAAAAGAACACAGAATTACATTCATATAGAATGCAGTTGTACTTTGATGACTCAGTGCAGATGCAGAGAATAAATGCTAAATTACCCCCAAATTAACTGGATACAAAATTAGCCAAAATAGGCACATTATTTATAAGACGAAACAGGGCTAGATGTGCTGAGGCACAAGCAATTTGTGCGGGTTCATTTTTCTATTACATTTCTCCATCTCCGCAGAGCCGCTGTTAATTTGCGGTGGTCTATGAAAGGTGTGTTTTTGTGGAGGGAACTTTCCGAAATAATGGTAGGAGTAATTGCGGCAAGTCAGAGGAGGAGGTGTAAGGCTCAAAGACGTGCTGAAGGGTTACGCTGTTTCTGATCGGTAAGCAAGAGATTGCCAAACAAAATACATTGAACAGTCCCACACAATAATTATGCTCCAGGATGAACTGAAAGATGACCTCTCACAACATGCTCTCATTCGATTCACATTTACACTTTTGAAACATTACATTAATTAATTGCCTCGTTTCAGCCAACAGCTGCGATGGCCGTCCATTGTGCATGTGCATACTGTATGTTCTGTATAAAGAGTCTCTATTCAGATAGTGTGTGTGTGTGTGTGTGTGTGTGTGTGTGTGTGTGTGTGTGTGTACAGTTTGTTGTGGTATGGTTC
Source organism: Hollardia meadi (assembly GCA_037974645.1). NCBI lineage: Eukaryota > Metazoa > Chordata > Actinopteri > Tetraodontiformes > Triacanthodidae > Hollardia > Hollardia meadi. The sequence continues at coordinate 19,839,210 of JBBPCS010000001.1, read as the reverse complement.
CCTCAGACGCTTGCAAAGGAGGGAGCTGTGCTGCTTAATTATAAACATGCTGAGCCAACAGTGACGAAGCACCGGTGGGACCCAGAAATCACCAGCAGGTGCCACGCAGACTTGTTGATTTAGACTTACAGTATGAGGCGAAAAATAAACACAAGACATTTATTTATTTTTTGTATTTATTTGAAGGGTTTAATCTGAAACGCAGCCCCTCAGCTCTTCTCATCATTTTTGGTGATAAAAAGGCTCAAATGTGTAGATACTGAATATAAAAATGTGGATATATAATATTCTATTGGCGTCATTCCAATAATATCAGCATCTTCTTTCATCACACAAATCCATAGCAGCAGATGAACAGTACAAACAAGTTATTGTTGGCTGTTTGGATAGTAATATAAAGCCAGAAAAGCCACCTTTGATTTACACGTTCGATGCATTTTGGATTGAACTCAGTCAAAGAAGACCCCCCGCCTTTTTATTTCTCCCAGCCCATTCATAGTGAACAATCTGTGTGCTGTTCTCTCTTTTTTGACCTCGCCGTTTCTCATATGGTACCAACAGACTCAGTCCATTACATCTACTCCAATTTTCTTCTGTCTGCATCTCTTATCTCGTTCTCTTTTGCCCCCCTTCAGCACTTGGCTCTACAAAGGTTGCTACATCTGAGAGCATTACAGTGACAAAATGAAGGGTGTAACATGGCGACGGCACTGTAGACGCACTCGGAACATTTATCAGTCCATCTGCATCTGACATACACTCCCCCTTGTCTGTGGGTTTTAAAAGAATCTTTTTTTCTTTTCTTTTCTTCTCTTCCCCATAGCTTAGCCCATAGCATTTTAATTGATACATATTACTGCTATTCTCCTTCACATTCTTTCTTATTATAATGTATGTATTAAGTTTATTTTATATGTGGAAACAAATAAAAATAAATAAACAAATAAAAATGGCTATGAATATGATTATAAAAAGACCCCTGCTGTTGTCAAGGTCTTGGCCACATCTAAACCAGGCGCTATGCCTTAGTGTCAACTATGACTATGCTCAAATTCCTTTAAAAAAATCACATATAAGGATGCAGACACATGAAGGGAACAGAAATCAAGTGTTTCTTTTGCAGGAAGAGGTTGAAAGAATTACGTTTCACAAGAGACAAAACCCGTCTGTTGGGCTTTTGCCTTAGGTAAACTGTCCAACCAGAGGGAAACATGAGGGGAAGGAGGAATGACGGGTGCTGAGAAAAAGGAAATAAACACAGGAGGGGGAGAGGTTGGATGGCTTTTTAACTAGAGAGCACTCGCAAGATCAAAAAGATGTTTCTAACACCATCAGAAAGCAAAAGCCCATGGGGCTCGAGGTGACAGGTGCCTTTAAGAAAGAAAGAAAGAAAGAAAGAAAGAAAGAAAGAAAGAAAGAAAGAAAGAAAGAAAGAAAGAAAGAAAGAAAG
>JBBPCS010000001.1:19823286-19837660 GCA_037974645.1 Hollardia meadi | reverse complement strand
GTGTGTGTGTGTGTGTGTGTGTGTGTGTGTGTGTGTGTGTGTGTGTGTGTGTGTGTGTGTGTGTGTGTGTAGCCCAACAGTGAGGAACTGCCAGGGGAAAGAGCACATGAACAGCGAAAAGGGGCCAACTCAATAATGCAAATACTGGCTCATTAATGAACATTATACATAAATGAATAATGTCTTAACACTTGTGGCAGTGATATAATAAAGGCTCTTCCATTTTTAGAGACACAATTTTTGTCTCATCACTTCATAGATTTCGCTAATTTCATTTGGCCAAACCTTGCCTTCTCTCAATAGTTCTGCTGGTTAATTGGCTTAATTATGGGATTATTGTTTTTGGTTGTCTTTAGAAATTAGCGAGCTAATACATTTCACCTATACGACAGACAAAGGTATTAGAAATGTCAAGTGTGTTTCTACCATTATATAATAAGCATCAATGCTGTCGTCTGCAGGAGCACAGTTTGGATGCTTGAGTACTGACAGTGAAATAGTTTTGTCTAAAGTTTGTCAGGTCAACAACACAAAATTCTTTCAAAACATTTTTCTTAATAATCTCTAAACCTGTAACCGATATAAATGTGAACAAGTTTGTAAAAGCAAGAACAAGAAGAAAAACCCTAGATTGTGTCGGCATATCAGTAAGCAGTACAATAATATAACATGTTATTGTAGCACACTACAATATTTAATGACTCTAAAAATGAGTCCGAACGTTTTTTTAGACAGTTGTTGCAGACAGTTGTGCTGTGTAAATAGTTTCTATAGTTTTCCCGCTGATCAAGTGTCCAACCATCGACTTCAGCGGCAACATCACATAATGTGAGAAATAACCATCAAAGGTAAAGAAAACTCAATATTGTGAATTTGTAATTAAACTCTTGTTTATAGTCAGCTCTTTGATATGATTGCTACCATTTTGGTTTCTTTTTTTAAATGTTATAACAATTTATTTAGGCCTACAGATTTGGATGGAATAGTGGGAAATTATATTTGTTAGCAGCAAACAATCTGGGCAGGTGACCAAGAAAGTGCAAAACTTTGTGTTAATTTTCAACAGGTATCCATTTTTTAAAAATGTATTGTGGTTGGGAATGATGCTGTATTTGTTACCTTATTTTTTTTTTTACAGTTTATGCTTGGCTTAGCCTGTAATGATACTACTTGTTTCCATTATTAAGTTAACGCTTCACTCTAAGTTGAAATAATCATAAAACTGTCACTTGATGTTTTTGGTTAAGCCTGGATGTTTTGCACATAGCATATCTTTAGATATGTATCTTTAGATGTGCTATGTGCAATAGAATATTTCCTCTCTTGACATTTTGTTCTCGTCTTTTGTTTTACTTTTTAGACTTAACCCAAAGAGAGCTTGTGAAACTTAGTCAACTTGCTGCTTGTATACTACTGGGGGCTTTTGGACTACTGCCTCTTGAGGTTCAAAGCGGTATTAAAAGACAAGACGGGCCGAGGCTAGCTGGTTAGCACACTAACTTTAGTAGATAGTAAATAGAACACTAAGCATAGTCTTTGAAATCACGTCAACACTGTTGTTTCTTCCCATTCTGTTGATAATTTTAGTTGATTTTTGAACGTTTTAAACTAAAATTATGGCCATATCTTACAAATTGCCCGTTTAAATGGTATGTGACCCCTACATTGCGGCAAAGCGGGGCAAACTATTCATATACCTGAGATTTTGGTTTTGGAAGTTTGTTATGATTTGGATTGGAACTTACAGCACTGTCGTGGGCTTTGGTTGTTGCGGATCAGGGCCTTCTGGTTTGCGGTGCGGAACAGTCTTGTCCAGTTGATAGTGCTGTAGTAGCAAAGCTGGCTGTTTTCCGCGATGTGGACATTCCCAGCGCTGATCTCTCTCAGGGATTGGAGCTGCAATGATGAGATGCCCTGCTGCTTTAACACCAGTAGAGAGATTCCACTGAGAGGGGAAAATGGGTGGAGGTGAGAGGAAGAGTGGGCCAGACAGGAAGGGAAGGGAGATGAGAGGAGCAGGAGCAGGAGGAGAAGGGGTGAATTGTAAGAGGGAGAGGGAAGAGAAACAAGAGAATGAAGAGAGGCAGAGATTTATTTCACAGGTTTTGATGCCTGAATCAGGTTTTTGTAAAAAATCATCTTTTGTTCTGTCGTATTAGTATGTGACTTTTTTATGATACTTGTATGACTCACTTTATCTCTTACAAATGACTTCATCCCCTACAAATATTCATATGCAAATGACCTATTTAAAGGAAATATCCATCCATCCATTATCTATCACCGCTTATCCTATGCAGGGTCGCGGGGGGGCTGGAGCCTATCCCAGTTGTCATTGGGCGAGAGGCGGGGTACACCCTGGAGAGGTCGCCAGTTCATCACAGGGCTGACATATAGAGACAAACAACTATGGGCAATTTTAGAGTCACCAATTAACCTAACCTGCATGTCTTTGGATGTGGGAGGAAGCCGGAGTACCCGGAGAGAACCAACGCGGACACGGGGAGAACAAACTCCACACAGAAAGGCCCCAGCCGGGTCCTTGTTGCTGTGAGGCGACAGTGCTAACCACTGCACCACCGTGCCACCCTATTTAAAGGAAATATAATTATCTAAAATAAAAGCAAAAATAAATTGACAAATGAATAATAAAAATGTCAATACTGACAACTAGTATCAAACAAGTCACACCCTTTTCAGCCCAGTCTCATTTCCAGGATGTCAAATACCGACGTTTTGTCACGTCCCTCTGTGTCTCATCCAGATGCAGTAGGTACGCTTTAGTGTCTGTATAAGACACACAGGGCATTAGTGTTAATGGGTCTGTGTGAGATGATCAGATAACCGGATATACTATACAGTGTGCAAGGTCCCAAACACAACAGAGTTCGTGCCCCATTTGAAACCAAAAGGCACAGATCTTTTCCTAAACCTGACCAACTAGTTTTTGTGTCTGAACTTCACCAGAGTGCCGTTTCATGTTAACTACGTATTAAAAAGGCTTTGTGGCATGTCACACACAGACGTTAAAGGGCACCTTATGCATCTGTATGAGACGACGAGGAGAGTGACAAAGTGGCGTTGGTATCTCACAATCTGTGATGAGAACTTGTTGCCCTTACACATGCAAGTCTGCATCAGTAGTGTACCACTGAATTTAAAAGGCTAAGGCAGAATGGGTGCATATGAATGTACTGTAATTTATATGAGTCAAGATGATTGCACACAGTAACATAGCAACAGACATTTTGCACATGGAACTTGTCTGTATTGTTCAGCACTTGAGTGCCATTGTAAAGTACAACTCGTACAGAGTATGCGTCTGCAGTTTTGTCAGATCGTGCACTTGAATTCTTAGATTCTCTATGTGCAGACTTTGTCGCTCATAATACGACGTCACCTGACTTCCTCCTTTGCTGCCGTCGCGAATTCGACAGCCAGTAGAGGTTGCTGCCGAACAGTAAGGGTTGATAAGCTTGATGAGCTATACGGCCGTTTTTCCGGTGAGTACGGGCTGGACAGAAAGTATGCAGGATCGAGCACAGAGTAAGGGTGGGTGGCAGCCAGTAATCTGTACTGCAACCTGCTGTTTACATCTGCAGGACACACAGGTGCATGCGCACACACCCTAATGCGGATGCGCATCTACTCTATGCCAGTCGCTGCACACTCACTTTATTTGTTTCCATCGAAATGTCACAGCTAATTTTTAGCACCTTTGGAAAATCCCTAAATATTAAATTATACATAATTATGTTCTATCAGATGGGTTAAAACAAGTGGGCTTTTTAAATGTCAATAAATAAAACCATCACAAAAAGGTGTTTTTGGCTCCAACCAGTTCCTTTGTTCTCAGCTAATGTAAATTTTTTTTATTTAAATATATAACAAAAGATACACTCACTTAGCAGTTTGGGAGGTTTTTCAATCCTTTATCTTTAACCTCTGCACCCTCCGCTCTACCTTATAGTATGTTGTCACTGTGCATGGTAATGAAAATAAAAACTGGGTAGTTGGACGAACAATTAAAAAAGATTTGTAAAAGTCCATTTGTTATGTTTAAGTGTGCATTGTAAAATAAATACCTTTAAGTGCTTTGCTTTTTAATGCTTTAGTTGTTATAGGTTCATATAGCAGTTTTCAGTTACAGTTACAGTTGTCAATGCATCTTCATAATAAGTGAGTTAAATTTAAGCATTAACAGTAGTTTTAAAGATTTTTTGGGGGGGGCATTTTGCCTCTGATGGACAGTTGGACAGAGGGGTGTATGACATGCAACAAAAGTCCTTAGCTGGAATTTAACCAGCAACGTTAGAATCACGTGGAATGCACGGTAACCATTCAGTTACCAAGGAGCCTCGATCCTGCAGAGATTGAGACCTCTAGAAGCGCTATGAAGCAGTTTGTCTGTGAGTGGGTCCCTGTTTAGTTTTGTCTTGTGCTCATGAGCAAAGCGATACACAGACCAGCCAATGGTTTCACACTTTACTGCTGACCAACACATGGCAGTAATGCTCCAATATACACAGCAATGTGTTTTGCTGAATCTAAAAAAAAAAAAAAATCCATTAATATATTACCAGCTTGCGTTTCTTTCCAAAGTACTGAGCTCTGCTTGAGGCAGTGTTGACACAGCTCTAATATAAATTACACTCATAACCAAAAAAGAATCTAATCACAGCGAGGTTATTGTGTTCTCAGGTGTGTACCTGTACAGCGCTCTTCCCCCAATAGTTGCCAAGTTGGAGAAGACACTCAAGTCTGTCATGTTGTCAGGCCAAGACTGGATGTTCAGAAAGCCTAAATGTGGGCACAGACACATACATACACAGGGTTATAAAGAGTCACCAGTACTGGCAGAGTATGTCTGTCTATCACACCATCTATTTCACACAGCGACATGAAGAAAATGAGTAGGGAGAGTTGGTGTCTCTCTGGAATTAGCTACATCCCCAGAGTAACCACATCACCTGAGTCTCATCTGAAAGCAGCCAAGCACTTCTAAGACAGAAACAATGTTGTAGGTGCAGCACATCCACAGAGGAGTTTGGTGCCAGCTATGGCGATGGTAAAGTTTGATATATCAATATTTTTGCATTTCCTTTATGTGCCTCCCTACTAGTGAATAATTTAGAAGATTAAATGAATAGCTGAGAGGATGGCTGTGGCTCATTTAGGATTTTCAATAATGGATTCCGAAATGTGAAATATTTAGTAGAGAAATGGTAGGTGGTACAATACCTAAGTCAACACCAGAGGACAAACAATACAGCTGGATGAGGCCATGGGAGCAAGGAAAAATGAACAGGGGGTGAGGAGGAGGAAGAAAGTAGTGGTAAACAAAACACTAAATGTCAAAAAAAAGTCTTTATTAAAAGAGAACACAGAGGCCACAAGCTGCTGTTGTATTGCCTTCCTGACAAAGGGAGGAGACAAGGGAGTTGTGTTGGTTGGTGAAATAAAAACATGTTGGTGTGTTGGGCAGGATGGTACATTCTCCAATCAACGAGACAGTATTTGACCCCACTATATTAAACTGTGTGTTTTTATTCTCAGCAGGTGCATAGATTTGTTTATCCAAAAGGTGGTGGTGGTGGAGGGAGATGTTGGGGAGAGAGGGCAGCTGATGGATTGTTGACAAGAGAGCAATAACCTTCAACACCACCTTTATCCATTTTTGTGGACATTATTTTGTTTGTTATGTCATTCCCAGCTGGGCAGCATCAGGTTCTAGGCAAATGCTTATTAGGAGTGTTTGATGAGGAAGTGAGAGAGAGAAAAAACAAACATGTATGCATGTAAAATGGCTTTAAACTTAAAATAGGATTAGTAAGAAATCTGTCATTAACTGCATAATTAGCTCCTATCGTAGTAAATCACACATTCATTTTTTAATCTTGCCTTTGATGTAGCCACAAAAAAAGGCCCTTAGTGCATTTGTTTCTGAATGCCTTCAAATCGTTTTTTGTGAAATTTATCTGAATAAAAATCCAAACCTTGACTTCCAAGGGTTTTTTTCTCTTTCTCTTTCTCTTCTTCTCTTTGGTTAGTGATGGCAGGTTGAGAGCAGGTGGCAAACCATTGGCCAAACAAAATGTAGTCAGAGATGTGTGTAAACATGAGCTGACTTTGATACACAATCCTCATTCTAGAGCTATCCTTCCTTCGCAAGAGCACACTGGATATTAGGGTTGTGCGATATTGGTAAAGACATACGTTGATGTATCTTTTTTTTGTGATATATATTGTGATATGAAAAAATACAGGAATTTTGACCAGATACATGCAGTGTTATTCATGTAAAGATACAAAGTTAATCATAATTAATCATCATTATCATAATTTGAGCTACCCTTAAAAGTCAGTTGGTTCAGCCCTCTGCCACCCCTCCACTTTTAGTTTCAATACATGACTGTTGTGATCGGCAAGGACAAGTGGGAAGAGAACAGGGGAAAAATGGACTTGCACTTGTATTATTTTTCATGAAATCTACCATTTCTGACTATGTTAAAATGCATGCTTAATCCATGTGGTGGAAAATAAACAGGCTTAAAGGATAAACAGACTTTGGATTAGTCATGCAAATGAGAACCTCGCAAGGTTTTCTTTTTCAGCAAAAGAGTTATAGCTTGATGTGTTTTGAGTTCATTTGCCTGGGAAATAATGGCTGCAATTATAATTGAATGTTAATGTGAATTAATTCCATTGTCAAGTATTATGCTATATTTCTATGGAATCCATGCATTCCTGGACAATGGGTGTTTTTCAATTTAAGTATTTGTCCATCTTGTTTATTGGATGCCTGTCCCTGACCTCATGGTGTGCAGTTCAGGATGTTGAGGGCCTCTAAGGCCCAGCAGTGCTGAATCGTTAGCGTTGTACTTGTCGGAACTAATTGTCTTAATGACCAAACCTGCAGTGAGGCACCTCACAGCTCCACCACAGTGCTCTTTCTGGGGATTGGGATGCTTCCTAATCAAGGTAACAAGGCACTGCCTGCTGCACACTGTCTGTGCTGATGAAGATAGGGATAACAGCACACATATGAGATGCAAGGTAGGAACAGATTCACTGTGTGCATTTGGACAACTTTTAAATATATATATTTATACTTTTCCCACATATTCGGGCTCGTCTTGGTTGGCCGGCTACGTTTATGCAATTTCTCAGTGGGTGAATACATGATCATGGTTGGAGGAGAGTAATACCCATCCAGTAGAGGGCTCCGCCTGTGCTTATAGAACAAGGGTTACAATAACGGAACCTTACATTCTTCAATGTTTTTTGAATTTCACATTTAATTTGAATTAATTTGTTTTATCGGTGCTTTTGATTTCATTTGAATATTTTGTGTCTTACAGCCCCTATTCTTGTTTTCACTCTGTAAAAAGAGCAGTAGAAAAATGATTGTCTCTACTGTAAGGCTTTGGACAGGTTGAAGGGGGTAAGATGGAGCATATGATGATGTGTCCAGGATCCTTGTTTGTGTTCAGTGGTAAATTTATTGTTTTGGAGTTAAAGAAAAAAAGTCTAGCTCCAGGTGAAATGTCCCATCATTATGATGTCATTATATTTTTAGTCAATCCCACACTGGTGTACCAAATGCATATGAATGTGGACTCATGTGGACTCTTTCCTGCTTTTTTGAGTCACCTTTGATAAATGCTACAGTGCTCAGTTGTTGTTGTTGAAAATCACTATGCCTTTTTAAAAATCAAACTATGTTTTGAAGAAATTACAGTGGAACTTTAGTAGCAATGAATGGGGATGAGTGAAGCACACAGGGCCGGGAAGTCATTCACTATGGCAAGACTAACTACAGCATTGTTGGTTTTGGTGTTTTCATGGGATTGTTGGCAACAAGAAAACATAGAATAACAGCCAACCCAATCCTTAAAAATAATCAAATTTTTCATATAATTTCCACAAGAGTGTAATACAGTATATACATGCAATACTAATGAGTATAATCTAAGGGGAATCTCAGTGCTGTTAATATGTATTATATATGAAGTATGCATTTAGTCTCGTCTTAATCTTTCAGTGTCTTTGCCTTCTTTCCACCACATCTATGAGTGGTCTTTGTGCAGGAAAAGCAGAAAAAGTGAAAAGATCACCTATCATGTTCTGCTGAGAGCCACACTGGTGGCACAAAGCAAATTACAGTGTGGAGCACTTAGAGAAGGCCTACCAACAAAGGTTAAGAGTGCTTAAGTTATGGTAATTATATTCCAGGTCACAACACTGAGAAACCCACTTATGCTAAATTGTGTGAGTCGCCCACTGTTTGGGTGGAACCTGACTCTATGATGTGTCTTGGAGGATGGTGAAAAAGAGAAACAAAACTCACTGAAAGAAAGAAAGAAAGAAAGAAAGAAAGAAAGAAAGAAAGAAAGAAAGAAAGAAAGAAAGAAAGAAAGAAAGAAAGAACGAAAGAAAGAGTTGGAGTGTGTGGGATGAGAGCTGTCCTCCTACACAGCTCATTTAAAAGCTAGCGCAATGCTAGTTGTGACCTCGGGGTCACAGAGGCAGGTTGGCTTCCTCTGTTAAAAGTCGCGTTATTCTCTTGACAGCTCGAAGACATGACAAGCTGAGCTGACACACATCTCTGACTACATTTTGTTTGGCCAATGGTTTGCCACCTGCTCTCAACCTGCCATCACTAACCAACGAGAAGAAGAGAAAGAGAAAAGAAACCCTTGGAAGTCAAGGTTTGGATTTTTATTCAGATAAATTTCACAAAAAACGATTTAAAAGGCATTCAGAAACAAATGCACTAAGGGTCTGGTTTTTGTAGCTACTTGAAAGGCAAGATTAAAAAATGCATGTGTGATTTACTAAGATAGGAGCTAATTATGCAGTTAATGACAGATTTCTTACTAATCCTATTTTAAGTTTAAAACCATTTTAATATCTTCTGTCTTGCACTTTTTACACACTGTTTTGGAAGTTTGTTTTGTCTCATTGTTTGATTGTTACATCTACTTGTCGGTAGATGTTGGACTTGTTGTCGGTCATTTATGACCTCATATTACATTTAAAGAATATTTTATATCATAAATATATCAATATTTTCTTGCCGTCAGATGTAAGGTGGGAGGTATTTCTATTACATAGATATATATTATTTCAATATGTATTCCAGAGATGCTTTTCACCAAAGCAGAGTAAATTTGATCCTGCTACATCAGACATAAACACAGTCCTAAGTAAATGTGTATTTTTATGGTGGAATGGGGATTTCAAAAAGCTTTGGCTTTTGTGAACCCCCTTCATAAGCCAAAAGTGTCAACAACAGTATTTAAACAGCAATATTTTCTGATTTCATGAGGGAGTGTCACATCGGAGATACAAGGTTTCTTTGTGATGGCACTGTCAAATGTCTGGGCTGGAAATATGACAGAGTACACGCGGCTCAGGATTGATGATGCGCACCACATGTTCTGGCTCTTTTCTTCATGGTGCATGAAGGGAGAGCTGGGACAGTGGGACTCAAGGCTAGGGGCTCCCCAAGGGAGAGGAAGCAGAGAGACAGAGGGGATTGAAAGAGTCATCTGATATTCATCTTATGTCTTATGTCTGTCCTTGGTGTGGACACAAATACACACACAGAAGCATCACATCTATGAACACTATTTCTGGTTTGAACGTGCAAGGGAAGGGACGGTAGGTAAATCTTTTGTTTGTTTCTCCATTAATGTGTACGCTTGTGCTAAGATGCATGCTGTGCAAGTGATATTACTCACCTGTGATCTCCCGAACGGTGCGGAATACGTTGAGTTTTTCTGGGTCCAAAGCCTCAATATTGTGATAGACATCTCTGTAAATGATAATGGGAGATCAGAGCGCCACAAACAAAAACATAAAGACCATAGAATCTGTATTTTATATTATATATACGTGCACGTGTGAAAAAATTGGTTGCATAGACTAGGACGATTTAGAATATCAGATCAAATGAGTAAAAGTAGTATGTTTTTTTTTTTTTCTTGGTTGTTTTGAATGATTACTTGCATTTGTATATCCATCCATACATAATATATATATACATGTTTGCTTTGTCTTCTCGACATTCTTACACGCCATACTCTCACCACAAGAAATCCTTTTTATGCTCCCAAGAGCATCTACATTTCCCAGCAGTTTTATTAATCACAGGGCATTTTCAGCACATTCACCTGCCACCAGCCATTACGGGCACGAGTCACATCATTCATATTCATCAAACAGTTAACAACGTGCTTGCACTTTTTATTCAGGCTTTTAAGTTTCACTCTTATGTCGAGCCATTTTGAATTAAAAGTGAAAAAACACATACATTTGACTTTCAATATTTGCAATGTGTTCGGATCCCAAGGTATTCATGCTGAATGATTGGATTGTGCCGAGAGAGAAAAGGAAATTTCGAAAAGCACCATTGTTAATATACTTCGCTAATTCAAATATATCTCAACCATTATTCAAATTAAATTTTACATATTTCATTTTAATATTGCCACTTCAGGTGTTTCTTCATTGTTAGCTATAGTCTTTAGAAAGTACATAAAATGTCCTAACATGATTTTTAAAAAATCCACTATTTCATCCCTTATTTTATTGTTTGTGATAAGCTACATGTTCTCGACTCTCACCCTTTGATCCCTGTGATGAGGAACACCAGGTTGCCGTTGATTTTGGTGCAGTTGACAAACTTGTCGATGTTGCTGGAGTCCACTGTCTGAGCTGCCTGTAGGCTGGCTGTGCCAATGCCATCACACGCTGGAACACACAGTAAGATAGCACAAAGCATTAGTTTGACTAAATGTCTTTATAACATGACCATGTTTAAACATTGGATGTATTAAATGTACAGTATTTTGAAATTGAGTGTATAAATAAAATAATGTATTAATACTCTAAAACAGATGTGACTATGGATGATACAGCTTCTATTGTTTGTCTCATGTCAGTTTCATTTTTTTGTTTGCCTGATATCAGACTGAATTGTCACCCTCAGTTTTATCTCATTCAAGTCAAATCAGTGGTGTGGGCAGAATCGAACATCTAGACCCAGGTAGATTTAAAAAAAAATAAAAATGGAGCGATGCCTGCCAGCTAATTCAGGTAGTCACCTGTTATATACACGTGTGACATGCCTCACTCTCCTCAATCATTTACCAAACACACCCTCCCAATTTGGTGGTTTATTTAAGCCACTGCTGCCCTGCATGATTATTGTTGACTGTTTTTTCAGCCCCACCACCCCCCCAGTATACCTGCAGGATCCTATACGCCAGATTGTAACTATGCGGTAATGATTTATTGTTGTTCTAATGTTACACATGGCATTCTCTAATATCCCAATATTAGCAGTGATAGATTACCAATAATTATTTGCCTTCAACTTCATAAATGGATAAATAAATGTGAATATTATCAATAACTGATACAAGTTAGTATATTTTTGAAACAGTTTTTGTGGTTTACCTTTCGGGCAGATGTCAGTACAAGGAATGCACATCTTAATACGGTTCTCCTCCACCTCCATCTTGTTACTGGGGCACGCTCTCACACAGGAGCTATGGTCCACCACAAAGTTATCTGGAAAACAATTCATTTTGAATGCCAAGTGCAGATGGCTGCTGTTTATCACACAGGAACACACAGTACAAGTGACACTGTGTGGGCAGTTAAAAGTGTTGAAAGTCACTTTCATTCACAGATGCGCTCCTGACTTCACATGAGTAGCATCAAAGGGTACAACCTTCATGTTCGGAGTTTTTTGAGTGCCAATTTTATTATATTATACAATAATAAATTAAACTGATGCTTAATTATAAGGTCAGTGTTAAATATTCACTAAAAATACCAACTCACTCAAAAAAAAATTAACTGGTTACATTATATTGCATCTTATGTCACTTCCTTCAAATGCAAGTCCCACTTCACTCCTTGCTGATTGGTCTGTGGGAGTGTCCACAAATAACAGTGTGCATGAACAATTTCTTTAAGTATATATACAAATATAATTTTTGTATGACAAAAGCCCTAAAATTTTAATCTACTGCTAAACTGACAACTTCACTGCTCACCTTTTTCTCTGCTCTGCTGGTCACCAGCTGCTCTTTGCTCTTTCTCACTCAGCTCAGTTTCATCAAGAAATTCCTCTGTAGCAAGTAACTCACTATCACTCTGCTCATTTATATTTTAAGACACAAAAAATTATACCCAGCTACAAAAAGCCTGAAAAGTCAGCAGTTATAATGGAGGCACAGAGAGTCATTGCTATGAAACAATGCGGCATCTCATCTAGTCACATCGGTTTAAACTGGCCTCCTGCATAATTCCTTCTCTGCATGTCATGGCCCATACTTAAAAAGGTCCGTTAGTCCATTCCACACCCCTCCACATGTGAACCGGGGCTAAGATTCTCTGCATCATAGTTCAAAGAGGTTTGATTAGGCAGGTGACTCCTGTCATCCTTGATACCAAAATGGCTCTGCAATTCTTTTTGTCGCTTACACTCACTGATATTTACGATTAAACTTACAGGTGCAGCTCATGGTAAATGACCAAAAGGCCAGCCCAAAGCCCACCACCTTGTAGTCATTATGAACACAGAGCCGTGGGTGTAGAACTTTCTATTTGTTTCAACTTTGTCTATTTGAATATATACTAGACAAGCACATGTTATATCTTAAATTTGACACCAAGTTTTAATAATCAGAGCAAATTCTCTGCATATTGAAACTAAAGAAGGCCTTCCTTCATTAAATAACCCCCTTCCTCCCCTCTCCAGCCATGGATCTCAAGACCTTGGCATTTGGGTCCAATGACAACCTCTTAGCCCAGAAATTCTGATTACTCACATGTGAGTAATCAGATGTAAGTAATACTTGTGAGAACTTTCATTAGCATAATGCATTCTCCTTTCACTGTAACCATCACAACTAAATGCTTAGCAGCACTTACCCACCACTCAACTTAACATAGCCTAATTCTACCCTCAAACGTATCTCAAAACAACGCTTTGTAGAAGTGAAGACCAGCAGCAACGTCCCCACTTTTCAAAATGTGCTCATTCCCAAGGTTTAAAATTCGAATTGGTCCGCACAATGATAGGCACACAAGAGCACACTCACACACAAACACACAAAAAAATATACAAAGTTATCATCACAAATAGAGGGAGTGTATTTTTGTGTTTCAGTGTGTCCAGGTGGTTAGACTTACGCGGACATTTCTTAACACAGAAGGCTCCATAGGTGTACTTCGCCCTGGGATTGTGTTCCAGTTGGAAGGTGGTGGGGTTGTAGACAAATGGCTGGGGGCACTGGGTCACACATGCCCCACTGTCATTAAAGTTGGTACAGGCCTGCAAACAGACAAACCCAGAGCACACAGAGTGGTGGAACAAGTGTTTAGATTCTTTACTTAAAGGGTCATTCCACCCACCCAAAAGAAAAACAAAACATTTTCTCACTTATCCCCAGTGGTTTTTTCACATTACCTTCACTAAACCACATATATATTAAGATTTCCCTCCAAAGTGGCCATAGATGAAAGTATTGAATGGTGTAGACTGACAATAATCTGCATGTACCCAATGAAGTTAGGTGGATGCAGATTTTGGTGTGATGTTTGCCTTGTCTGGCAGGTACAATGTGGACAAAGAGTGGTGGGTCAGACAAAAACCATGTACTGACACAGCTGAACCAAAGTTAAATTTATTCATTCTTGATTCTTATAAAAAAAACAGTGGAAGTGTCAAGTCAGAGAGAAAAATAGATGGAGGGTGCAAGAGACAGGCATGGAGAGAGAGTTAAAATTAGGAATAACATTGATTTTACAGTGTATGTTTAGTTTATAATTGTAAGATAAACCTGAGACAATTAATGCATTTGAACAATAAAGATAAACTTCAAAATTTTGCTCTCTCATTTGGAAAATAGTTTAAAATGACTTCCTAATTTATCCATTCTTGCGTACAAAGAGAATAGAATATGAAGAATCTAGAAGCGCAAAAAAATAATGAGCAAGAGCTTGCTTGTCCATACTCAGGAACGGCAGCTCCATAAGTGATGGGCACCGAATTGTAAGTGCAGAAACACGTTTAAAATGCAGAGGGATGAAAATAAGCGCAAGGATAGATGAGTGGCTGGTGGAGTCTGTATTTAACAACGGCACTCATGTCAGGAAGAAATGGGAATTAAATGTAATTTAATGATATTTGCAGTACAAGTGGCATTGTAAAACAAAAGAGTCTGGAAGGAAGAAGTCCTTTTGTAGAAGTACTCTGAATCAAAGGAAGTTAAGAGTCACCGGTGTGTGTGTGTGTGTGTGTGTGTGTGTGTGTGTGTGTGTGTGTGTGTGTGTGTGTGTGTGTGTGTGTGTG
>JBBPCS010000001.1:19805877-19823186 GCA_037974645.1 Hollardia meadi | reverse complement strand
GTGTGTGTGTGTGTGTGTGTGTGTGTGTGTGTGTGTGTGTGTGTGTGTGTGTGTGTGTGTGTGTGTGTGTGCTCGCTTACAAAGCAGTCTGTGTCCTTTGGTCCATAGCAGCCACCTGCACACTCACGATGACAGCAGTCACTAACAAAGGGACCAAAGCAACGGCCATCACACTGCTCAGCACACACTGTCTTAGTTACTGTGGCACAACAGATGCAGAAAAGAGACAGAGACAGAATGCATACATCATTTAACAAGTAAACCATAATACACCACAAGATCAAATTCACGTACAGTAGCTAGTAGCAATGTAAAATTGGTGAACAATATATTTCAGTCCTTAAGAACAAGAGTAAAAAAGTATACTCACTCCAAATGTACCACTGTAAAAGTTTCAGAAAAAATGGCAAGAACTAAATGAAGAACGGATGCTTTTATAATATATATAATCCGTGTCATGTAGATATCACACTATCCAGCTGAACTGAAATGAAAGTAATTTAGACAGAAAAGTTTCTGCAGATCAAAAATGTCCATTTTCCCACTACTAGATACTGGATACACTGTCAGAGTCACAAGTATAATTGTCTACTATCTGCACTACACTCAGCTGGTAAAATGTATGCATGTGTGTGTTTGCCTGTGCATATGCGTCTGTGTGTAGCGAGTTCAGCCGAAGGATCTCTGCCATCCTCTAGCTGTCTTCAATCATGTTTTCGCCTCCCTACGTGCTCCTCTGAGGGTTTCTAGCTGGATTTGACAGAGACATGGCGATTGCTATCTGACTTTGAGTGTACTGCCACTGCTTCATGGTGAACGTCGATCCACCGTTTCCTCACATGCCCGTCTTAGTCATTTGGGCTGCCATATGCCTGTGTGCTTTGCTTCTTGACAGCCATATATACATGTACACAGGACTCTGACACTTCACAGATGTAGACAGCTGGTAAAAGAAGTGTCAACAGTGGGATTTGCATGATAGAGCAGGGACACTTTACTAAATTCAATTCTATTGGGGATGGATAAAGCAGTGAAAAACAGGAAAAGGTTGCATGCAGCTGGGGATGTGTAAAAGAATGCAAAGGACATCTATTCTACAGGACTTCGGAAATATTGGGAAACATGGGGTCTGTAATGTACTCATTGTAGAACAAAAGAACAGCGACTTGACTGATCCTACAGCATCTTTGTCCACACAGAAGCTAAAACCCATCATAACACCCATTGTTTTGTGGACTGCTGTTCTGAAGCCTTGAGTTTTGCCTCTGTCCTGATTGGATCTGACTGAGATCTCGATGACACACTGTGGAAGCAATTTGCCAATCACAAGGTTGCCGCATCCTAAATAATACCCTGCTTTATCATCAATTGAACTCTGAATGGGACTTTAATTTACAAAATAAATTTCATGCTGTATTGAAAAAGACTTGAAACTATTGACTGATACTATAAACCCAATAGGAAACTGTTTATTGAGGTAATAAATCAAGTGTTACATACAATCTGACTTCTTTTTGAACCCATCAGTGATGGACAAGCTACTTGGAAAGTATTGAACAAAGCTACCAGTTACTCTACAGTAAATTAAGTATTACTACACTGAAGCTACCCTCCATAGAAATGTAGCAAGCTAAAGCTACAATAAAGCTAAAGCTTGTTTCTACGTCTCCACCTAGTGGTGGCTGTATTTTTAAATCCATTGAGGATTTGAGTTTGAGGTTTTTGATCCTTTGAGGTTGCTGTAGCTGGTTGGTGTTAGTAGCAGACTAGTTGATTGAGTTAGCAATGTGAAGCAGCTATTAGTTTGTTTCCACACAGCATGGACAAGTATGAGCACATGTTTTGCTTTATGTTAAGCGTGCAATCTCAAATGGGACGTATGTTAAGATAGTACTATTGCGGTCACATTGAGAATTTCAGTTAAGCAGTTGATGGTAATTCCGATTGTGTTAGCATCAAGCTAATGGACTAAGGGCTAGTTATTTATACATTAAATCGATTCAGACATCTGTCGGCTACAAACATACATGCCTGTGTATGTTGGTGCCGTCACTTACTGATCCTTAGCTAGTAACATTGCTACTACCCAACACTGGAAACCAGTCACCCCCTGCAGGCCATTAGAAATAATGCTGGTTTAAGGCACTTTCGCATTGGCATCACTTTTCAGACCTGGAAGCTCCATCCATCATCTATCACCGCTTGTGCTTTGCAGGGACGTGGGGAGCTGTAGCCTATCCCATTGGGCACAGTGTCTTTGGACTGTGGGAGGAAGTCTTTGCACCCAGAGGGAACCCACACAGACACAGGGAGGATATGCAAACTCCACAATGGGAATAAAACCCAGAACCTTGTTGCTGTGAGGCGACACTGCTCACCACTGCACCGCTGTGAAGCCCCCTCATAAACTCCATCCACTATTTATACAGTCTGAGTCTAGTCTAGTCTACACTACTGTTTATAAAGATAAAAGTAAAATAGTCACAGAACACATGACTGACAATGAAATAAGGTGCTCATCTGTGGTTAGGCAACAATGTTAGTGTACACCATGCCAATGCGGGTGTGTGAATCCTTACTGTATTTGGCTTTATGTGTGCATACACTTGCCGTTTTTATGTGTGCTGTGTTTCCCTTTGCCCTGCGGTGATGAGACACCATCACAGTGATGGATACAAGCTACAGACAACCCGACAAACACACACGCACACTACGCCTGACATACCATCAGTGGCATTCCATTAATGGTGCTTGGGCTAAATGAAACAGCCTACTTTACTCAAAAGACACTTTGTAAAATAAATGACCTTGCCAGGAGAGTGACGCAATGCTGTTGATAAATTTGGCTTTAAAATTCCACTTTAAGACAAAAAGTGAAAAACAGACCGGTAATGACAAATACAAAAGAAATCCATCTCATAAAATATGCCTGGAAGCTTCAATTTGAACAGGCTGTGGACAGCGGCATCAGTCACAGGAACCACTACCTCTCAGTTCCCATTTATGTGAGCTAGAACATGCTTTTTTTTAAATCAGGTTTCTAAAAGAAAGATGGGATTTGTTTGTTTTGTTTGTTTGCAGTGGAAACACTTTTTATACCCAGTAAAATTTGTCTAAGATTCCATGCTTCCACTTTTTTTTTTTTTTTGGTTTGTTTTATTTGTTTATTTACTGGTATTTCACAAGCCCTCTGTCTTTATACTGTCTGTCTTTCATACTCAATCATGATGCTATCGCCTGTTACCAATTAAACTGTTGAATGTTCCAATCAGGTGTTTTTGAGCATTCTACAACTGTCCCAGTCTTTTGTTGCCCCTGTCCCAACTTGTTTGAAACATGTTGCTGGCATAGAATCAGCATAAGCATATATTTACAAAAATCAATGAAGTTGATGAGATACAACATTAAATATATTGTGTTTGTACTGTTTTTATTTGAATTGAATATAAAAAAAGGATTAGGAAATTATCACATTCTGTTTTATTAGGTTTTACAGATCGTCCCAACTTTTTTGTAATTGGGGTTGTATCTCGTACAGCTGTTCTGAATGGTAAAAGATTTCAAGGTTGAGGAAAGAAGCATCAAATAGTTTATCAACTCCTTAAACATTTTTGCAGCCTAATTCTTATATTTAGTAAGTGTGTTTAGCCAATATTTTTGCTAAGCACCCCAAAAGTAAAGCCAAAAGATCGAAGGATAGGTCATAAACCCCTCCCCCTCAATGATATCAGATAGGACATTGGCCAAATTAATACTCAAAGTACACAACAAATACATTTTTCCCAAAGGTGGTTTCTGACGTTATAAGAAGTTCTCATCACACTGATGTCTGTTGAAGTGTTCATTTTTCTGATGTGTTTGGTTTTAATTAGATATTCGATGCGGGGTGAAATGTCATGATTGACAGCTGAGCCCCGCCCCTGATTGAGTCAGATGGGTGTTGGTGGGAACTCGCTACTGTGGCTCCACCGCCTGGTCAACAGACTCTGGGTCCAAATGATGTCACCAGTGCAGTTTTGCACAACTGGAGGAAGTGGAGACGCGTCGTCAATCTTCATTTATGTGATATTTACAAAACAACGGACGGGAGGGACTATGACTGGCTTGGCGTGCCTACCCAATATGCCTTGTGGGGAGACCTGCCCTTACTCTGCCTCAAATTTTGTATATTATATCAACCCTGGGACATTAATTTAGGCTGCTAGTTTTGGTCTGATACATATCTCCAAGCCACCTAATTGATTTTCAGAACTTTCCATGCTAATATAAACTTTACATAACAACAGCTCTCAGACAAAAGAAGCTAAGTCGTTGCTGCTCAGCAGGCCCAGCCGGCAATAGCGGTGGCCTGTTAAAGAACAATTATCAGCAGAGAGCAGAATCGGCTTTTAGCTTTTGAGTTAATTTGACCGTGTGCAAACAAGTGCCACTGCCCCCTTATAGACACTCTGGACTGAAGTCTGAGAAGAAATTAACTAATTAATTAATAACCTTTATAGTGCTGAATTGTGGTTTATAAAGTAATCATACAATGGCCTGGTTTGCTTTTGATAATGTTTGCCTAACTGGCCATAAGCTGGCTAGGGAACATAGTTTGGTGATCACTAAGGAGAGAAATACTAAGAATTAGGTGGTTTCCACCTACAGACAGACCTCTCTTCTTGGCCCTAGTACATATTTTTCAATTTGCAATACCATGAATTGCAGATGTGTCTGTTCTTGTAGGTGTGCCAGCTTGAACAATCAGGTCTGGCTCTGTCAAACAGAATGCCACAATTAATGTTATTAGGTCCACCTGCTGAAAGGTGGGCTGAGATGAAGGCCTATTACATTATTATTTTCAGATTGTTGAAAGTTTTCAAACGTGAAATAATTCATTTATTTTCAAGCCAAGAATGCCATCTTTTTAAACACCACACATTTATTGTACATCATTAAATCAAATAAAAGCAATGTTGATGTACCATACTGACATTATATTGTGTATTTTATAGGATAAACTAAATAAAGAGCCAATTGAAGGTGAAAGTATTCATCCTGATCACTGCAGACCCCTTTAGTTTTGATTGGCTGTGCTTATATAATCCACAACAGCCCTCAGACTGCACTTTAGATTTATTCTTCATTTACTCCTAGAAAGTTATTCCCTGCATCTTCTTATAGGCGCACACTCCGCTACTCTCATGTATCTGTGATTTGCAATTCTAGGAGTTGTGTTGAGTTGTAATTTGCCTCCTAAGCCTAGTCAGTTTTGCCATGAATTGCTGACACTTAAAGCTGCTGTTTATTGTTGATATTTGACAGTTGAATAATTATTCTTTCTTTGAAGTCATTTTTTCATGTGACATTTTCACACCTATTCATTCCACGTGTTTCAGCAAAAGAAAATTAAAGGTTGTGATTTTTTTTTTTTTTAAAAAGGCAGTTGAAGGAGGATTCATGGCAATCACATATGGATGAAGATGGCGAGATAGAGCGCGATAACGGCTAAAAGGAGCCAAGCAGACAGGGCCAAGGCTTATCAGGGCTAGTCTGTGACGTGTTGTTAACAGGTCCTGGTCAAACAGTTCATCCCTCATTATCTTAATGAGATCATGACCACAGAACAAATACGATGAGACATGCCAGGGTTGGAAGGCATAGATGAAGTAGTCTGCGCACAGAGTGATGGAATGGGAGGAGAAAATTAATGGCGAGGATGTGCAATCAAACCGGAAGAGGGAGAGGAGAAAAAGAAAGAGTTATTGATGGAGAGACGAAAAAATGTGTGTGAGTGCTTTTTTGTCTGCATTAATAATTGGGGTTTTTTTGTATTTATAGGTGGAGTTTGTGTGTGTGCGTCTGTGTGTCTGTGATTATACATGTGTGTGTTCATCTTTGCCCAAGCAGGTGAGAGAGAAAAGGAAAGGCAGACAGAGACAACATGATGGGTAGAGCCTGAGCGAGAGACACTGACAGAGAATTTGAGAACCTTGAAGACTGAATGGGATGGAATAACATGGAGCTTTCCTGCTGATGGACTCAGTGGTGTATCATTCCCCCCTCTCCCAGCTGCCATTACCTAGTATGAAGGGTGGGAGGTCCCAGCAGGAGATCCCAGGAGGAGTCCATTTACAAAGCTTAAACATGCTTGAAAACCTTAAGAACTGCCACTTCTCTCGCTCTGAATTTTAGATTAATAAAATAACATAAACTGGTACCTGCAGTTAAGTTAACGTTAAGACAACAATAGTAAAAACCCACTTAAACACCAGTGCTGTGGAACTAAAAATGGAATTTACTTGGGATTTTATTAGACACAAATTGATTTTTGATGACGTGCCGTGATTGACGTGAAAAAAAAAGTGTTATCAAGCCTTCCTGCTTTGGTGTTTCCAAGTTCCAAGTTGTTCCAAAGATATTCACGAGATGCAAACAACTTCATGTTTTCTAATGCCTATGTGTGTGTTCCAAATGTAAGTGTATCATGCAGTATGAAACTTGCACTGGTGAGGACCTGGTCAGCCCTGCCTTGATCTTGGCCTTGATTTGGTCTCAACTCCTCAAAGTCTTGGTTTTGTCTCAGTCTCGATATACACTGGTCTTGGCCATGACTTGGTCTCGGTTTAGGTGGTCTTGACAACAATGAGCTGATGACAACAATGTCATCGGCTCTGTCTCACCTGTCCGAGAGTGCACCTGTCTGCTTGGTATCTAAATAATAACCATCACCAGCCATTGTAGAAATCCAGGAAAACAACTAATAACACTAAAGAATTGCAGAACACTGTGCACATACCACCAAGTATGACTGTAGTTTTCATATACAGTCGTTTTTGTGTGTAAAAGTTGTGTGTAAAACTGCAGTGAACACGACTGTGCTATCAGGCACACAGAGTGAACTGGAGACAGCATGGTGGCTGCAACACACACTAACTTCTCCGGTCATCTCACCCGACACATCTTCACCACCTGGTCATATGTGTTGTGTAAAGTCTAGAAATAAATACAGCTCTTGCACAATCATTAAACTCCAAATCCTCATTACGAGTCCTAATCATAATGCAGGCCAAGTGCACCATGGCAAAAATCAATACATGAATACATTGTAACCACAGATCAAACTTCCATTTTCAAAAGATATCCCAGAGAGGGGGAAACCACTGATTGCCACCATCATTTTGGCAAAATGTGAAACAGTCCTTCTGATCACTGTAAGCATATAAATACTGCAGTGACAATGATTCATAATGATGCGGGATGGATTCACGTACTCTCCTCGATAGAAGACAATGTGAATGGAAGAATGAACATCTTTTTCTTCATCTTCCGCTTGGTTGTTGCCATGATTCACTGTAGAGAACCACCGAGTAGCAGGCTCATTCCTATGCATCATTCATGAGGTGCTTTGCATCGACCATTTATGGTTGAATGTGGTCGTGCAGAGGGCATGATGTGAGGCTAATGCACGACAATTCCAAATTGATTTGGGATTTATAAAAGGAAATTGTGCACTGGCAGGCATACGAAAGGTTTAATAAGAATCTTTTTTGGCATACTTTCATTTCCTCATTTGTACCCTCACCTGCCCCATCCCCCACCTTAATAAACACATACAGGACAATAAATGCTATCTAAATTAACAAGAACAACACAAAAGGAGGAGGTTGGGGTGGAGCTGCGGCAGACTAACAGAGACAAGTGTGAGGTTTTAATGTCTGCGCCGTACACCTGCATGAATATGATTGCATGTTACTAACCACAACAGTGAATGAGCCAATCATGCTGAAGCATATCACAAACAGCTGATGACGATCAGCCAATAAAAGCGCAACTTCAGTCTTCTCCCTGAATTAACGCTACATACTTCAATTTGTCTAAAAATTAATCAAGAAGATGTCATAATTTCATGCTGGATTATAAAATCATGCACATAAGAGTATCTTCCTCATTTAGATGTTGCAGTTACAGTCAAAACTTTAATGAGAATCCCTAAAATGAATGAAAATTAAAAAATCCAGATGACCTTCGTGTTTCTGAATAACTGAATAGATAAATGTAATATTAGCATTTAGGGTTGTTTTTTTGTGTCTGTACATGGTTGTAAGTGATCTTGAATTTTTTCTGTTTAATTGAGGTTATTGTAGTTTTGATTACTTGAAAAAAAAAAAGGGTTAATTTCAACGGAAGACCATAGCCATCATCTGATCTTATCTCTGAGTGACATACTGCAGCTTCAGATGTGATAAAATTAAAGCCAAGAAATTAGCTACATTTCTGGTTGGAATTTGTAAGAACAGATCAGAGTTGTGCTCGCTTAAAACTCAAGAGATGCTTTTTATATGATCATATTTTTCCACATTAATCGTGAAAGGCATACGAGTTACTGATTTTCCCAGGCAAGCCACACTTATTTGACTCATGGAAATGTCAAAATCACATTAGTTAGACACAGTTTAGCTCATAGTCTGATACGACAGCAAGCCACGTTCCTCACAATCATTTCATAAAAATGTCCCTGATGTCAGTTTTGTTTTTTGTCTGTGATATGGGTGTCGATATTTGTCAACACAAAACAAGGCAAAACACAAATCTAAAAGAAGTTTTTAAAACAGAAATAACCTAAATGTAACCTCTAAAAACGAAATCCATATTTATGTGTTTATAGATCATCTATGTACATATATGCATATAACTATATAAAAAAACAACAACCTTGGCCCATCATGCTGATTCTAAACTGCACTAAATGAGAAGAAGCCACTAAAATGTAATATGATGTGTCTTCAGCTAATGAAATTAACATACTTACACCTTTGACACTGGTCCTCTTTGGGCCCCCAGCAACGACCATTACAGGAACGATGGCACTTTTGACCTGTGCACAAGTTCACAAGGAAATGGATGATTGGCATTTCATACGATCAGTATCAGCCATATTAGTTAAACCTTAAAATGGGCTAGAGGCGGTTAGCTGAGTCTGTGTACCATCAAGCACTCCACTGGAGCCCAATTTGATCGAAATAGCGAGGGAGGGATGTGCCTGTTTCTTTGGCTTACCTTTAAATATGTGTCTGTGTGTGCTTGTGTGCTATCTTCCCTGCAACATGATGAAATGTAATTGAAGTGTTGTTCGTAAGACACAAGGCTTCAAGGCTATAAGTACATTTCAAGTACTTTGTGAGTGCTTGCTATTATATTTAGATTCTGACATGGTAAGCACAATCTGCAAGAAAGTATGTACTTCACAGAACTGGTGTGTACCTAATTATATGATCAATTGATGATGATTAATTCATTTAATTATAAATTACTGTTTCTATGCTTGTAATTACAAGTTGACAGTCATTTTGCAACATTCACTCAACAGAAATGCAACCATGTGTTTTTTTTCCCCAGGTATTATTATTATGCAAGAAAGATGATGAGACTTGCAACAACACAGCATGTCCCCACGGCTGGTACAAGGAGCTCCAGTCATATAAAAAAAACGAAATAACCTTGGCACAGGTTTTTTTGTGAAAATAAGACAAGTCTTTATATCACCCCACTCTAAATCAGCCCCGCACAAAATCAGCACACATCAGGTTGAGATAAAAACAGTAAAGCAGCAGAAAGCAGCATCATACCCTTGGAGCTTTAGCCAGTGCCTTTCTGGGTTTTTTGGAGGACTTAATTGACTGTCTGGTAATTGAGTGCGGGGGAAGTGATCCTGGATAAGTGCAGAAGTGCTGTCCTCTGTCCATCAGCCTCTCCAGATGAGAGCTATTAGCATCGAGGCCGACTCTTTTCCCCATGCACCAGCCTCTCTCCACCACACATTTCATCTCTTTCATCCTCAATCCGGCCCTCGCTGATTCATCACTCCTCTGTGGTTCTCTTTCACTGAATGTATATACCTGTCTCTCCTTGTCTTTTTTTTCAGCCTGTCCGTCTGCATCTTTTGTTTCCCCAGCCTGTTTCCCTCAAACCAGCACTGACAATGCTTTCCAAAGAGGGGTCGGCAACCTTGAATTTATGAAAAGCAGCATAGAAACAGAATAATAGTACAAATGTCAGCCAGACATAAGTGGTTGTCTGACGGTGCCAAGTGTGCAGAACCCATGCTGTACTTAAATACATTTCTGTTCTCCTTTGAGCTGGGTGGCCTGTGAAGTCAAGCCAAAGAGTTTTCATTTATTGCTCAAGGTCCTCACTATCTCAACTTATAAATTTTCAGTGACCTAGAATAAACCTGTCCCGCCCCTCTTCCTGCACCATAATCTTTTACAGCTTTCTTAAAAGAGCCCCTGAAGGTTAAAATGTCAAGAATGCTGCCACGCTAGGGCTTATGTGGGGCAAAAGATAACTAAATCAACAGGGCATGGATTTGTCCTGTTGTAGAAAAGAGAGCAACAAACACAATGACCGTGGCAGAAATAAGTCACAAGTAATAACAACGAAAAGCTTTTGTCTCCCCAAAGAATGAAATGGAGATTATGTTGTCAATTGTGGATTACAGGTTTGGAGATCTTTGATCTTTTGGGAGAGTAGAGGACTTGCACAGGACTAAGGGTCGATCCAGGGCTAACAGGGCTGCAGAGAGGAGGGTGATTGAGCAGAATATCAATGCTTGGGGCTGTTAATCTGCATTTGAAGCCTTTAAGCAAGTGCTGTGAGGAGGAAATCCAAGGACATACACAGAGACAATCTTTTTATTTAGCTCCACAGAGTTAGCACATTTTACTGTGTCATTTTGTGTTTGTAGACGAACGAGACGAGACAGCTTAAAGACAAACAGAAAAACAGATTTAAATGTCAGACAGCTTGAGCTTTAAATTAATATCAAAGGCAGAGTGTGTTATGAGGTTAAGTCAGTGAATTAACAGAAAACGGTCAGCAGATGTGACTTAATGCATCTTTACTCCGCTCACAATCACCTTAAACATCATCCTGCTACCCTGTGACAGATTAAGTATGTTTATTTCACCCTATTAAATCCCTTCATAATTCTAAGAATTTATTAACATGTCCTCCAGCTGGCCACAGTGGGGCATTGATGTGACATGAGCGAGCAGTCGTTGTG
Source organism: Hollardia meadi (assembly GCA_037974645.1). NCBI lineage: Eukaryota > Metazoa > Chordata > Actinopteri > Tetraodontiformes > Triacanthodidae > Hollardia > Hollardia meadi. The sequence goes on along the minus strand of JBBPCS010000001.1, from coordinate 19,812,142 downwards.
GACTATTGTGGTAGGCAGAGCGACAGAATGGGGTCAAGGGGTGATTGTTGTGATGTCACACTCAGTCAACTTATGGTGAACGTAGCAGGTTAAGATGTGAGGTCTCCTTTGGTTAATTTTTCTTGTCACAACTTACCCAGCCTTTGCTGCTTTGTGAAAGGCTTATAAAAATATTAATGGGATGGCTTTTGATATACCTATTAAAGCCTAATTTTGAGTCCGCTCCGAGTCCTGTAAATTCAAGGTCCAGAATTCTTTAGGTAGAGCTGGCTATGCTTTGAATCTAGATTGTTTAAGCAAATGAGTCATCGCCTATAGTCCTGCGATATCCTCTTTAGCAGGGTAAAAACTATGGGTTTTTTAAAATTAACAGGTGCAAAATGGAAAATAAATAAATAAAAGAGCTTGAACTGGCAGTGAGGAAAATAAAATTGATTGGAAAATGGAAATTGGAAAAATTAAATTGGAAAAACTGAGTTGAGTGTGCAATGAAAGAAATGATGAATTGTGAAATGTAGCATCAAACTTACATAAGAATCTTTGTGGCTTGAAAGTGCAGTAATAATACAGAAACTAGGGACAATTTTTAAGGTTTTGCAAACAGAAAGACCTATTTGGTACAACTGATGTGAAGACCTGAACCTACATGATAGACCTGGGTATGGAAAGTAAAAGAGCAGCACTCACTCCTTCTCATTACCACTGCTGAAGTTCCATTGAGCAAAGCAGTTAAATGGGGAACTAGAGAGATTTTTGGGGAGTAGTGGTGCAAATGTGGACAAAATGTGACCACTGCAAAGTTGTATAGAACCTTTTTTTGGCTTCAGATGAAGCTGCTAATTTACCTCAAGTGATATCACTTTCCATTGTGTGTAAATAGGTTATAGAAGTGCAATGCTAAATCTAAATGGAGTACTCCTCAGATTAGACTGTGATTTTACTGTGCAGCTTCTATGAGTATAAATGTGTAAGTGCTGAGCCACAGCAATGCTGTCAGTAAAACTTCCCTGTGAATAAAAGTCAAAAACGAATCTTCTTGTCTTCCACACTTGGGCTTGTTGGGTTATACTTACACATGACACTGCTGTTGGTGGGCACCACCACTGGATGGATCCGTGGGTTTTTGACAATGTCCTGCCAATGGATTGTGTCTGCATGACACAGGAACTTGTTCTGGTCAACATACACACCTCCACTCAGGATCTCTGTGGAGAAGAGAGAGAGCACAGTCAATATGGACATACGCAGGGCTTTCTACTTTCTTTTTTTTCTTTTTCTTTTTTTTTACCAGTGATTTTATACTCCACTGACGTGCCCAGACACTGCATGTTCAAATCAAAATCATAATCATACTTAATCACTAGATTGCACAGACAGTTTATCCTTTTCGTTTCACATGAGGACAAGAGCAGGGTTGGGGGTTGGAGTGAGCAGCTGATCTGGGGACACACACATCTAATGATGATTGTTGTTGAGAGGGCAGCCAGGACAAAGCTGTGTCATATTGCTATTATTACAACCTCTGATCTTTTCCCATTTTGTTGTTTTGCTCATCCTTCTCTTCCCTTGCCGTGAGCAGACAGAATCAATTATGCCTCACTCCTGTCACAACACAAAATCCATGGAGGATTTAAGCCCCAATAAGGGACAGCAGCCGTAACAAGTTTGTAATTTTATATATCATCAAGGTGGTGGTGGTGGGGAGTCATGTATCTCATCATCATAGTATGCATCTCCTTATCGAACCAATGATTGTCAGTGGATTGATTCCTATCGCCACACACAATATACACACATATAGGCTAGACGCACACATAGAATGCTAAATGATTGGATTCAGAGGATGATGCCTAATTCCCATTTGAGAGAGAGAAAGAAAGACAAATAAGGCGGGGAGAAAGCCACAGAGAGACGCATGGCAGGAAAGAAAGACAGAGTGAAGCCAAGTAGCAGATTTGCATTATTTACAGAGCTTGTGTGTTCTCTATCTCCCTACAAACAGATTACTGACACAGGGCTGAAACTGATGAGACACATAATCATACACTAGGCACCCTGCCAGCACCACACAGAAACAGCCAAACACAATATCGTCCGATTAAATGATACTCCTTGGATAATAGGTGGTGGTGTTATTACCTACACGAGCCCCCCGTCCCCCAATCTCAGCTCCCCCTCTCTATCTTTCTGCATTTGCGGTGGGAGTTGGGGAGTGAATTTAATCCTGCCTCTCACCACAGGAGGGATATCGCTCGGCAAGGTGCAGGCCATGTCTTAAATTCAAATTGTTTGCATATTGGGATGCTGCTGGCAAAGTAGGGCAATGGACAAATCAAGAGACAAAGCAGAGCAGTTGTTACGAGAAAAACATGGGCAGGACATCTTAACCCTGGTTAAGCAAGATACAAGTACATCCTCCCTGCATTTACCTTCATACTGGCTGGTTCGATTGTATTTGGAAGAAAAATATATCAGATTTAGATTTAGATTTGTACATGGACAAATACATTTCCTTGATTCCTTTCAATCTGGTGAGGCTTGTTCGTCAGGCAAAAGACCTCCAAACAGACATTAGTACATTAACAAACACGTATAGTGACTGGAAAAGAAGATGAAGTACATTATAATGATGGCTATTCATGTGGCTATTCATATGTTCTATGTATTCACTGAATATTTCAAAGTGATCATTCATCAGGCTGGGTAATGTGTCCCAACATGAGCCATCCTCATCATTAACAGCTAAATACTGTTTTTCATGGATCTCACTGGAAGTGTAAACAAAAGAGGTTAACTTAATAAGTAACAACTTAGCCAGGAAGAATTGCCAGGACTTAAGTGCAGTAAGCAAGTGAAAAAAGTTTCAATTAATCCCAGCTGGACGTGAGCTGCATTCACACTTTCAAACACATTGCATAAAACACTGTTCTTCACTGTTCTCTGTTCAACACTGTCACAACAAACGATCCTCAACCTCATCCTCCAGAAGGCTCCACCGTCTTCTAATCCATCTCCTGGACAACCCATGATGCATTTGGATATGGACTGCACACACAACACACTAATTTGCAGTGTGACATGACAAAGTTCAAGTAGCTGAATAGCAGTTTAATTGGCTCCTTGCTGGCACTTTGCCCAGAACAGTTACAGTATTTTCCCTGGCCTCTGTCACCAAGATATGAATAATTAAAAAACAGATATTACATAATACTTTCAATAACATGCGAAACACATGCAGGCCTTTCTATTATTACAAGCAAATGCTTTGCTTGCACATTTGGTGTGTGTGTGTGTGTAGTTGGTGGCCAGGGGGAGATCAATGGTTAAATCCTGTTGTTGATTGTTTAGTGGGTAGAGAAAATGTCTTAATTAGTTTGTTCACGTAGCTACCGCTCCTGATTCCAAACGCCCCCCTCCCCTCCTGATTTGTCCCGAGAGCAGGCTTTCTCTGAATGAGTGTATGGCATCAAAAGGCACAGTCTTCACAATCTTCAGTATCAGGCATGACCGTTAGAGGAAAACAATATAAAAATTCAGGGAGGTGGAACAAATGTATGCAGGCAATTATGATGATGGTAAGTGCTTTTTTGTGATTCTTTTTTTCCTTTATTGTAGAGTGGGGATGAGTTTGATTAAGACTGGGAGGCAAATAGCAAATCAATGATAAGAAAAAAAAGCCACATTAATGAGAGAGAGAATTAATACATGTTATGCGGATTGTTTCATGAAGAAATATAGAACAACTGGAGCACTGGAAGTGTTGGAGGACTGCATTAACGATTATTCCCAAGAGTGTTTATTCTTCTGTACACTGAAGAAGATCTGTGTGCTAAACTACTATTCTATCATCCTTACATACAAGAAAACACATTCACTTATTATCTTATTGCCTGCTAAGGAAGGTACAGTACATATACACATAAACATACCATCTTGATAATAACACATAAACACATTCAGCTGGATAGAAGTTTGATAGATACAGTTCAGTCAGAAAGACAGCGGAGTTTCTTTCCTCCTCTAGCAGTGGGACTGGGGAATTTACCCTGGGTCTCCACTGCACTGGTCTTATTGACTCTGAGAGCTTCAACTTGGTTTCGGCTCAGCGCTGCTATCAGCTCAGTGGAACAGAGGGGAGAAACTCTGCGGGAAGATGAAGACGCATTCTGGGTCAAAGAGGCTAAGTGCTGGGGCACAGATCCTGCTGTATGCACCCCAGTAGCAGGGGAAGGCTAACGTTGTTGCTAGGCTGCACTCAACACACGGACTGGCAGAAAATCCCAAATAAGAGATGAGCACACACATGGAGTCCATACATAGAAAGGAGCAGGCTCAACAAAACATTCACACACATATGCTCACATGGCTCAGGGTTGGCATGGCAGTAATGAGGTCCCCATTACTTTGCATGCCTTAAGCATCAACTAAATGACCAGTTTGCTTTATCTTGTAACCAGAAGGTTAACAATTTGAATCCCAACAAGAGCAAGGAAAATGTTGTTGGGGAATGTCAGCACTACTGTGCTGTCCCTCTGTAACTGCTATTATGAATTGCTTGAGGAGGACACTTTATCAGTGACTGTTTCAGTGGCAAACAATAGAAAACTATGTGCAGGGAAGTACTCTGGTACTCAGAGAAACTGTACAACTACAAAGCCTGGCATTACTGTAAAATATCATGGAGCTAAGATATGTCAACTGGTTACTGGTACTTTGCAGTTTGTCTTATTCCAAATTGTAGTGGCATCCATCATAAGAAGAAGCAAACAAGATAATGAGTAAGTACTTCTATAGGAACGCTAAAGAAGGCTGCACAGAAAGACACAAAGACATAAAAATGCATTTTAGGCCGCTCATTGAACTGGACCACCTCTTGGACGACGATAGTGAAATAAATTAAAAAGAATACACCGATCAGCCACAACATTAAAACCACTGACAGATGAAGTGAATGACATTGATCATGGCTACAGTACCATGTTCTAGTGGAAAACCAGACAAAGTAAACCGCCTCATGCCAACAGCACTCCATGGATCATATTCAGACACGTCCCATGTAGCTCCATCAGATTTGGATCTGGGGCATTTTGAGGCCTTAAGCTCTTTGTCATGTTCCTTGGACTGTCCCTGAGCAGTTTTTGTGGTGTGGCAGCACGCATTGTCCTGCTGGGGGACCAATGTTATCAAGGTGTGCCGGTGCCATGGGGGGTGTGCTTGATCTGCAAGGGTGATTGGGCAGATGGTTTGTGTCAATTGGCATCCACATGAATACCAGGATCCAGGGTTTCCCAGCAGAATATTGCACTGTAGTGAGATGATCAAAAGAAAGAAAGAAAGAAAGAAAGAAAGAAAGAAAGAAAGAAAGAAAGAAAGAAAGAAAGAAAGAAAGACTGTCTGAAATATGGTCGCAAAGGTTGAAAAGATAATGATTAAATTATTGAATCAAACCACCTGATGAAACAGACCCATGCTAGAGACCGCAGCCTCTTCATGCACCATTCTGAAAAACGACAGACCAACCAACTCTAATTAATCACAAATTAATAACAACCTATAGGAGAGGACATTCCCTGAGTTTTCAGGCGTCGCTCATGTTGCCACACAATGCTGTGTCAATCATTGCGCCCTGAGTGGCTCAGTTGCCGACAGGAGGTGTCAGGACAGCAAATCTCTGCCTTTGCTCTACAAATAGGTGATCTCCCCTCCCATCCATCATCTGCTGCTGCTGCACAGTTCCATCCTTGCCCTCCTGTCCCCACTGTTGCCAAGGAAATGCTTGCAGATTCCTGATGAAAAGTGTACGTGTCTATCTTTGCGTTTGCATGTGTGCATGTCTGTATTTGCATGCAGGTGAGAGACAAGAAAAAGGGATGTGTGTTCGCATGAGTGCATGGATTTATCTTGTATGTTTGTGTGTGTACACATGCATGGAGGAATAGGAGAGAAAGAGCATCAGTGTGTTTGTGCATACAGCTATAGAGAGAATACAAACTGTAACCCATAGACAGGAGAGAGAGAGAGAGAGAGAGTGTGTGTAAGTTTCTGAATAATTACACCCATTAAAATATTTATGTTCATTGTTTATATTGAAATTATTAATATTTATTGTGTTTTATTATATTGTATTTGATATGAATATTGATGTTTGCATATTGTATATTTATTGTTAATCATCATCAATGTTAATGATTGCTTTGCTGTATTGTATTATTTACTATGTATATTCTGTTGTTTATATGTGACTTTTTGCTTTGGCAACATGTTT
>JBBPCS010000001.1:19793459-19805777 GCA_037974645.1 Hollardia meadi | reverse complement strand
CCTCCCCCTCCATGTTAGCAGATGGGACATGGGCCAAACTAAAAACTCAAAGTACACGTCAAATACATTTTCCCCAATTAGTTATTTGATGCTATAAAAAGGGGCTGAAACGTCATGATTGACAGCTGAGCCCTGCTCCTAATTGGGCGGGAACTTGATACCGTGGCTCCGCCCCCCGATCACTACTGCACAGACTCTGGCTCCAAATGACGTCACCAGACCAAGATGGCAGCGCTCGTATCCGGGATATTTTGGCTTCATTTTGTACAGTGGGAGGAAGTGGAGACGTGGCAGCCATCTTTATTTAGGTCAATGGATAAAATACCTTAAATGGTAACAGAAGAAAAAAAAACATTTAAAAAAGCTATAGAGCTTTTATAAAGCTAAAGAGAAATAAAGAGGAAAGAGTTGTTTAATGGGCAGAAACGCAACAGTTTCTGACCTCCTGAAATGGTCAGTAAACACACCACAAATAATTTAAATTTTAGTTTATTTAACAGTTTGCATGTCAGGCACAAATGACAGCATGGAAGGTTGTTGAAAATATCCTGGAAAATGATTTTAATGTTCTCATCATCAGTCGTGTCAACATGTAAACATGTCTGCCAGCACAGATGTTACCAAATATATAACTTAGTATAAACATGAATATAAACTGACAGTGAGGGTCCAGCTGTCTCCTGATTGGCTGAAGTGTAGATAGAAGCTTTAGTGTATTTGACGTCAGTAGGAAATATCAGCGAGAGATTTAGTTAATCCAAACTTTCCCAGAAGTCTTAGAGAAAGCGTTGCTGTGATGAAACCAGCTGCTGTCTGTCTGCAGTAGATACTTTGGCACAACAGAAACCAATGATGTCATGTAGAAATTAACCAAAAATAAACAAATCAACATATTCTGTTGTCTGAGGTGCTGCTTCGTGTCAGTGATCATTAACACCGTGACGTCACGTGTTGCTACATTTGCTTTATGTTGCTGATCGTAGTGAAGATAAAGCTGAACGCAGCCTGAGCGACGTACTTCAGGTTTCTGCTGCATTTTATCAGCTCACCGAGTGAAAAGTGTTGTTGCTAATCTGATAGATGCTAACATGCTAAGACCAACATATCGGCCTTTTTGTGAACCAATATGATGAGAAACAATGAAAGCCATCCAGAGAGCCAGACCCTGATGTGATGTCAGCTAAAAGACTCTTTACACACCTGAGTCCAACACTCTCAATATATTTGTTTATATGTGACTTTTTGCTTTGGCAACATGTTTGATCGAAAACGTCATGCCAATAAAGCTATTTGAATTGAATTGAGTGTGTGTGTTTGCATGCATTTTGTTTCCATGAATGACAGAACTCTACCAACTCACTTTTTTCCTATTTTGTGTGTGCTTGTGGACAGATTTGGCCCTGTTGAAGATAGTGGGAAAACTCACATGCAGAAACATATTTATCTGAACAGTTTAAATAGTACAACATATTGGCTTTGGATATATTTGCTCATAACTTGTTAATTATCTATTTCTTTATAACAGACACTTCTTTCTCACAATAGATGATCATCTCTGAAATAAAATCATTTGATTGACCATTGTGGGGTTCCACAAGGGTCAGTCCTTGTCCTTGGCCCAGAAATGTTGTACTGCACTTCCATAGAGTTAAGGGACTCACAAGAGACAGATATTAGAAAGAATGGTTTTAGTCCCTAGGACGGGTCAAGCTATCTGGAAAACTTCTGTAGAAAAAACTATACTATATAGGAAAACTATAAAGAGATTATACAACTGTTTTCACAAGCTGACTATTACTCCATTTGAAAAGTATACTCATTTAAGGTTAAAAAAAAAAATCAAAAAAAGAAAGGTGGTGTCCTGATTATCTATATATGTTAGCTCTTGATGGTGTCGTCAAGACATATACTGACATATTACATATACTGTAATTTCTTTCCGAAGCTATGCTGAATATACACATCTTTGGTTGTTTCCTAATGGCACATGACCAACTGATGCTCTTTTAGGGTGTATTTTAAATTGTATTGCCTAGATGTAACAAAATGGTCTCCAGCTTGAGGATAAAACTGAAATATTACATCTATCAACTTCAATGGCTCAGAGAGAAAGTGCCAACAGAATGAAATACTCTGGGACATGCCCTTAGCCAACAGGCAAGGTACCTTGGTCTTACCTTTGAGTCTAAACGTCAAAGGCTCATGTGGCCTATGTCACATAATTGGACCATTTATCTTTCTTAGCAACACAGAGAGACTAATGTACAATTTTATGTAGAATCAATATTGTCCTATCTGGTCTACCTTTACATGCATAGGGATGTTATAATGAGTCAAATTCAGTGTCACATTAACCAATGAATTCATTAACGTGAGTTCTTTAGTGTGAAATGTATTACCACATGCATCACAAATTTCAGATTTCCTCTAAGGTCAATGGATGGAGCACCTCCCACTGGAATGGCATGCAATTTTAACACTGTTAACACAGTCCCCATGCAAAGTGGTGGTACCCATTCAAATGTAATTGCACTTTTATGTATTTAACTATTGACCTGAAAAGAACAACTGCATTAATTCGACTACATGAAAGAGCTCGATGAGAGGTTCACCCGAGAGATGGCAGCGCTGGGATTTGACTGTCTCACTGCACACAGTGGTCAAGAGCAGCAGCGTGGGCAGCGTGTGTATTTGTGTGTGTGTGTGTGTGTGTGTGTGTGTCGTATTGTTCGGCTGGTAGAAGAAAAGATTAAATGTAAAGATGCATAGGTTTATGTAGGAAAAGCATCTTAAGACCGAACAACTGGTAGGCACCATGTTGGGGGGAAAAAGGGAAGATATTAAAGATTGAAAAGAGAGAAACACATGTTTTCTTCACAAGTATGTTCAGTATGTACCATATGTCCTGCCTCAGTGTCTTCACATACATATGCAGAAAGTCATGTGTGTGGAGGGACCTCACACATTAAATGCACATTTTTATTTTAACATAGCAACATTCATGGCCGAGTGGCTGCGAGTAGATAATACGTGCAGCATCATGTGGACACTATTTTTAAAAGGTAATAACCAACCTCTTCCATCTTAATTCAAGAACTACCTTTTTTGAAAGTGTTACCAAGGCCTCTTATTTCATTTAACTAAAAACTCTGTGTTTGGGTGGATAAAAAGTTGCGAAGCCTCTTGAGAATTAAAATTAAATAAAAAATATGGCAGTCAAGAGGACATAGTCTTCTTGGGAAGGATAAGGACTGTGGATAAAACAGTTTCAACAAATGGAAAATGTATTTGAGTGGAGGGAAGAAAAAGGAACTGCCTGGATGAGTGATGGGGTATGAGAGTATTAAAAAGATGTTAGGCAACAAAACTAGCCATTGGACATGGAGAACAGCAAATTATCAAGGTCTGAAATAGGTATTGGTCAAACTAATAAGTTGCAATATAAGAACTTCTTGAATTATCTTTATTTTTCTTCTTTAAAAAAATAATATTTACATCAACACAAAATTTGTCTCTTGATACCAAAGATAAGCACTGTTTCTTTTTGTGTTTGTGTGGTTCACAAAACCACTCAGTCTTTGTACCAGTGGTTCATTTCAACCTCAAAATGAGCAGATTTAGGTCAAAATACCAATTTCACTTGATTACAATTTTTTTAATCGAAGCTGTAAATAGAAAAGCTTTTTGTGCCAATATTCAATCATTCAAAAATGATACACTGTTTTAATCTTGGACGTAACATGTGACTTTTTTTAATCCTTTGTGTCCCTCTGAAGGGGAAATGTTCTTGAGATCTTCGCTGAGGTATAGTAGATGGCATGGGGACATCGGCCATGGACCCATCCCCCAAACATACGCCTCTCTCCCGCCAAGATAATTGCATTCGCAGGCTGCTGATTAAATTTGGCCCATCCCTCACGCAATTGTTTCCTATGAGTCTTTATGAAAAATGGCTGAGATTTAGGGATTATGAAATTATATCCGAGCAAGGCAAAGCATCTGCTTAAAGACGAGAGGAGGAAAAAATAAAATCATGACAGAATGGTGATGGGTGGAGGGGGGCATCCTTATTTTCAACTTAAACTGTGATAAAACCCTGGTAATCTGAGTTTAATTGATAGGGCAGAGGAGGAGGAGGAAATCATATTACAATACCTTGAGATAAGACAAATTTATGGGCAAGAAAGATAAACAAAACCTAGAAAATAAATGAGGAAAGAGGCAAAAAAGTAAGACAGAAAGGATTATCAGGGGCAAAACAAGTGAGTGATTAAAAAAAAGGAGTAAAAGGACCTTCAATTGCTGCTGCTGAGGGCCACTTGGCTTATCAAGGCTGATGTGTGATCAGCCTGCCAGCTGAATTAAAATGAGCCACACTCTCTGGAATGGGCAAAACAAAACAGGGTCTGAGAGAGGCAGATAGAAAGAGGGGGGAGATGGAAAGACTGAAAGGAGAGAGAGCATATCTTTCTACATGCATACCGAATATGTTGGTTTTACCACAGAGGAAGCCAGCCTTAGTCACTGTGTGATTTGCTAAGGCAACAGCACGCCATTGAGGCCTTATTTTTTCAGGCCTAGTGAGAGACTTTTAGCTACACACTACAGGCCATGATTCTCACTTTGTAAATGTGTGTGTGTTGTTCATTAGGCAAGGTGGGGAAGTCCATCCAGAAGTAAAGCACATTTAAACTATTCAGCATTTAGAGAGCATGCACTCCTGCCAAAGCTGCAAATTTGTAAGGTTACTAACATAGTTATGGGAAGTCTTTTGTTCAGATTATTGTTTTAGAGATTAGAGGGTCCGCGCTGATATACTGTATACAAGTGGAGTTGGGCCTGGCTTATTAGCCACTACTTATTAGCCAAACTTGAACTGCCAACAAGAGGGCAAGGCAAAACCAAAGGAGTGAGTCAAACCTGTTTCCCACCTGACCAGGAAAGAGTTAAATCACCCATTTCCTTGATCAGAACTGCTTCTCAGATGGTTAAATAGCTTTGTAACTCCCCAACCCCACACTTTTCCAGTGCCTTTATTGTTAGAGCTGTGTCCAACAATGTCTGTAACTTTCTGAAACTGGCAATTTGACATTCACGCCCAACTTCACGGAACGACTGGCCATGAATTTAGAAGTGAAAAAGTAAGCAGGGTTTGAATTTCTTTCTCATTTTTTTTATTTGATAGACAACTATTTCACACTTTTTCTGACTATGAATGCCTTTCTGGAGAGGCTGTCTGAAAATGTGCGCCGCTGTCCCCATACTTAAAGATTGTCCCACCTCTCTCTATCATAGTCCACTCTTCATTGTCTTAAGTATACAAGTATAAACACTTTTGCCTTTGCCTTTCTTAGCATAACTTGGCCCTTTAAACACATGCTTGAGTGACAAACAGGAAGAACACACAGGCTCTCAGGTTGCAGGTTGGCATGTTAGTTGGAAGGTTTAGATGGACGGCCATGTTTTGAAATCTCCCACAGTGACCGAAAGTTCTAATAATATATTTAGATATTTAATCTGCTTGATGAACTTCAGTGTAGTCAATACTAAACCAAGCTTGATCTACTTTTAAAGGTAATATTAAACATTGTGCAGCACAGCTAGATTAATTTAAAAAAAACTTTCAGCACTTGGTTGCCTAACTTGTAACTAAGAAGTGAGTACGAAAAGCGCAACAGATGGGATAACATAAATATTGTTTGAATTAATAAAAAGGCGACTGAAGCAGACTTTTGTATGTTTTTCGATCTGATAGTATATTACCTAAATACTGGATAAAACCAGTTTATTTTTAACATTATGCAAATCTTTGCAAATTATCTTCTGTCACTCAAGATAAAGACAGCTTAGAAGTTAAATGATGAAGCAGCTACTGACATTAACTAACATTTTGATACTGTAGGGTGGACCAACTGGTGTGAACATGTCTTCCCTTCATTGATTTACTGTACCATCTTGCATAAATTAACGTCTCGTTCTCTTTGTCGTCAAGCCTCCATAATATCACAAGGTAACAATGGCTAACATTTTGTCCATAAACCTGCTGTTTTTAACTGCTTCACTGTCATCAAAGAAAGACTGCCCACCCAGTGTTTGATGTCAGCCATTATTACAATGTTTGAGAAGACAACTGTGAAGCAAATGCATTCAGAACACATCCATAACCAAGCCAACCTCTGTGTATGGACATTAAAGTGGACCCTCCAACCTGGTTATTGCAATAGCAGACTATAATTTTTTTTTTAAACTGAAAAAAAACCTGAATGTGACATTATCACAAAGGAACCACTTGGTTGTTGTGGAGACACAAAGTTTTGGAAAAACGCCATTGATGGAAGCCAGATCTTTGTTTTTAGCATGATAACATATAACCGTACCATGGAGAGATAGCACAGAGGTCAGAGAATGCTTTATTAAAATCTTTATTTGGTCATGCCTGATGTTCCACATAGTAACACCCACCATATCTCTGTGAAGACCGGAGATGAACAGAAAAGTCCTTTTCATGTCCCATTACCCACCACTGCCCGCATCAATAACTGCTCCACTTACCCAAGGCTTCAGCCTAAGACGCAAAAAATAAGCATATTAATTATTAAACTGCCAAGGGAGAAGGAGGAGGAGTCGTAGGGTTGGAGGGTAATGTGTGTTTATGTGAGTGGTGGCAGGCGAGGCTATTTCAATTGGTTTTGGGAGCATTGCTTTTATTAAACTGGAAAGCAAGCCTTAATGATAACAGTGATTGGCTGGAAATCTCAGGCCTTTTATCCAACTCTTTAAATTTGTACAACACCCACAGATGAGCCACTATTCCAGACCTCAAGCAGCACATTCAATCATACATCAGTCATACAACAACAGGGATGATGGATGGCAAAAGAAAGTGATTACATTGACAACACCCGCACAAAAACAACCAAACCATGAGACGAACAAAGCCAACAAACACACTAGCTGCTGAGGCTACGCACTGCCATCAGTGTTATTAGAGAAGTCGTTTTCATTAATGTTAAATATGACACATTCAAGAGTTTTATCACTCAAAGTCCACAGGTGTCCATTAAGGCCTCATAACTAAGTTGATAGAAAATGACAGTTTCCTCAGTGGCTGATGAGACCCACCAAGCTGCCAGTCAGCTCCTATTTTATTTGGTTTCTCACTCATTTTACTCCTCCTCTGAGATGAGCACTGAGCGCCTCTGACATCAAAGACCTGCCTGAAACACTGTCTGGCTTTCAGAATCAAAGTAAGAGCTGCATGCCGAGGCTGCACAGCCACACACCGATGTGATAAAGCTGCAATGACAGACAGTCAGAAACAGAAAGTGAACATGACAATCACCGTGTGACTTTGACTTTGTTTTCAATCTGCAATTATATCTATGGCAGCGAGAAAGGAGTAGGTACAGTAAAAATAATAACATTTTACCTCAATTAAATATAATGTGTTTGCTTGTATGTATGTATGTGAATGTGTTGTTGTCAGGTTGTCTGGATGTTGTCACAAAGCTCTTCTCAACACTAGTACTCGTCTCTTAACTATTTCTAATAGTTAAGAGACGAGTACTAGTGGTCTATAAGCTCTCCTAAACCTTATTCAAATGGATTATTTTGTACAGTTCAAAACATATGAAATAAAAAAAACATCAAATAATTGCCTTGATACCAATTGATGGTCCTATGATGTTGCTATACTAGGTAGGCGAGATCGTTTCTCACCAGTAACAATGACAGTATTGATTTTTTTGTTCATTCTCTTAAAACATTCTGGCAAATACTGGCTGTCCTCTCTCAGAAGGAGAGGTGGAATTATTAGCTTCCTGTCACAGTCAAATTAGATTTCTTTTAGCTGTGAGCAGCAGATTATGATGAAATGAGCAATATTCTATATTTTTTTCGCTAAACATATAAATAAAACATAATATATTGAAAAATAATACGTTGAAACACCCAAACCATTGCCCATTCTTGTCCAAATACATTAAGAACACTTGTACATGACAAGCCATTAAGAATTCTTGTAAAAAATAGACTCAAATGTCTTTGTTGACTAGACATGTAAAATTTCTTCAAAACTAATGTTAAAAGTATAAGACCAAAATGATATCAGTTACCAAAATGTTCTCAAGTTTTAGAGTAGCAGTGTTTGAAACATTGCACAGTTTAAGTGGCTGAGAAACACATTCTCATTCTGTCCTCTGTTCCCTGCATAACCAACAGGGTAGTCTTGAGACAACATTTCAACTAAGTGAACAGTATTTTATTGGTCTCTGAGCCAGATTACATCTACATCATGGCAGATCTTAGCCTGATCTAAGCCATAGCCCGGGGGAGAAGGAAACGATGGAGAAGAGGGCTGTGTTTTGATTATTAATTGGCATTTAAATTCCGTCCACGCCTTTTAAAAAAAAAAAACTTTTAATGAGGTGAAAGTCGACTCTTGCTTCCAGCGGGCCATAGAGGTTCAGTTTGGAAGGCAAATTGGTAATAAAGGCTATATAGTCATGTTTAGGCAAGTCTGGGTATGTTTTTAGCTGACGAAAGGTGAGGCAGAGGTTTGGGCTGGACAGTATTTCTCATCAGTGAGGACAGTTAGAGGCCTCTTAGGATGGTCCTTAATGAAATCATGGGCTCAGACAATTTAAATTATTTCTTAAAAAACAGACACATGCACACGTGAAGCCACACACACACCAGGGAGAGAGAGAGAGCACATGGAAAAATACTGTTCTTCACCTGATGTCTTATATTTTTTATGGCATTTTCTACAGATATAGACATTGAACCTGCAGTGA
Source organism: Hollardia meadi (assembly GCA_037974645.1). Lineage (NCBI taxonomy): Eukaryota > Metazoa > Chordata > Actinopteri > Tetraodontiformes > Triacanthodidae > Hollardia > Hollardia meadi. Next base: position 19,796,982 of record JBBPCS010000001.1, on the reverse strand, counting down.
AACGCTGGTAGGATGTCGATACAACTATCAACAAATCATTTTCACTGTGTATTGTTGTTGAAAAATTGGCAAGATGCCAAATACATAACATGGGCACCAAAATGACAAGCAAGTGGTTTTTTGGCGCACACACTGTGCTCACGCAGGCAGTGTGTCCCGACCATTTGTGGTCCCCTGAGTAGATAAACTACCAGTTCTTTATTTCTGATTTAAGTCTAAAAACACATTTCACATCTATTTTAAATGTCAGATTAGTTTTTTTTTCATGTTCTTTGTACAACTATCCATCCTCCCATTACATCAACTAGGTAGCAAAGAATAGACTTAAATAAAATGAATGAAAAACTAAAAGATTGCAGTCATTTATCTGCTTTTTCAATCTAAAGTAAGAAATTTTAAAAAAAATCATAGGGATTCAAATCTGAGAGTTAGGCGGTGATTGAAGCTGAGGGGTAATTTTATTCTTCCCTCTTTAATGAGAATAATAAATAACAAAGAGGACCCTAGCTGCACCTTCACCTGAGCTGTCAATCTGAGGTTGTGTCAATATAGCAATTGCCATCCACTTAATGTTAGTGTAATGATTATCCATTTACTTTACATTTTTTTCCAAAAGTTGCCAACAAAGTTAAACGTTTTAAATTCTCCTCAGTGTTTCCTCCATTCTCCTTTTATTTATAGTTTCTAAAGGCCTTTTACCTTTTGTCCAAACTGTTCTCCTGTGCCTTGCATCAGGGTAAGGGAACGTTTCTGGGGGTTATCTGAGTTTATCTGGGGAAAATGCATTAGAAATAAGGTGGTATAATGGCTTTAATGGTTATTTTTTAAAATATTATCAAGTCTTAAAGATATATGGGAAAAGGAGCCTGGTATGATGCAAGGGAATTTTGAGCCAAAACTTAAATGTACTACAGACAGAGTCCAGTCACTTAATATAGCAAACACACACACAATGACACACAGATTTTAATTGGCAAAGAGGTTTGTATGGTTATCTCTCCTTTTCCATAAGTTGTGCTGTTCTTTTCCATTAATATTTCATAAAGCCCAGTTATTTTTGGTTTATGAAATCTCATACATCATGTTGATAAATAAGAAAAGCATAAAAAAGCAACACTCAACCTTTAATGCCACACTGTGAGCTACATTATGTGGATGGCCCTGAAGCTAAAATAATCCAGTGAATTGAATGGGAGTCTTGTTTTGCAATCTGACACCATCATGGGCAGAGCTGGCCAAAGGTATAGAAACACAAAGAATTTAACCAAAATTGCGTGCAAATGATTAATATCATGCCACAAAACTACTAAAACAAACTTTAGCTCTGTTTTTGGCATAAAAAGCCAACTTGGCTCTAGTAGTCCCACTATCTCTGCCACACAGTGGTATTACACGCCAATCAATTAACACCATCCACCACTGATGGCCCGTACAGGACTTCAATTTAACATGTGCGTCCTCACGATCCACATTAGGGGCTCACAAATGTGACAATATGAATGTCGTCCTTCAGAAAGAAAGTCCCTCTTGCACCTTTCCTGGAGCGGTGAAATATTGAGTGTGACACGGGGAGTAATTGCATGGGAAGTAATCAATTAGACACACAATTGAAGGAGACCTGAGGTCTGTGGGCTGCCAGGCAAGTGGCTTGACTGAATTCTGGTGACGTGCACTGAACCAATCTTGCCTGCCTCCTGTGGCAGAATTGCTCTTTCTTCTCCTCGGAGTTAGACGGTGAATGCAAGTCTCAGGGATCATAGGGAGGCTGCAGTTTTTATGCCCCCCTCTCAGCAGACCCTTGTCTGGGGGGAACATCACATACTCAAATTGGCTTTTTCACCTTGCCCCATACCATCCTATCTGTCTCCCTTGTACATCGCTGTCACAGGATGCTGAACAGGACATGTTCAGCAGATGATACATGAGTACTTTCACTGAAATTTACAATTGCACTAGGCTTTGGAGAACACAGTAGGACTCAAGTGCTCAAAAAGGTGTTGCATATGGTACAAAAATGGTACAGACATTAGCATGCGTTTGTGTGAAAGGCATCAATGTGACAAATCAAGACAGCCAACTGAAATATGATGGGAGACGTGTTGCCAAAGAACGAGGGATAAAGAGATGGAAGAAAGACAAAAAATAGGATAGATAAAGAGAGAGCAGATGGGCCATGAAGGAGTGGTTAACGCCTTGGCGTAAAACACAGGCTTGTGTACATGCATGAGACGAGAGAGGATCTTACAGCAGATGGGGCCTCAGATTGGATGCTTCATTTTGGACAGACACAGTGCAGGCGTAGGGTGGTTAGAAAAATGAATCAACAACACTAAACAAATATGAAAAAAAAAAGATACCGGATAAAATGAAGGAAATTGAGGGGGGTCGGCGTTGGTGGGGAGGCAGTAAAATGTGTTAAATCAGAAAGCTCATCTGTGTTGTGCTCCTTATTGAGGTTGTTATTATTTGCGATGGAAGCAGCCTATAATTACCATGTGAAAGCACAGAGGCTGTCTGGGGTTCATGTGAGTCCAGACGGAAGTGGTGAAAATGTTTGCCTAAGCAGGAAAGAACACACTGTGGGTCAACATGAATCAAAATACAGATTTAGGAAGTTTGAAAATGTCAGGAGGCGGCTCTGCTTAACCTTTGTCTTGGCTATAGGGAAAAAAGGTAGAAAGTAGCACTTATTTGAAGTTTTTCTTTGCAGCAATCAGGAGGTTCACTTGTACACACAAAAAGCCGAAAAGATGGTAACCTTTAAAGGATCAGCTTCAGATTGGAGATAAGTCGGAACATTTTTTGGTCCCCACAAAATAGAACCAAACAAACAAAACTGCTAAACTTTTCATACTTAAGCAAAGATTGTTATTTCTTTTTCACTTCTATACACCCCCGAGCACACACGCTGTCCCTCAACTTCTCCCGGCTTGACTGTGCCTTATATTTCATATTCATGAGGATAACATGGCTAAGCTTGATTGAAAGGTGCATCGGAGGGAGTCCTATCCCTCCTCAGCCGGAGACCTCCTCCACCCCATCCTCCAGTCACCTCAAATCCAGAGAGTCCATTCACAGCTCAGAGAGAGTGCACCAGAGAAATCAATAAGTGCAATACTACAATATACTAGCGACAAATTGATTTCATCCAAGGCAATTTCGATCCAAGTAGAAATGCGGGTGGCTTTCAGGAGTGAAAGGATTTTTTTCCACTGAGCCTTCTCTCGATTAGCCCCTTATGTAGTTAATCAGTTTTATCCTCTTATACATGTTGCTTATGGATTATATCGATCATTTTACAGTTCTCCAGGGAGCTGCTGGCAGAGGAACGATGGACCAATATGACGGCAACATCAAAGGCCCTGTAATAAATGAGACAGCAAGTCTCTGACTCACTTAAACACTTAAAAGAAGGAAAGCAGTTTGATCTGTGTTGCTTGATGTACAGGAGAGGATCTATCCTGGTGGGGGGGGGGGGGGGGGGGGGGGGGGGGGGGGGGGGGGGGGGGGGGGGGGGGGGGGG
>JBBPCS010000001.1:19775829-19793359 GCA_037974645.1 Hollardia meadi | reverse complement strand
TGGCCCCCCCCCCCCCCCCCCCCCCCCTTTACAAATCTAGTCTAAACGGATAATTAGACCTCATCAAAAAATGAGCCCTAAAAAAGAGACAAACACTGGTAGTGGCATGATGTTCCACCAATTAATGAGAAGCCACAACTGAAAAGAGTAGCTCATGTCACTTCACGGCTTACACAATACCTTGCCTTTTTTTTTTCCTATAATGATGATACAAGCAACACCTGACCACAGCTAATAGTTAGAAGGCTTGGATCCACTCAGTTATTAGATATGTTGTTAAACTGTACAGACACAAGACCCTTCGTGGAGACAACTGGACTGCATATAATTTGGGCCTGATTTGGGTCTTGGGCTGGGTCTATAGATTACTCAGAACAAAGGGGAGCACTGGAGATCTTGAGATGGTAAGGTGTAACAAAACCTCCTATATTAGAGAATCTTCCCATAACAAGACAAATATTTCAGCATAATACTTTTTTTTCCATTAATGAGAAAGTGAGAATATTCTATTGAATTCTACTTGTTTGCAGGAACAAAAAAATATGAGGGTGAAACTTAAACAGTCAGAGTTATGAAGTAGAACAGATTCAGGCCATGGCTGTTGTGCATAACTTCCCCTCTACTTCATGGCTCGAGGCCACGGATGGCACATCAAACAGCAGCTTCTCACAGAGTCCAGCCCAGGCTCCCTCAGCACAGGCTTCAACTTGGCACCCCAATGAAGAGGACCAGCTTGGCCAAAAAGAAAAGTATGGCACAACATGCGAGACAGGATACAAGATGGAACATAACACACAAGTACGTACTGTCGCTGCGCATACACTCTGGGGGATCACAGGGAAGGAACAGTTGAAGAGAACAATGAGAGATGACTGAATTATTTAGAATCTGGAAGCAACAGAGACACAAACATGGAGACACGAGCCTCTACCTTACAAATCTAAATACATTCTAGTGTTGGAATAAATTGCAATCTCTTAATACAGAGAGGATTTAAAAACTGGTGACATTGTTTATCTTATATTGTCTCAGTGTGTCTTTACTTATCATCATGCTTTTATGTAATATGTTTTCATGCATTTTTATAATTTTCCATCATTGGCTGGAGACAATCTTCAGTGTACTGTATGCCACCAGTCCAGTCTGATTGCACTGGGAGCTCATCCCTGTAGAGAAATAAGCATTCTTCATAATATTCCCTATCAATGAGGACAAGCACTTTGTAGTGCTACTTAATAAATCATTAAAATCACATCCCCTTGCTTCCCTATGTGTAAAGATAATAAGGGAAATAATTTAAGTTATGATTGCACTGGAGGGTAGCAAATAGGAAAAAAACTAAACTAAACTAAACAGCAGTGTTTGCACCATGGGACTAAACACAACTGACCAGGACTTACTGATAACACTTAAACTTAATTTTATTCAGCCAAAGCACAAATTAATTCTCTATCCATGTCCACGTGCTTGGAAGATTTGCGAGGTTGGATTTAGCTTCAGAATGAGTGAATAACACCTCTGACCTTGTGTTGCACACGTCATGAGCTGGCCATGCCCCATTTAGCCCTGTATTGGAAAAGCTCTACATCTTTTTTTGCAAGTCAAGAGCTTCATTTCTGACTGATCTCAGGGTCACAGTGCCTGAAGGAAACCTTGTAGCACAAGGATGCATTGTTCATCAAGAGGCAGAGCCACCCACTCAATGTTTTCTTACGAAGCACACTATTTATTAGCAATCACATTCACTGTCTTCTCCAACTTCTGAGAAAAAAAAGCTTGGATCGATTGCCGGGTGGTTGGTAAATCAGACGAGATTTTTTTGTTTGTTTGTTTGAGCAAAGGCAATGGGTGGAAATAACACGAGAGATAAAGTCTTTTCAGCATCATATGCCATTGAGTGAGATGGTTAATTGTGACAACAGCACCGGTTGGGTACTGCAATGGATAAGAAGAGGCAGACTGTCTGAAAAATTCCTTTCTTGCGTGAAGGTGATAGAAGCCACTAAAGAACTACCATATTGGCCAATTTATTAATTCAGCTGTGCAACATGCCCTCCAACCAGTGCTTCACTATAATTGTATTTTTGGGAAGAATTTTCTGAATGCAACCGTTATGCCCTCAGTATATTTTTACCAATGATGCATTTTTACCAGCTCATTGTTAGATCAAGGTGAAACAATACTACTTCCATATTGGTTGTTTTAAAAGCATGGGGTAAACAAACTTGAGCTATAGGCAAAGCAACTACTGATTAACGCTGGTACCTCAACAAGGGGGATCTGATCACAGTTGAATTCAGCTGTAAGACCGTTGGGAAATCAATAACTCCAAGGATATACACTTGAAAAAAAAAAGGTAATGGAGTGAGTAAAGTGAACAGTGTTTCTCAGGTTTTAGGTTAAAGTCTGTCAAGCATTCACTTAAACTCACCTCTTAGCTGTTGGCTACGTAAGTACAGTCGCCTTTCAAAATATCAGGCTGTTTCCATTTGACCGTAATCTTCTGTTCCCACTTAATTAAGCTCACATGGATGTCTGGAGTGCCAACATTTGCAAAGACTGCTTCGGAATCAAATAGAATAAATAATTAATAATAATAAATATTTAAGAATTAAAATTACATACACGTTTTGGAGCAAACTTTACTCATGTTGGGCAGTGTGCCTTACTGTAAAAGCAAAACATTAACAGGCAGAGTTTAAAGATTTTATATCTGACAGTCTCACTATATTACAAGCCTAAGTTGATGAATGACTTGGACCTTAGGCTTAGACCTTCTCACCACATTTTTCAAGTATTTTTTGCAGGATTTAAGAGAGCTGTAAAGCTTAAATTTTGAATTGTGAATGAAAGGGTAAACATGCTCAAACAAACACACACGTACACTCACTCCAGGAGGCATTAATAATAAACGTTTGAGCTCAGATAAAACCAAGCTTTTTCAAATACTGGACTCAGACTGACCACAGTTTAGCAACACTTTTCACCATCAGCGTTGACCAACAGATCACTTCTTTATGGTTTGCTCAAAAGGCAATAGTTGCAAAAAACCCGAAAAACCTGAAACCAGAAAAGAATTCAGTCACTGACCTGTCAGGTTCTTGAGACCGAGCTGGCGCAGGCCGAAGTTTCCGTCACGTCTGTAATTGAGGAAGATTGCAAGGGAGTAGCGGTCTTCATACAGCTTGGTTCCGCGGATGATCCTCAAGTTCTCCAAAGGCAGGTAGTCAAACTGGTTCAAGGCAACCAACACATAGCCTGTCACTTCGCGGATAGACTGTGGACAGAGTTATGGAGGAAGATGTTAGTGTGTTTTAACTGCACATAATATTGTTGCAGAAATAATAATTTAAAAAAAAACACTTGAGGAAGCAAATCATTTGTTATGAGAATGAGATGAATGAGAATGGTGATTTCTCTTGGTGGATTTAAAATGATCGTTTCAGCAAGTAAGTTAGTCCAAGGGCCCGAATGGACACGGCTTTGTTGAATACTATTCTGATTGGTCAATGACAGCATCTTACGGTCTGTTATTTCTGAATGGACCACGTGTATTCATATCAATCTGCAGAAAGAAGTCCAGGTGAATTTAACGTCTACAGTCGGTAGCTTTTAACTCCATCAGGAAACACCATGTCAGTTGATCCTTTAACGATAATCAAAAGTTTTGTGCTCTCCAAAAAGGTGATTCAAGACCCTTCCGCTTTGTGTCAGGGTCCTTCATCACCATGTCAGGATTTTTTTCACTGAAATAACTGGCTCGCTGTACATTATGCCTTACATAATGTCCACTAGCTAGCCCTGAGGACACCATATTCATATTCATATTTTTTTTGTGCATTATTCCAAGGACTTTTTTTGGCCAACAATACACCACTGTACAAAACATGCAAACAAAGGCAGTTTTACAATAGGTGTACATCTTGATATAAAATCAGCTGACTATTCACTGAGGCTACAAAGTTTATTATTTTGCACATCTACATCAACCTTGTTGTACACTTCATCCTTGAGTCCAAGTTAATGTTTGTGCCAAATTTGAAGAATTTCAGTCAAGGTGTTCCTCAGATATCGAGTTCACAAAAATGGGACAGATGAACATAGCCGGAGGCATGATGTTTTCGGGTTGTCTGTCCGTCCGTACGTACGTACGCAGAGGCATAAAAAAATGTATAGAATAGATACATGTGTGTCATCTGTGTTACTTGCCTCTGAAATAAATAAAGTAGAGAGAAAGGAGGTAAAGGGAGAGAGAGAATGCAGTATAAGAAACAAACGACAAAACACAAAGAATAAAAAGGAAATTTAGGCATACGTCGGATCATGGACAACAGCTATCTTCAAGGTCACTTTCCACATATTCAATCATGACAGTGAGTTGAGTACAAGCATCTGAGTGAGGAGAACTTGGCTCCAGGGTCTTTGACCTCAATGCAAAAACTTGGCACAAGGTTCAGCACCCATGTCCGGGGTCCGGCCTGAGGAGACTGAGCCACAAGGACAGCCATTGCTTCACACTTAAAATGTCATTTAGGAGGGGATATAACAACTGTCAAGACTTTGGCAAGGAGCCACCCAGTTGGAGCGGCTGTTGCATGAATCAAAGTGACAGGCGGCGTTCTCTTTCTTCCATCCACCATCATGGTGGCGGTCAGAGAAGTCTTTCCACGCTGCCCAGCTGATGCTGATAATCAACAAGTCTGTGTGTGAAGTGCTGTTGCAGCTAATGTGGTGAGCTGAAATAATTCCTAAGGAGGGCCCTGGCAGTATAGTCATGGCGGCTGACAGCTGTCAGAGAGCATCGCCATCAGCCACCAGTAAGTAAGCCGCAGTTGCAGCTCCGTCATCATTACCCTGCTGATTACCATTAATAGAAAGAGACGGGCCACAGACTGGTGAGTCTGTGCTTATTTATGTGAATGAATGATGGGGAATTTATATTCAGTGTGTATGAGTTTAGAAACTAATCAGAAAAGAAGATCAAGTAAGCTACTTTGTGTAGATGAAAATATTCTAACAGTCAGAGAGTCACTGAGGATAATGGTGCACACTTTGATGTGTCATTGCTGTGTGCATGTCCTTTTGTGTGTGTGCAAACCATGAATATGCGTGCATACAACATCTTTGGCTTCTTTGGTATAGGTCTATGTTGTACTCTGTTGTGCCATCCGTGTGTCATCAGTTAGACTACTTCTCACTTTATTTCACTAGCCAAGAGCTGAGATCTGTTGGATGACTCAAATTCACCCTGTTGGGGGTTTGAAGGTCTTTTCTACCACACAACCAAATACTGTAGATTCAAGTCTATGTAGTCCAATGACACTGCCCTGGGTGCTGTGCCATGAACTAATCTCTCTATCTACGATCCAGGTACTTTTTCTTGCTACCAAACGGTGGAGGGTGGCACAAAACAGCAAGAGCAATGAACTCTGAATCAGAGTGTAAACAGTAACTGATAATTATTTCAGGACATGCACTTCATGGGTGTTTGTTTGGTTTGTTTTGTTTTTTACACATCTTTCCCCATTTGCACGGCTGCCGGTTTGTTATTTTCCAGCCACTAAATCAATAGTTTCCAAAGTGCAGCACTGCAGAGGCAAATAAAACGATGAAGAAAGAAGATGGCAGGTACACACACACACTTTTCTCCCCACAGATTGTTTGTTCAATAATGAAGTGGAGGAAAAAAAGGGAAACAACTTGTAGTGATTACAGGCCCTTGCTGAGCTAATGGCCAAACCCTCTCTGCGTGGTCACTTTCATTAAACACAGATCAACAAAACAAGCACCCCCAACCTGAATGCCACTTGTGCAGGCCAAGTGCATCTTCAGGGAAACAGTCAGCTGGATTACATTGAGCTTTATCACATGTATGTCCCTAAAGGAATACAACAAAAATATGATATAAAAAAAAATATGTGATGGAGGAGCATTTGGTCGGCACATGTGCTAACAGAGTAGCATATTTAATTTTTTTGTGTGTGCTTCTGCTAAATTTAGTCCTAAGTCATTTGCATGACCTCCCCTATATACAGTGCAATTAGAGCAGTAAATGAACTGCTAAAGATAACAACATGACACATTGTTGTCCTGAATTTCTCCCAGTAAAAATAGCTCTTCCACTACCTTAATACAGGTGTATGAGCACATGTAACAGAGAGCCCAAATTCAAATGCTCTCGTTAAAAAACCCACAACAACTTAAATGCACTGCGCCGCACCACAACAATAAAAGCTCCAGCTCCAGCTGTACTATGAGTCAGGTAATGCTTAGCTTTGGCAGTTCTCTCTCTCAACATGACCATTATAACCTTTGTGTCCATGGAGGTGGCCATGCAAAAATGCTGAAGTACAGCCCGAGAGCCAAAGAGCAGGGGAAAGTCCCTGTCGCGTCATCTGGCGGACTTTTGCCGGCAAATGAGCGGAGAGCTATAGGTGCAGGCAAGATGGAGAGAAGTTTAACATTGTTCATTTGCAATATGCGACCCACATTGTAATGATACAAGACTGGTTGGAAATTGACAAAGTGTCCCTTTAAGGCCTAGAGGGTTAACCCTTTTTTAAATGTGATGGCATAGGGAGTGGGATGTTTGCCTCACTGTAGACTGAACTCTGTGGCAACCCCCCCACAACCCATCCAAACCCCGCACACCACATGCCTCCCAAGAGATCAATACGTCAGAGTTTCAGTAACAGTGAACAAAAGACACAGAGAGAGCCAGATTCACTAGATTAACAGGGATTTCTCCCCCCTCCCCCCTGCCAGAGCATTTGTGAACGGAAGTGTGGCAGCGGAACAAACCCCTCACTTGAGTCACCGAGACGTGCGCAGTTTTGAAATCGAGTCCTTCAATCCCCAACTTCTCAAAGAAGAGGAGGAGAGGGAGGGCGGTTTCGGGGTAGAGCTAGTGAAGGAAGGAAGGGGAAAGGATAGAGAAGGAAAAGGAGAGACGGATAGGGTTGGATGCACACTACAGGAGGAGGGGCTCAGTCAAGTGAATAAGAATGGGTTTATGTATATTTTAATACATAATTAAAACCACACCTGTTCCAGGTCAGGAAAGAGACAGAGGGAGAGAACAAAAGAAAAAAAAAAATTTTTTTGAGGGGTGATGCAGGGCTGAAAGTGCAATGACACTGTTAGCATAGTTTGGAGAGACTGAACACACGTTAGCATGATTGCCTCTCATTTCCATACATATTGAGGCATACCGTTGTGCTCCGCGGGGATGTGGCCATTGAAGTCTGTTACACAGGAGTGCACTAGGAGGGTTTAAGGTTTGCCTTGCATCACTAAACCCTCATCCTCCATTTCCCTACCACTTCCTTAAACCCTCTGCCTGAGCTTACATCAACATCTGTAAACAGACACAGAATCCTGATGGAGTCTCTACAAGTTTAAGTAAGAAAATCCTCCTGAGTTTTCCCATGAGCTCACCCTCAATCTAAGTGACAACCTATTGGAAATATTGCTGGTAGTTCTCCCATTTCAAAAAGTAAAGGCTTCATTACTGTCTGACATTTATTGCTGACATTAATCTTTATAAATGAGTGTTAACTCTTAAGGGTGTATAACTCATGCATATCTTCTCACAAAGTCAGTTATAATGTGACTGAAACATTTCCCAGTGTCCCTATGTGTTGTTCTCTGCTTTAAATCGCTGAAGTGTCCTGCAAACTGCCACCTTGTAACACTTAAATCCCTCTGAAGTGGCTTCAACCGAGTATGAGCCACTTCAAACACCTGCAGCTGATTCTGCCATTGATGTACTGTATGTGTGTGGGTCTGTGTTTGTGTGCATGTATGCGTGTGTGTGTGTGTGTTGGTCTGTGTGTGCGCGTGCAAGAGGGTATGTCTGTGCATCACTCAAGTGTCTCTTATGGCTTGGACAAGATGATTATGATAACTCATCTTTGAAGATGAAGACAATCTGTCCCTTCTGTTTCTTTTATCACACCTCTCATGTTCACATGATGCAAATATGTGTGTGTTTCTTTGTCTGTACAAAGAAATTCTCAAGTGAGATTGGACTTTTTCTCTCTCTCTCTTTTTTTTTTTTTTACTGTGGTAACAAAAGCAAAAAAACGCCCAAGCAACATGAAAGATTTCAAGCCCCTCTGTTGCCATTCCATGTCCTTCCCTTGCTTCGACAGAGGGTCAGTCGATAAAATTAAAATTCCCTTTATGGTAAGGAAAGAAAGGCAATTTCAGTTAATTAATATCTGAATACAGCAACAAGTAACATGTACAAAAGTATATAATCACCTAAATAGAAGAACGTTAAATTAAAGATTGTTTGGCATTTGTTTGACATTTGGAATGAGACTGGCAAGAATGGGTGACTTTGAAAAGTCCCCGTTCGGAGTGTGCATGTCATGTACACCGAGGCAATAGTGTTCAATTTATGCTTGAGTATCATTGTTTGCGACAGTATGACAGTCTACTTGTCAAGCATGATGACAAGTAAGCCCTGTAAGGTGCATGCATCATCCACAGAAAAAAAAAAAAATGATGGTCAAATATACTGAGAATAGGTTGAATAGGGAGATAATATTGTATCCAAAGTATCCAAATGTGAGCAGGGTCACCCATTATAATTCAGATAAAGAAAGAACACTTGTAAAGCTAATTTCATGCTAATAATTTCAAGTGTTATTTTATTTTTCCAAGGCCTTATAGAGTTGGTTCACAACAAGGAAAATCGTGACCCCATCGACACTCGTATGTATTCCAAACACAAGCTGTCCAAATAGGAGTATGTTAGTACAAGTGTTTTTCACTAATTTCAGTGACATTGTGTCATTGGATTTTACAGCAACAAAACCCCTCCTAGAGCTTGCCACAGGGAAAGACATCTGCTGCATAAACTGATGTGGTTTTTGGATTCCATTTATATGGAATGATTCCCACTCCCACTGCAAATTTCCTAAGAGTCTGGCTCCACTGGAATGTTCAGCCCATTCTCATGCCGATCTCATCAGATATTGAAGTTTTGTCATGGCCCCAAGGTACCCTTTGGTGTCAGGCAAGGACGCATAAGGGTTTAGCATACCAGCAATGTCCACGTCAGTATCAGACGACTTCAGCTGATGACGTAGCGCAAGGTACTGTATTTTCAAAAGCGAAAAACCGCTAAGAGGGGTGGAAGTCGGGGTTGAATGGAGGGTGACCCAGGAGACCAGAGTTCGCATCCATGTGAAACCAAGTGTCACCAGTCATTTCCTGAACCTAACCACGCGATTTTTGTGAGTAAAACTTAACCAAACGTCACTGTTGTTTTGTGCCTAAACTTGACCAAAGTAACGTAGACCTTGTGCATCAGGGTAGGATGGGTGGGGTGCAAGCCTTTGCATGTCGGCCACTTACGCCAAAAGGCCCGTTGTGCACCAGGGAAGGCTTAGCGCGTCGTCCGGCGACGCCAAAGGGTACCTTGCGCATCTGGATATGACGAGAAGGGCGCATGACAAAACATTGATATGTGGCGATGTGGGATGAGAACGCGTTTGAATGTTACAGCAAAGGCTACTTTCTACTCAGCTTTGCCACCTGTGTCTCCATTAACTACATTCACACAGTCACACAAAAATAGAACACGTATACACATGCCCTGTGTACCGTAATGTCTATATTCATATATGTCTATATATATCACTTCACTGTTTCACATGATCGAGACTATTGCTTAGTGTTACTTTACTGACATCTGTGTAATATTGCTGTAAAGTAAAATAATAAGTGTTTTTGACAGGTCATTTTTCTGATGAGGAGTGATTCATGCAGTTGCAGAATTAAACTGAAAGAGGAGAGAAATTTGATCTTCTGTGAATCGTCTCCCTCTAATCCCCCTTTGTAAATCTAAAGGAAGAAGTGTGATTATACAGACATGGAAGATGGGTGGTGATGGGTGAGCTGTGGGTGTTTGATGGTCACAGGTTGAATGAGGCTGATTTTTTTTGCCAACATTTGCTGCTTGAAGCCTTTTGGCTTGTCAAACTCCTCTCCCTTACTCACAGCCCAGACAATGAAGCATGGCACAACTTCTATTGATTTACTAACACAGTAATTAAGAGAACACATGTATCTTGTCTCTTTCCCTCTTCCTTGTTCTCTCTATTGTCTTCACTTCATTTTCTTTCTTTTTGTTCAACACACTGAATGCTTTTCTCTTCACCCTCGGATTTGTTAACACTGCTACACCAATATAAACCACATGATAATGTCACTTTTTAACGTGGTAGAAGAATCAAGCGTGCACTAATGTACTAGATTGAACAAGCAAAATGATAAAAATGATGCCTTCTTCAAATAGCAACATAGAATAAGTATGATCACTAACATTAGGAGACTTGCAGATAGCAAATACTAATGGAAGCACTCAAAACTTATTGGCTATGCTTGTAACATTGCTTGTAATGACATGGGACTATTGCTGGGATCATAAATAGCATAAAAAAAGCAAAAACATGCCACAATCATCACGTATCAGCTGTGAGCCTATTTCTTTAAGCAATTGCAACTGAACTTAGTATATAACTTAGACGGTAGTCTAAATATCAGTGGTGATGCAAATAGCCCAAATGCCATGCCACAGGCTGTTATTATGCTTTTTCCTTAAATGCTGCCTGCCTCTGGGTGTTTGTATGTAATATATGGAGACAACAGGGAATCTGATACTTTGGTACAAGCATGCTGAGAAGTTGTTCCTCGCTATCAACAACAAGACTGGTCATCAAGGGCAATGTGCAGGGTAAAAGTTCTGTTATCTTTACTGCCCTTGGGTTAACACCGGAGTTTTCTGAAAAAAATGTTTCTGCTGTACTAAAGTTTAGCATTAGCAAACTAGTATTCCGTGGTGTATTGGTTCTTTAGGTATTTAAAGAGTTCCTCTTTTTGATAATTTGACAGACCTGAGCTTACTTTTTTCTTTGTTCTTATCCAACGTGTGCTTAATGTAGTGTTGCTGTGAATTGGTATCACAGCGTTGTTGGTACATGGAGACTGATACCTGATGGTGGTATCGCCACATTCCTACCCTCCACAAAATTTAAAATCTACTGGACTGGAATCTACCGGGCCTACTTATTTCTGGATCCAGCCTTCCAGAGCACACAGGGTGCAGGTACTTTAGGCATTTCCCCAGGAAGCATCAATCAAACATCAGAATGAGTCCGACGTGAAATTACCTATTAAATGAAATGCAAGTGGGAGGGTACAGAATGAGTTCAGCAACATTTTGACTCAGGTAACTGTCCCCTTTAGTTATTTTCTCAATCTGATTTAACAGCTGGACTGCAAATTGAACTCCAACCTCAGTGCAAACCACTCTGTCTGGACTGGATTGATTTTAGTTTTTTATATAAGCCAAACTGTGACTTCCACCTCTTGTAAGTGTTGACTGAATTTACTCTACCTTCAGGCAAAATGTTGTCTTTCCTCAGCCAGGACCAGTCTAGTCATCGACACTGATGCATGAGAGTTGCTCCCAAAAATGGCACATTAGTCTGGCACTGCCTTTATTTGCTCTTAATCAGATTCCTCCCTTGAAATTTCAGGATGACCTTTCTATGTTTGTAAAAAAAAAAAGTATTATATTTTTTAAAACTCTATGGATAACTGAAATAGCCAAAATCAAAAATAAATAAGGAAATACAGTTAAGGTCAAAATTATTAGCCCCCAAGGAGATATGGAACATTTACCTAAAATTCTGTCCAATGTGTGCATCATACCAAAACAGTCATAAATGTAAGGGCCATCATTTGGTACATTTTGATTAAAATAAACAAACAAAAAACAACAACTTCAGGTTTGCTATATAACAAATGTATTGAAAATTGGTGTGATCAAAATGATTAGCCTCCATGTGAATTCTTCAAGAGAATGGTAGCAAATTGAAAATTTTACTTTTCAAATCACACCTGAACAATCAGCATTGAACTGTACTAAATGCACTTAAGTGAACAGGGCTAGTGGCACTTCAAGGCTAGATTGAGATAAATAAGTAAATAGGAAAATTAATACAAAGTTGAATAAACACAAGCAAATTAAAACAAAATATCAATTTATGTCACATTTTAAAAATTAATCAATGCCTACATTTATTTTTGGTGCATTTAATATCAATGACATATTAAATTTATTTTTTTAATTTTGGCAGTTTCAGTCCTCCATACAACACCAGTTCTGTATGACATGTTTGAACATTCAAAAAGTAAAAGGTCAGTCATGGCCCGGATCTAAATTACAACTGGCAAACTTTAAATGCTATATTTGAAAGTTACCTAAATTGTATAATGGTTAGCATGGTTGTAGTATCTGTGCCAAATAAAACTACTCATTAGCTACCTCCTAAAGGTACCTTCATTAGTTTCAATTAGCTTCATACTCTTCTCTAGCTGGACCATATCAAAAATCCGATGTTGTGTAGCTGACATTCTAATTTGCTATGTAATGCCAAGCAGCAGGCAGCTTCAATTTCATCCTCCATTTGTCTTCTGAATCATACCTTAAGAAAAGAGATAAAGACAGACAGAAAAGGAGAGAAATGGAGTGACACTCCTTCCCATGAGAAGAACTTGCAACTTCATCTGAGCACTGGTAATGAGTGGACTCCTGTGGGGAATTCTCTAAATGGACTAATTTGTAATTGATTCAGTGCATTAATTACCGGCCTGGTTACGCCCGTGTCATGGTTAATATTGTGCCGATCTGACGAGGCTGGGAGGCTCGTCTGCGTTGGGACTGTTCGGGTGAGGCAGCCATTATTCAATTATGCCGCACATATCGGCGACGAGGCAAGTCTTAATCCGAGAGTAATCACTTCCCCACGCTCCCTACTATCAGCTAATGTGTGGAAGGAGGGTGCTGTGCTGGGAGGTAGTCCTACAGATCCATCTAGCCCATGGTTAGCTCCTTAATCAGGCCTGGGAACCAAATCCCCTTGGTGTTATCTGGCAGTAGAAAAGAATTATGCACTGCAATGAAAGTTTACAATGATTCTGTGGTGCAACTTTACATTGTGTTAGCGATATGTCTTGATTTTTGTATGACTTCCTGACCTTTTCACAACTATTTGTCTCGACAGAAGGTGAGGCAGATGAATTGTCTGGACAGTATATAAACTTATTACAATACTAATTTAAAACCATTCTTGCACAGCGGCTGTTTTACATAGTTGACGTGAGTATCTTCATGCATTTAAATGAAAACACTGGTCATTTTAAAACAAAGTCATTGTTAGCAAAAAAAAGTGAGGTTACAAGGGAAACAGTTTCTTTATGCCTATGCTAAAGACTCATCAAATATCCAAATATACATCCTCCAATTTACGTCTATTTGTTCTTCATTGGAATTGAACATCATAATGCATTAAACAGTTTACTGACACAGATAGAGGCGAGCAGGCTACAGTGTCATCTTTTGTGACGACTTCCACCGTTTCACCTGCAGGGTCATAAGAACTTAACATTATCTTTAACAACAAAGCCAGTAATTCAGACAATCAGTCTTTAACTGGCAAAACAACAATTTTACTGACTGTATCAGACTCTGTGTGCAAAATGTGCCTGCTTTTCTGCTTTGGTACATGTTTGTCACACTGTGTGGATTATTTTCAGTTGTATGTCTACATGCATTTCTGCAATGCCTCGAGGTTATAGGTTTCAAAACATCTTGCCAAAGGACTACAGTTGAAAATTAGCCAGCTGGCTAACACTGGCACATTTACAGAAATGTCAATCAATGTGTGGTGTCCTTATGAATAAATAGAAGAAATAGAATACTATAGAGTACTGCAAATAGAATGTAGAATCTAACTATTTAGAAATTTGTAATAACAGATGACATTTTCTGCTGGAGAGGTGATGCTGCTGCCATCCTATTGCTCTCTGGCTTTGACTGCTGTTCAAGGATTATAGGATATGTGAAGGCACAAGGCCTTGTGGGTAAACTTCTCTTCACTGCTGAGGCACAGATCTCTTAATTACAGAGCCACTTAAGTGTGATTGGCTCAGAATGGATTCGGCCTATGGAGATATCAACAACAATATAAACCACCAACCAAATGGTGTGTGTGTGTGTGTGTGTGCTGTAAGAGCGACAGTGAGGCTTCTTCTTCCTGATCATCTACATAGGGAATTGATTTTTTTTTTTTTTGACACAAATTGAATAATAAGTCTACAGACTTGGTTATTAAATGGCTTGGTTTGGCCTTTGAGTGCTGTCCATGTGACCTATCAAAACTAGACCATGTGTGCCATTTTTACTTACAAAACAAGTAGAGTGCACACACACTCTTTTCCTGTTATCAACTTTTAGTTCAACAACAGTCTGTTTTCAGCCCTGAGCAAGGAGAGAAGATAAAATAGAAGGCTCTCTTTCCCTTACAGTCGATTATATTTCTGCTTTGATCTACAGCGGCCATCCCCTAACCATTCTCTAAGAGTTTGGACCAAGCACAACATAACAAAAACAACACCCACCAAGCAATCTAAAGAGCGCCTGCAGGAGCTTTAAATCATCTACTGAACAGCCTCCTCTCTATGGGGCACATTTCTATTTGGACATTGGTATTTTAACACAGAAACTTAGAAAATAGTCATTCCCAAACTGATGTCCAGACTTCTTCTGGACACTTCAAGGGGATATTAGCAGAGGCCTAACGCTTAACAGTGCTCGTTTAACTCACACCTCTGTGTAACACTGTAAAACAGCTGACAAACCCTGGGTGGGTCAAAGAAGTCCTTAGAAGTTTACAACATGAAAATCATACAATACAGCTTCTTGACTGAAACAAAACCTTAAACCTGCAGTGTGGAACTTCTGTCTCCCTCTTGTGTGAGCAGTGAGAGTAATTACACAAAATGACGCCACAGGCTCTGACATACACTTCCCAGTTGCTGTTGCTGTAGCCTGTAGCCCATGGCTGTAGCCAACGAGCTACAGTTGCTCCCTTCATCTGCTTAGGAAATCCAATCTTTGCTAAAACACAATCCGTTGAGCCAGTGTGGGAAAGAAGCCAATGACACCAATTTAAAAAACTCAGGTATACTGTGAAATACAGAGAGATTTTTCTGGAGGTGATCAGCTTAATCAGCATTGTGGGAACTCTTCTGCAGGGACTTGAAAGTAACAGACACTTCCTTATGTGAAAAAGTCCCGCAATCCAAGTTTGATGTTAATGAGACCTGTAAAATCTTTTTTTGTAAAAAGAGAGAAAAACAAAAAAAGCCAGACACACTTTATTATACTTAATTAGTTTAGCAAATTACAATCTTTTACTGGGAGTCATGTTTGCCTTTTTGGCTGCATTTAAGTGACATACCCATTTCCCTCTGGGGATGCTATGCTGGTCTTGGCATTATCAAATTAGAAGTCTAGTCAGTCACTTCAGTGCAGGGGGTTTGTCACACAGCAGTTCTGTTACTTCAGTCCTCCACTAGTACCCCAGTGAGACTGTTAAGTGTTGCTGTGGGGGAGCCTCGGCCATGCTTAATGGCCCTAACAGCATTATTATCTAATAAAGGTTGATGGGCCTCGAGACTTGATAAATTTAGGAGGACAGGGGAAGAAAAAGCAGTGGGCATGTTAAGGTGAAGTTTCAGTCTGGGAATCTTTGCATCTCCCTTGTTTTGCACTGAGGCACAACCTGCATTGGGATCATGGTAGGAAAATATGGCATTTTGTCTGTTTGTCAAGCCTTTATAATAAGTGAAAAGATTCCTCTAGATGACAGGGACTTCATGGAACTGGGAGGTAATTCACCTAAACTCAATCAATCATGCTTAGCAGGCTGATTATAATAGAATGAAATACTGTATATGTGAAGCGTAAATTAACTGACTATACATTAATAGATCAAGACAAGTGCAGAGTCCATAAGTAAAACAGTATTTAAATGTATTGAGGTTGTATGTAATGAAGCCTTGAGATACTTGCACTTTACCTATTATTTACATGTTATGTTACTTTGTGTTATGTCTTCTCCACTTCATTTTGGAGGCATATCGTATTTTTTACTCCACTAGATGTATTTTGTAGTTTTAGCTAGTGGTTACTTTGCAGATTTAAATTATTAAAATAAAATATAAATAAAGTAATTGTAATAAATTATTAGGTTAAGCTACCCAGAAGTATATAAAGTGATTAAAAGTATCCTCATCTTTACCACCTCCAACACTAAAATGATGTTTACACATTAATTAAATTTGAATGAAAATTTTTAGCAGTTTTTGGTGTAACGCATTACAAACATTTTAGATTACTCAGATTACTTTTTTGTTGTGTCAAGTAACATACAATGTTAGTTTTGCAATTCAAGTGATCATTAATTTAGTTACATTTTCAAATAAGCTATCCATTCCTTTAAAATATACTGGATTTCCCTGTTTATTTTTTTGTTGCCATTAGTTGATAGTTTGTTGAAACATGATGTAAAAGTGCCTGTGCTTTGTTGTTTTCATAGAGGCTAGCATAGGCTGTGCATATATGCCAGTTCACTGTCAAAGTGCTAGAAGCAGGAAGAAAAAAAACAGCATGTGGAGCCAGCATATTTCCCCATCCAACTCCGTGAATCAAGGACTTATTTCAATAAAGTTGCCAAGTTGGTGATTGTTGGAAAAGTAGAAAGACAACCGGTTTGGGTGAGTTTTAGTTTGTTTATGACTCGTTTGAATGAATTGTGTTTTACAATGAGTTAACAAGGCAATTTAGGTTGGCATAGTTTGGTGATAGAGCGGAACTTGAATTCAAAAGGTGTACCGTGCATTTTTCTGTTTGAAGGAAAATAGATAAAAGATTAAAGTGGATTTTCTTTCTTGACATTTTGTAACTTTATTTTGTTTAGACTACTTACAAAGGTAACATTAGTGATAAATAGCAAAGGGGTTGTCATCTTTGGCAACGCAAAAGTACTCTAACAAGTGATTTCTCTCAGTAGGTGACTTTGTAGCGTAATAACAATGGCTGTAATCTAGTTACTTAACAAGTTACTATTAAAAGAAACGCTACCCAACACAGACTATAATCCAGTAACATAATACATATGATTGTGAAATGAGCCATTCTGCATAATGAGTATTTTCAATGAGAATGTAGGACTTTTACTTGTAACAGAGTATGTTTTCAGATAAAAGTTTTAATCAAGAATATCTATACAGCAGGAAAAAATTATCTTGAGAAAATCAATGTGGATATAGGTGGAGGAAGTGCACATGCAAATAATGTTCCAGGCTAGACAATGCTTCTAACAGGAAAATGTTTGAAACAAATGACCTCATTGCATCTTCTCTTGATTGACTTAAGTGATGATGGCCCAATAAAACCAGTATAAAAGTGAGAGAGAAATAGGTGACGTGGCCTTGTTCTGACCACAGAGGAAATCTCTGAAATTGAAGATAAAGGTCTTGCTCTCTCCAGAGGGAACCAAGGAATCAGTTTTCTGACCCACTTGGCTGTCCTCTCTCTCTCTCTCTCTCTCTCTGTCTCACACACACACACACACACACACACACACACACACACACACACACACAC
>JBBPCS010000001.1:19757902-19775729 GCA_037974645.1 Hollardia meadi | reverse complement strand
TTTGGTGAACCCCCCCCCCCCCCCCCCCACACACACACACACACACACTACAAGTGCCATCTTGGATGCCCCAGTTAAACATGATAAAGTGCCCTCTAGAGTGCCCTTCCAGTGGAGGAAACATAATCCAGTGCTTTAATGGATGCTCTAAAACATGGTGCAGTGCCATGTACACTGTTCTACATGTGAGAAAATCAGTTGGCCTCTACGCGCCTTTGAATGGTTGAATAGTTAATTCCCTGTGTTCTTTTTAATACAGAGGTGTAGTAATTAAACTTTAAACATGAGTGACAAAATAAAACAATTTCAATCTTAACCAGTATTTGGAACCATTTTATACTGAAACACTGGTGCCCCACCACATGCAGCTGGTGCCCTATCTTTTAACCCCTGTCCACCACAATTAAGTGAAACTAATGTCATTCATGATGGCTTTCTGTATTTGACATTATATTCACATGCTCCACGGATGGTCCCATTTCCCGAATTGGGAAGTAGCTCTTCCGACTTCAATGTGTTCATGAGCTTTTAAGTCATTCTGTGTGAACAAAATGGACACTATAAGGAAGATGTGTTGTGTGGCTCAACACATTTCAACAACATGCTGATAGCTGGTCGAAGTTTATGTTCCAAAGTGATGTCCTCCCAGACTTGTTGCTGCATCAGTACATTCTCCAAACGCACTGAAATATTGCTTTACTTGATTTATCAGGATCAATGCTAACAAATAACTTTTCTAACTTTTTCTAACTTGCAAATTACATGTGAGCAAAAAATTGCTATTCAATTCATGAACAATAACAATGTCTAGCCTGCAACCAATGCTAAATCTGCCATGTTTCTGCTTCTATGACGCCAAAGTACAAAGTCAGATGTTAGAGTACTCAGATTACTTTTGTAATTCAAGAAATCAGTTTTTAGTAATGTTTTCAAATAAGCAATCTGTTATTTTTAAAATATAACATAAGCTTATGTTATTGTAACCCTTCTTCTATAATGCAGCCCTCAGTATTGATATCAGTTACCCATTACATGTGCTCTTCCCACCTTGACATATCAAAATGTCTGCTGGTTAAAGGGCCTATTATATATTTTTAAATATATAAAATATACAGTGTTTGTATCACTTTTCCCCATTTTCTTTCTATTTGGAAGAAATAAATGTTTTAAAAAGTCAAGTTAGCATGTTCAAAAGTAATACAAAATGAAATTCTGTGCTTTTTGTGCAGTGCTTTTCCAGCCCTAAATAGACAGAAGCTGCTGTGGTATTCTACTAGCTGTGTGTGGGTGTTGGAGAGTTTATTGTTCAGAAGATGGGACATGGGGGAGAAAGTTGGGAGCTGTTACCCAAGTAGAAAATGATAAATATTTTAATTCTTTTAATGGACATCTCCTGTATAAGAACCTACAGTACTTCATGATGAGAAAGCTAACTATTTCAAAATCAGAAGCTGGAGCAGTGGCAGGGATCCTTTGCGGCTCTAGGCACACCCATGCGATGTCAGGGTCTTCACTGTGATCGATGATAGCTCATTGAGTTTTGTTTTTCCACCTCAAGGAAGGTGCAAGTTTGACCATAACTGGAGCTAGTTTGAAGAGATCTGCTGTCTAGTTATATGTGTATACCCATATGCCGTACATGTCAATGAAAGAGTTAGAGCAACTGCAAAAGTTAGAGCAATTTTCGCTTCCAAGATAGTTCTGCAAAGAGCAAGACAAAAGCCTGTGCAATTACGGCAGTAGTCACTGGCACATTGGTGATAAAAACACGGTGGCTAATATGGGTGGAGCTGGCACAGTTAGCTACCCACAATGCATTTATTTCATGGTAAAACCTGCAATTATACTAAACGAGACTCTTCGTCAATTCTCTATCTCTTGTACTGTTTCTTTATGTTGTTCTTTTCCCATACACTCTCTTTCTACTCTTTTCCATATCAACGGACATCCCTTTATCTGCACTAATGTCAGGCAATGGAATTATCTTCATAAAACAGTATTATCAACACAATGAGCAATTAAGTTATTTTCTCATCTATTTTGGAGGAATAATCGGAACCATTCTGAATAGAACAAAAGAGCATTTCCTCCCCCACCACCTCTGCCACATTCATGTCTTGTCCTCTAATAGAAGGTTTCTTTTGCAGTGGAAGAGAGACGGGGGACACAATGTAGTCTCCTGTTGCAGTTGTCTTAGCCCTGTCTTGGTTTTAGTCACAGTAATAATGACCTTATTTCTCCCCTGGCCACTCCCAATGAGTCATGCCTGCACTGTTTGATCAAAATGCCCACCAAGTGAGGGAGGCTGCAACAAGAGCCTTTATGCTGTTAAACAAGCCAAGCAAGACTTACTAGTGCTGTGTAGTGTAGTAAAATCTTTGACTTGATTGTTGAATTCAACATTTAAGTCAAAGTAATAACTAAGAATAAAAATATATACATTGTGGGACAAAATATCCAATGTAAAGGAATTGATGAATAAATATTGAACTGATGAAACCAGCTACAGACATCACAGAATATAATAAATTAATAAATTTTAAGTAATCTCAGATTAGATAAAATTAAGTATGTTTATAAATAAATTTTAGGTTGTTCAGCTGGTAAAATAAGTTATTGATTGAATGACTGATTGCAGATTTACCAAATTACTCCCATTCAGGCTTTATGTTTGTAATAACGTCAGTGACTGTATTGGGCAGTCAGAATAAAGGTATGCAGTGCATTGAATGTCTATATTAATGCAAATCTATATGCAGCCAGCACACTCAAAACAACAGTTAACTGTAAAAATTAGTTCAACAAACTATGTACTTATGCTAGAGGGCAATAAAAAGTTTTGTAAAGTAGTAAAGTAAATTGTAAAATAAAGAAAAGACTGGAAAAGAAACAACAACATAAAATAAAGGCTATTGTGCACTGGGCTTTAACATGTAATCAGTGTTGCAATATAGCTGGATAGAGATCTACGATTGTATCAACAGAGTTAGAGTAGTAAAAGGATGAAGCAAGATAGTGATTTGGAACACTAGGGTGAAATTGAGGGTCTCATAAACAGCAATGAGCCAGCACTCTGTTGAAAGTGAGCTGACGCACCCTCTTGTTTGGTGTCCTTTGGCATAGAGCCGCCTTAAAAAGCAAATGACTTGATGTGGCAAAAAAGTATTGAACTTGTCCCCGAACTTGTCCATGTCAACAAATGTAGAGCCATACCTCAGTCATTTCCACTACCTTATATACCTTTATTTTGAATAGAGACTAGAATGAATCAATTACTAAAACAGTGATTTTTTTTTTTAATTATCAGTAAAAATATCGCATACAGTATCACTGGTTAGCTTCCAAAAACCATCCTTTATTGTCCAGATAGAGCAATAAAACAAGGCCATTAGCCAGGAGAAAAAGTGTTACTTTGCTCGTCTTTAACTTTGTTTTCAAGTGTATTTGGCTTGCAAGGGTCAGTGACCCTGACCGCGACACCCTCCGAGGCTACCTGCCACCCATCACCCCACCTGATCTCCTCTGGCTATTTATTCCCAAAACCCACTGGTGAAATTGGCTGAGGGCTAATCAACATTTAGCTCCTCCAACTGTGTTATTACACAGCCATTGATGGATGGTACAATTACACCCTGTGTCACTTAACTAAATGGCTATGTAATCCTAATGAGTTTTTTATTCAAACACTGACTATTTAGTGCAAGGAGAAGTGGGGGTGGGCGTAGATAAGATGGAGGATGGAAACACAAAAGGAAGCCACCATTTCAGATAAATGAAAGAGAGCAAGTAAGAAAGAAGAAAAGGCAGTGGGATTATTGGTGAATAAGATAACATGGTAACAAAGAATGTGTGTTTCTTTCGTCGACAGGAAGTAGGAACTGGACATAAAGCTTTGGGGGTTACAACTTAAGATGTTATTATATTTTATTTATCTGCCATTAGGAACCACTAGGGGTGTCATGATTCTTCAAATCCACAATTTAATTTTCAATTTAACCATTTTTTTCTTTGCCATTGTTTCAATATCTTATCTGGAAATGTTAGGATCAACAAATCATTTTATGTCTTGACAACTGTCATTTACATTTTCAAATTCTTCTTTAAAAAGATAGAGGGATTTGACAACAACAGCTTGACTTCACACTGATGGCTGTTTGCAGATATAGGGTTTGGCAAGTAATATTCACCAAAAATAAAGATTTCGGAGTTCAACAACAACAAAAAAACCCCACCCTTCTTCAGTTTGTTACAATGTTCGTTTTCTCTCTCAAGTCTATCCAGAGTAAACCCTCTTTCCAAACAAGTCGTTAAAGAATTTCTGAAAAACAAAGTGAAACCAAAACCAGGAAGTGTAGCTGCAGGCTGTGGCTCAGCCCGTTCTCATGCCCACCTTGTCAGATATAGACGTTTTGTCACAGCCCTTTGCATCGCATCCAGACGCACAAGGTACCCTATGGCATCAGGCAAGAGGCACAAGGCTTTAATGTAAAGCCGTCCGTGTCAGTATCAGACGACTTGAACAGATGACGTAGTGCGTCGTACTTTCCAAAGTGAGAAAGCGCCAAGAGGGGTGAAGGTCGGGGTTGAGTGGTGGGTCGCAGACACGACCTTCACCCAGGAGACTGGAGTTCAGGTCCGGTTTAAAACCAAGCGTCACCAGTCATTTCCTAAACCTAACCAAGAAGGTTTTATCCCTAAATTTAACCAAACATCACCAAGCTTTTCCTAAACCTTACCACATGTTTTTTGTGCTGAAACTTAACCAATGTAACGTAGACCTTGTGCGTCAGGATAAGACGCGAAGGGCCGTGACAAAACGTTGATATCTTACAAGGTGGGCATGAGAACGGGCATTGGGAGCGCTTCAGAAGCGGAGCATCGTGCCTGCGTGACTTTGTTGACTTTTTCTGTGCTTCTACCATGGGTGTGTAGGCTACAGAGTTAAGTGGTTTCTTTTTGTCTGTTTTGAGAAGTGAAACAAGCTGCAGCGCACCTAGTGGAATCACAAGCATTGTCTAGAATGGCAGTGATCAGCTCTGGCAGGTGTGGTGCAGCTGGAATGTGGTGCAAACGTGCCCGGTAAAATCTTGGGGTCACAGATATAAAACTTTCTCATTCCCTGCAAATTTAAAAGCTGCCCATAAAAGTTTTTCATGGGAAATTGATTTTAATACTGGTTGAAAGTGTTTCATACTTAAATAATTTTGTGTGGAGTATCTCTTAAGTATTTCTGTCAGACAAAGCATGGTAGAGTTGGACAAAAGACAAAGATAGGGACAGTGACAGAGACAAACCATGATGATCGCATAGTGACCTTGATACAATATGGGTGAACTGGCACATTCACTCACATACTGTGGCTTTAACAGAAGAAATGAAAGTGTTGAAATTTAAGATTGTCGTCACAAGCTTGTGAATTTCAATCCTTACTTAGCTGGAAAAATATGGAGAGAGAATGTAAATGAGTAAGCTGACCTCCACACCCCACCCAGCAACTCGCACTGCTGAGGTGCCCTGAGCAAAAAAAAAAACAATCGCTTGCTTCTTCAGTGTAGACAGCAGAGCACTTACAAAGTTTGAACAATAGCAAAAAGACGAAAAGAATAATGAAATGACAACCAAGTACAGATATGACAGAGTCTCACTCCGGCACAGGTTGAATGCATAAACATGTAAATAAAAAAATCCAAAAAGCCAGAGAGGATTAGATGTGCTGGTGGCTGTTTTCCATAAGTGCTGTTATCAATAGGGTGCTGTTAATGAGGAGGACGGAGTCTGTTTCCAGCGGAACTATTGTACTCAGGCAATCTAAGCCTTAACGCTGGCAATTCTTGAAAAGGACTCCTCATCTAAGACCCACTGGGTGGAAATTGATTTCGATCCTCCTGAGAAGTTGGTCTATATCATTCACCTTTTTTTTGGCAGGCTGCAGAGGGAAGAAGATATGAAGTTTGAAAGGCATCAGAAGAGCAGGGTGGGCTATTGTCATGCCCCGGTTCTGCTTCTCCTCTCCACTGCCTCTCTATTCAGTCTGGCACTGCTCTGTTACGATAAGTACTATCACCTCTGGTGTGTGTGTGTGTGTGTGTGTGTGTGCGCGCGCGTGTGTGTGTGTGTGTGCGTGCACACATTTTTTTTAACTTGCCCCAAAGCATTTGCCTCTTCTGAACATGACTAACTTTTCACATTTCTACTGCACATGACCACCAAATGATGGAAGCTACTCTTGCTGATGAAAGAGGGTCAGGTAAAATTCTTGAAATTCCTATCTTTTGTTTCTAGTTTTGTCGTTGCCTTTCTTTGTTTGCAAGTGCACACTTCCAGTCAAAACCAAATGCATGCTGTTACTCTGAGTTGACAATGTACAACACAGACAAGCACCCCATTCCTTCGATAAACATATAATATACATGTCAACTGAAATAATTATTGAGCTCTCTGAAGGTCACAGAAAAATATAAATAAGTATTATGAAAATGGAGGCCTAGTACTGAATGAAAATAAGCTTTAATACTGTGCAGTACAACATTTGAATTAATTTTGAAGACATACCTCCACTTGATGTGACATTGGGTTATGGTATACAGAAGCACATTAAATTTTCCCAAAAGTAAAAAGAAAGCATGTTTTCTCATTCTGTTGTGGCTTTTGTTAGACATTTTGTAATGCCTTTCATACGTCTTAATTATGACTTAGTATCACCAAAGCTACTATCTCATAATTACAGCATAAACAAATTGTATTGAAAAAAACATTTCCATCTTTTTCTTTGTTGTCTTTAGTGGATGCAATGCACTTTCATAGTGACAGAATGTGGATTAAGCTTAAAAGTTTTAACATTGAGGGTAGTGCAGCAGCAGTTTTTCTGCCCTCTGTGTTCCAGTACAAATTTCCTTTTTTACAGTAAGCATCATTACAAACCAGGTCAGCACAGCTGCCGGGTTGGATAAGTGTCTATTCTTTTTCAGATTTTCTCTTATTTCCATCCACAGTGCTACAGGTCAATACAAATGCACAGTGTATATTGGCTCATTTGAGGGATAGCAAACAGAGGCAACGAGAGGAACGTATTCTCTTTTTTGCCAAACACAGATATTTAACCTCTCCATTGTTTTTATTCTCATTCCACTGCTCTATCAGTCCACATCATTATGAAAAGACAGGGGAAGAAATAATAAGGTCTGTCCAACACTGGGTAGGGGGAGGAAGTAAATGTATCTGTCAGTCAAACAAGGAGGTTTTAACCCTGTGCATGATAACAAACACACACACACACACACACACACACACACACAAACTCACAGACACAGATATAACCAATTGCTTCAAGTCAATTTGAGGAAGGGTATAGGTTCAAAATTAATGTCAAGATGGCAATGAGAAAGTTGTCTAGTGTCACATTTTCTATCAGTTGCCATAATGCATACACAGTCCCACGTATAAAAGGATGCACACACATAAATATACACTGTATATGTATACAATTACAAACATGACACATCATCAACCTCTGACTATCATCCATTGCTTCCTTCTCCCTGCAAAAGGATGAAGAATCATTAATTTTCAGGCACTGCTGTCCCCGTATCTCACACACTCTGTTTCTTTCTCACAAGCACTGACAAGCAATCCATCTTGTGGCTTTGCAGGCGAGAGAAGAAACATTGGACACTGAAATACTGTTCTTGGGCAAACACTGAAAAATATACAGAGCTTCATAGGTGATTGTAGAGAGCACATAATGGAGATCGAAACCTAGACCTGACTTGAGTACGGTCAAGAATACAGGTGAATGGCTACGCCTGCCAAGGTGATTGCCATGCTGGTTGTGGGAAGTTCAGGATGTGGCCCGCATAGAAAACAGTTTGCTAGTTAGTAGTCAGGTTGTAACATCCAATGCTTGTCTCCCGACTCACTGCTAGCCAGGCAGCATCTCTCTTGTGGGGCAGTTTGAAGTTTTCATAGGCAATAGGGGTTCCCCCCACAGAAGCCCCCACATTGTGCATTAATTCCTGATAATGGACACCTCAAGGGCACTATCCCACTTATATCATGGTCACTTGCCAAATTAAAGAAAAATATTAAGACCATTAATTCATATTTAGGACCTGAGCACAGGCCCTCTTGAAATTGCATGAATTGCATGAAATTTGAGGGCCTAAATATGCTCATGAAACAAAATTCAATTGTGGTGGAAATTTACGTATTTCATTGATTTCGGCCATGTGTGTGGGAAAATGGCTGACAAGAGCCACAAAATTCGGTACCCATGCGTATCAGACCTAGATCTACATTTACATGTCTTATGTTTCAACCAACTCCTCCAATTGACTTCAGATTTTTTCAAGTCAATCTAGGATGAAAAGTTATCAAAAGCCTTCCTTGAATGGTGTAGCCGTGGTGGCACAGCGAATTTGGACGTTTTACCATGAAATAGGAAGTTGTTATAACTCCACTTCATGGTCCAATCTGGCCCGAACTTGACATGTAGTAAGTGTCCTAAGACAAGTGTCCTGCCCTGAACACATGTGTATGACAATATTCAGTTATAGTTATAGTGCCACCTACTGGCAACAGGAAGTGACATGTTTTATACTTTAATGTAGTCCTCCTAGCCTGTTGACCAGATCATCCAAAAAATTTGGTCAAAATACCCCTAGGCTCTTCATGATGCTTTATTGTTAATATTGTGACTTTTTGTCGAATGGCGTTTCTGCAGCAAAGCGTTAATCACCATGACAAAGGAAATTGGCGCAACTTCAGTGTACATTGTCCAATCTGCCCGAAATTTCAAATGTTCTCTAAAGGTCCTGCCCTGAAAACTGGCGAAGAGGACTAAGCTTTATCATAATCATCATTTCATTTACATGAAATTTTCATGCTGTGGTCTCTGCCTCATATACTGGAACACGGAAGTAGTGTGTCTTCTCTAGTGCCGTATAGACACACAGAGTGCAAAACACAGGAAAATTTAGGGCTGCATCGACCGGCCAGTCTCCGTTGAAGGGGACATGGTCGCATCACGCCCTAAGGAGCATGGGGGGTGCAGGGGTCCGTTCACAACACTGCTTGCAGTTTTAATTTCCTATGTTTAGCAATCAAAATGTAAAGTTTGTCACAAGCCATAACTTTTTTTGTTTCCCTGGTAACACCTGAGGGTTAGACTACCTTCCCATAATAATTTCTAGTCCGCTCAGCTCATAGTGGCTTTTGGCTCAGCTCTTATGCTTATAAGATTAATAACATTGTGTATGGATGATAACCAGTAAATATAACTTGACAGCATGTTCAACAATAAGACTATCTAGCTATCCAGCCATGTCATTGTCCCCAAATCATTATCAAGATTCTCACAAACAAATGACAGTCCATGTGTACTGTCTGTTGCAGCCTTAAGTAGCGAGTTGAATAGCAAAAGTGAAGTGACTGTATATGACGAATTGTATGAGGAAAGAAATGTAAAAAGTAAGCTGAAGAACATCAATTCAGATATCAATGAGGAAAATATTTCTCAGAAATCCTGGATTCCCTTTGTGTCCACTCCCCCTCTCTGCTTTTAAACTACTTCCTGGTCAAACTCTTTTACCCCATTTTCCCTCTCTGACCTCTCTCTTCAGGATATCGTTCTCTCAGTGGTCTCACTTCCCACCCCACACCGTCCTTCTTCATGTCAAATTTAAAGTGATGGAAATGAACTTGAGGGGATGCTAATTGCAATTGTCAATCCAATCTAGGTCGGGTCTGAAAGACAGGGGCTCTCTAGCACTTCATCAGTCTTCATTAATATTGAAGGAGTTTGCTGAGGAGAAAGGGGCCAACGTAATCTGAACTCATCTGACAGTGCATCAACGATTAGGAAACTGGGAGGGCACTAATGGTGCCTGAGGGACAAATGTGCCAGTCAAGTATGAAGGAAGATGTCAGAAGACGGGGACAAAATGCATGAATAGATGATGCTTTCACATGCTGGTGGAAACAGTATGTGGAGACAACTTCATATGTAAGCTCTGATCTACAGGAAGCAGCATATGACTCATTAAATGGTATTAATAGATGACAGCAGTTATAATAATGGCTGCTATATTGTTTAATCATTCCTTCATATCATTTTTACCTTTTCATACATGCACAGCAATAAAACTATTTAAAAAGAAAACCAACCCCTTCAATGAATAAATAAGCATTGCATAATGGCGTAGTTCCCAGGCCTGGACTGGCCATTAGGAGCACCGGGAGAACACAGGGCAGCTGCAGTTTCTCAGAACTAGTGAGTTTCATTTTGTTTATGTCTCGTTTGAACAAGGTGTGTCTTAGGATGAGTTAACAAGGCACTAAAGCTTGTCTTAGATTGGTAAAAGAGAGAAACTCCAATTCAGAAGGTGTATAGTTGTATGTTTCTGTTTAGTAAGGAAAATAGGTGTAAGAATATTTTCTTTCTTGATATTTTGTGGGGTTGTTTTGTTTACTTATTAGACTAAACACCAAGAGAGCTTGTGAAACTTAGTGTACTCGCCACTCGTATATATCTACCAGCTGAAACTATGGGGGACTATTGGACTATCACCTCTAGAGGTACAAAGTGGTATTATGATACAGGACGGGCCGGGCTAGCTGGTTACATTCAGTAGATATCTCTACAATACACTTTACAATCAGCAGTGGATATAGTCGTAACATTCTTCTTTTATTGTCCCTGCACGCATAAGTTGTAACTCTGACATATTTCTGACAGGCACCTGAAGGCGGTTCACAATTTCAAAGGGAAGAAAGATGGTCTGAGGATTTGTCATGAATCTATGACCCTTCCACACACACACACACACACAGAAACACACAGACACAGGCACATACACATGTATCTTATACAAGTGCCGACTGGTCATGCAACAGCACGGTTTTTAAATGGTTGTTGCGTACAGACCCAGATGGTCAATCTGGCAGGCTATGCTTTATCAAGTGAGCTATAAACTATAAAGTGATGCTGCAGTTAGCCTTAGACTGTTGCTGTTTATTGCCGAGTTTTAGGGGCTAACCAACCAACATAAAAAAACCCAAAAGTATTAAAATAGTAGTGACTGGAGGGAGGAGGAGCAGCCTCATGCAGTGTCTCAGTGTGTAAAATTAAACTAAGAGCAAGCAGTGTAATCACAAACTTTAAAAAAAAAAAAATTCATTACAACATTCTTCTTTGTAAAACCTACAGTTTGTTAAAACTGATGAACTTGCTGTAAACCTTGTTGCATAATATTTCAGTGAAATATATATACTGTAATCCCTATTAACCCACAGTTGGCCCCCTTACTTGACATTAAAGTTGGGTAAAGCCAACCAGGACTGAAAGCGCAGAGAGGCAGGACGCTTCTGCTACCTATATTACTCCTCCCCTGTGATAGAAAAATACTAACTTAGAAGGGTCGACACCTCCGACGTGGTTGAGTGGGATTGGGCTGAAGATTGCTGCTACGTAAAGGATGCTTTTCAGACCCAAATCATGATTTGGGTTAAAAATCAATTTATTTATGTTATGTACATCACGTAACATTACCTATGTGACGTAAATTCAAAACAGTACATAACTTAATTTATGGACAAGAATTAACAATGGTCAATATCATCTTTCGGTTTCACATGGGACACAAACTCCGGTCTCCTGGGTCAAGGTTCACTGCTTGTTTGACCCATCCACCAAACCAACCTCCTGTGTGGACTTTCTCGCTCTTTATACTACGTCATCTCAGATTGTTTTTCTATCACATTTGTGCCTAAAAATTCGCAAGAAAGCCTAATGCGGACGGCATTAAATGACACATGAAAAGTGCCTGCAACCTACGATGAGTCTGGGGCAAAACAGCACTTTATTTTGCTAACTTCAATAACCAGACATCTTAAATCTCTGTTATTCTTGCTCACTGGTACTTTGTCAGTGTTTTCCATCTGGTATGCATCACTATGACAGTGAAGAGTTTTATTTATTTATGAATTTTTTTGGAAGAGCGGGTCAAGTAAACTCTTTTGAGCCATCGACATAAAATAAAGAAAGATGAAAAGATACTGTAAATGTAATCATGCAGGCTCCTCGCAGGACACTTCAAGGAAAGCTTGCTTTCGTTGGCTCATCGGGAGCGATGCGTTTTGGCCAAGATTGGTTTTGCAAAGAAGAAGGATGAAGCAACCATAAGGAAGGAGTAGGCTTCATTGTGGGCTACCGGCTACATCAGCTAGATGTAAGTCAGAGCCTATAGCGTCATAAGCAAGTTGACAGTGTATGTGTAATTACTTGTGCTGCAAAAAGAGGGAGACAGAAGGTCTGTACTGCAGGTTTAAATTGAAATATATTAGTAATATTTTTTTGTAGATCCATACTTTATGAGCAAAGACAAAAGAAATTGACCAGAAGTAAAGCAAGTGTAGAAGATTTTCTTATTTTAAAGGGTGAAGCTTTAATGTTTGCTGTCCAGATCCTTAGGTTCATCTACATCTGGCCTGTTGCAAATATTAATTGTTATTTGTAAATGATAATTCCATAATTTATTTGCAGCTACAGGGACAGAGGTGGGGAGTCCATGAATTGGCGCTGGGCTGGAAAGCAATCTGATCACCACATTAATATTGAGAGGAAAATTACATGTTTACTAATGGTTGCGATGGCAAGACAAACAATCCAATCTGAGTGTGTGGCTGTGGGTTCCTACTGAGACTAGGAAGAGTAGAGGGGAGGGAAAAATTAATATTTTATAATCACAGCTTCCTTTTATGAGTGCATGTGTGAAAATGACACAAGGGAAAAGAAAGACGCCAAAGTGTATCACACTAAAAGTCACACACAAAAAGTCACACTAAAACATATGGAGCTGGACACAACTTCTCTTTTTAAATGTCGTAATGTGCATGCATTCACTGGGCTGGAATGTATGTTCTGCTTATAATATGAGAGAACAATTCAAAGGATTTATGGATTTAGGAGTGATCTAAACATTGAGCAACACTAGATGTGGGTAAAGCTCTCTGCTGGGCTGTTGGTTGGAATGTACATTAGAGTGGGGAGAGAGCCTCAGCACTGAGATGTAGTTATTAATCACAGTGCGAGCTTTGATTCATCTGTCGTGGAGGCAGTTTAGAAGATGGACTCTATTTACTGCTAAAGCTGTTTGAGGGGTTTTGGGAGGCAGCCATCAATCTCTTGGCTATCTTGAAAAGAAGGAGCCAATGCACAGGCATCAGTTTCAATCACCTCCCAGAGACAGGTGGTATGGTAAGCTGCTGCACAATATTTTTTTCTTCTTCACTCCTTCTTCTATACTTCAAGGTGAAGTTTTTCCCTCCGGGGAACCATGTTATTAATGTGTTTTATCATAATAATAATAATATCCCCTAAAAATACACATTGCACCCTGCCCTTTTGCTCCCTTGCTGTTTAGCACCCTGTGTTCCTAATTAGCATCTTCAATTAGCCCATGTTAATTGCCAACCACGGAGAGGTGGAGAAACCTGGCAAGTTGTCGCCATAGGGAGCCCTTTTGTAAATGAGTGGTGGTGTAATGTAGAAGCAGGCAGGCAAAGAGGGGATTCTCGTCAAAAGCATCTTTAACCTCAACATGCAAAGAAGCACCTTTATGTAATGTTAGCTTGAACAGATGACACGTTGCAAAAAGGAAAACCAAAAAAACTCAGGAGGCAGAAGTGTAAATGTTGTTTTAAAGTACAAATTAGTTCTGTTTCATTTAACAACAATCACATTTGTGTTTTTAAACTCTGTCTCTTTCCCCTTCCATCTTTATTCATCTGAGTCAGTGAGGCCTATTACCTCTGCAGGGGTCTAATGGTAGCACATTACCATCCATCGCTCCCTCTTTCTTAATTTCACCTCGTTTTTGTTTTGCCTCACAGGGGGGTGGGTGTCAGCATTGTTCTGTACAATGTAGACAACTTAATGACTCATGACTTAATGTTTTATTTCGCTGCTTTGATCAATTTTAATCTGTTGGTCCATACAAAGTAAATACACAAGAGAAGACAAGCTGTCCCATTATTTTTTTGCACGATATAAACAAATTATTTTGTCATATTAACTTCAAATTATCGCTGTGAGGAGCAAAATATGAAAACACAGCTTGCCTTGCTGATGGACATGCCTCCTCTCCAAAGCCTCCCAGTTCATTCGCACAGCAATACTGGCCTATTAATGCAGTCAGCACTTTCGTGACATCAGGGGAGCTCCCCGGCCCCCCTAGATAGACGGGAACCAATTGGAGTTGGATGGCGTTAGCAGTACAGAGTGCAGTCTGAATGGTCTAGGGTGATGTTCTTGAGAAGTGGAGGGCCAACAAAGGTCAACAGTAACAGCTGATTTCACCACAAAAAAACAAAAAAACCCAGCTTTTTTCCTCTCTTCAAATTTCACTACAGTGACTTCTCTTGCCTCCCTTTGACCTGTTATTACTGCACTATTACAGCTCTGGTCCCCTGGGGGCTATCATCGCCCGAGACTGTGTTTGTGTGCGTGTGCATGTGTCCATCAAATCAAAACGGAAGTAAGCAGTTCCCGAACCCAAGCAGCATGTAGTTCTTTAGCACCAGAGCACAACGCCTCCTCTCATTCATTCACTACATCTAACTGTTGCTTTAGATAGTGCTTAAAATTCTGTTACCATGCATCATATCTGCTCCTCTCTCAGACAGCCTCAATCAGTTGGCTCACATTCTCAATTTAGAAATAAGATGATTTAAATAAAAGTGCTCATCAATTTTTAAGCATTTTCTGAAAGAAAAGACTTCATGTCCACTTCCACAGCACATTTCCTCCTCTGCCTGTGAATCATGTTTCACCAAAAGGGGGATTAGCCAGATCAAGTTATTTGGATTTTGATTATTCCAGGCCGCAGACCTCGATGGTACAAGCGTACAATCAGTGAGACACTCGGAGAAGTGAGAAAGTCTGATTACCACTGATTAGAACAACTTTCCTTGCTGCTTATCATTGGCTATATAGATACTAATCTGAGTGCTAATTGGTTGAAAATGATCCATGTCCAGGGCCTCTCTGGGCAACAAGGTCAAATGAGAAGCGATGACAAAGTTCTCAGCCACTTTTTACTCAGATTTAGAAAATTACTTGAATGGTGCGAGATGTGTTTAACTTACTTAAGCTTTTCATATAAATAAAGCAAGTTGAATCTTCTAATTTTGGGTATATACAGTATGTAGCCTACTAGTAACATTCACTACAAATTTGCTGTATCATTTGGTTTAGTCCTTACCCTGAGGAAGGTGAGGTCCCGACTGCGGTCGATGCTTGTGATCTCAAGGTTGCCCATTACAACTTCGCAGTTCTCGTAGTACTTCCTAAGGGTGCGGTACTGCTGCTCCAGGTCCGACAGCGTGCTCAGCTTATTCTCCGTGCCAGCACATACTGGGAAAATAAGGGATAAGATGTGTTAATGCAGCTTTGCAACTACATTTGGGAAAACAGATTTCATACATTTATGTGCCAGACTTGTGGCGCAAAATTAATTCGGAGAGCATGGGGTGTAAACATGAATGCATGGACACTGAGCTGCAGCACCTGCTCAGCTGACCTGGTCATGTCAGACTCGGAAGTCACTGGACCCCAACCACGCCTCACATCACCCCTCGGGGCGCTCGGATCACATGAAAGCTCTTTAGCGGCTAGCTGGGCTGCTCACTTGACAAGTAATTAAGCCGACACAATTGCACACATCACACACCTTAACCCCCAATGACGACATAAGCCATCTGCCCAATCAGCTGTTCTGTTGCTGCCCACTCTAGCATGAAAACACACATGCACACACGAATAGATAGACATTCAGTGGGGAGAAAGAGCCCATGAATCCCAAAGTCTCTGAGTTGAGTCTTTGTGGAATCTGACAACTTTGTGTACATACCTTAACAACAAGCAGCCAACAACCCCCTGCAACCTTTGCAGTTGTTTCTTATTGAAATTTTGTGGAAGCTATCTTTATTTAAGCATGTTTTGTAAAGCTGCTGAATTGCAGCCAACTTAAAGATATGTACACTGACATTGGTTTTATAGTTTAAATTCATTTGTATTGTCATGGCGGTGTGGTTTCTCCCACCTGTACCCTCTTGATGACAGAGGCTCCATCAGTGTGACAGAGGGGTGGCAGTTCCTTCCCCGAGTCTTGTCACACTGTCACCTATGAGCTGCTACCTCTCTCTCTGAACACCTCTACCCTGTACTGATGCTTTGAATTTTAATCCAAGATCCCTTACATACCCTACTATACAATACCGTGATTTCCTTATAATACCATATACTCATTCAATTTAACCTGAATGTTTGCACTCTACCCTCTTTGCTGGTGCAATAAACGAGGCCAAACTCATTTACCATTTTTCAACACACAGGCACTCCATGGCAAAATCTTTTAATTCTGTTTTCTATATTTACTTCCCACCATTATACCACAGATACATATGAGAGGATTCAGCATCAAGGCAACACAGGCTGTAAAGACAAATGGGATTGTGTTTAAACACTTCCACATCTTCTGTAAGCAGATATGAGATAAGTGGAGCTATTCCGATGTGGCTTGGACAACACCCGAACGAGCTGGCGGTGATTAGCTAGGTTGCACATAGCATAACGTGCTGCTCAGGAATGATAAATGGCAGAGCTGGGTGTTTTCAATAACTGTTAGCACGGGCTTGAGGGGAGCGAGGTGGAGGGTAGTGGGGTCATAAAGCGAGGATAGGTGTAATAAAGTGTTATTGCACCCTTGGGGCAGGGCGCCGAGATCAGAGGAAAGGGGCATTGTGGCATGTGATGGGCGGTGAAATTTACTCTTTTTTTTAAATACCCATTTGCTTCCTCAAGCATGCCTTCAGTGAGCCTGCTGACTTTTGAAACCTCTCTGGACCTATGTGAATTTTTTTTTCCCCATGTGTGATTTCTAATGAAACACTATGAAATCCTATAGCTCTGCATGAGCCTGAGATGGTGCTGACTGCCAAATGAACCACAACAAAACCATCTGTGCTGTGTAGAGTGTATATAGAGGAGGTGTGAACTGTTGCAGGTTTACTGCAAAGCTTGGTGATCCTGCTGGTGATATGTGTGCATGTGTGGGCAGGCTGTAAATAATAGACCTCCGGATGCATTTCCCCCCTCTCACTGCATGATCGAGTCCATTTGTCTCCATGCTCAATATGTTACATCTCAGCCTGAATATCACAGTGAAGGTTGTATAAAACACAGTCTCTGCCCTATACATTGGAGCGGCCTGCCTACCTCGGGCGACACACTATAAGACACTCAGTCGTCTACTGTTTAACATACTGCCTATAATGCAGGAATAGACTGCAAGAACAGATGGATCTTCATATTGTTAAAAAACTTAAGGCTGTTCTATAAAAGAGAATCCATCTAATCTGTTTGATGGATTTCACTCGCTGGCACACTTAAAGCAGAAAATGCCAATGAGATTCTGTGTCTCTGTTCCATATGTGTAGTGTATTCGCCAGTGTGAGTAAATTGATTTTATTTGT
Source organism: Hollardia meadi (assembly GCA_037974645.1). NCBI lineage: Eukaryota > Metazoa > Chordata > Actinopteri > Tetraodontiformes > Triacanthodidae > Hollardia > Hollardia meadi. The sequence goes on along the minus strand of JBBPCS010000001.1, from coordinate 19,758,200 downwards.
TTGCAGGGAATTTCTTCTCAGAATTGATGGATTAAGCAATGAATCATAATAATTCAGGATTTTCCAATATATGTAATTAATTAGAAGATTATGAGGCAATGGGGCGAAATGCATATCTGGCTCAATTTATTTAGTCTAGAAGGGAATTTACAGGGTTTTTTCTGCCATGCTTTGGCATAGACAGCAAGCTTGCCAGTGGCCTTGTTCATCATCTCATTCAAGATGGATGGATGGATAGATAGATAGATAGATAGATAGATAGATAGATAGATAGATAGATAGATAGATAGATAGATAG
>JBBPCS010000001.1:19733932-19745254 GCA_037974645.1 Hollardia meadi | reverse complement strand
TTGGTTCAGAAGTGTTACTGTTGCGTCCTCCACACCCCTCTTTGCTCTGTATGCAAATTGTAAGGCATCCATGTGACTATTGGTTTCAGAAGTGAGATAAAACAATTCGCTCAAAACATTTCATTACTACTAGAGTCAAGGCTACCGGTCTAAAATAATTTAATTCAGAGGGATTTGTCTTTTTAGGTAGTGGAATTATTTTAGACATTTTCCATAACCTTGGAATTATTTGCGAGTCCAGTGATGCTTCAAAGAGTCCAGTGAATACTGGACTTAACTGCTCACAGCACTTCTGTAGCGTATTTCCATCCATTCCATCAGGACCAATGGATTTCCTGGTGTTTATCTGGGAGAGGGTGCGCCGCACTTCCTCCGATGTTACCCGTATTGGTGCGCCACCCTCTCTCCAGTCCCCCTTGGGCTCGAATTGGGATGGTCTATCAGTCTCATAACGTGCAAAAAAGCAATTTAGGCCATTGGCAAACTCTGCTGTTTGTGCAGAGTTAGTCCGCTGTGAGTTCAGGCCAACCATTGTCTTTATTCCACGCCACGCCTCCCTTGCATCGTTGCCTTTCAGTAGCTGCTCCACTCTAGTTTTGTAGTCCCTCTTTGCTTGGTTTATTTGCGTCTGTATTTCTCTCTGAATTAGTTTTCCCGTGTGTCTGTCATTCATTTTAAATGCCCATTCTTTTCCAATTAGAAGCTTTTTTATATCAGCAGTGACCCAAGGTTTAGTATTCGCATATCTTTTTGTTTGTTTGGTGGGGATCACGTTATCTATACAGAAGTTAATATACGATGTAACCACTTCTGTATGTTCATCTATATCTGGGCTTTTAAACACCTCCCAATCCGTACATTCAAAGCAACCTTGTAAAGTCAATACACTGTCCTCATCCCATACTTTCACTGATCTTGATTTGGGTTTTCAGTTTTTAACTTTTGTCTGTAGGACGGTAGTAAAACACAGTGTCGTGGTCAGATGCACCTATCGGTGGTTTTCTGGTGTAGCATTTGACATATTGCTGATAGTGTGGTAGCGCCGATGCTAATGAGCAACCATTAAAATCCCCCAATATTATTTTTGGTGCATCTAGGGAGATAGCTTCCAGGTCCTGGACGTGTTGGTAAATAGTCTCTGTGGCCATCTTATAGTTTGCGTCTGGGGGGATGTAAACAATGGTCACAAAAAACTGGCCAAATTCCCGTGGCACGTATGTGGGCCTCAGTGAGACGGAAAGGAGTTCTATGTTAGGTGTATTTGTGGTGTGTCTTACCATATAGTTTTTGCATCATTTGCTGTTTATGTACAAACACACACCACCTCCAATCGTCTTCCCCGTGGTCTGTTGGTTTCTGTCCTGGCGTATCGGTGTCCCAAACCCCAGTAATGCAAGAGTGTCATTATCGATTGAGGGGTTCAACCATGTCTCGGAAAAACATAAAAGGCAACTGTCTCTATACTCGTACAAATATTGTACGGCAGCATGAAGCATGATCGTATTTCTCAGAGATCTCACATTGGATAAGATTATTGTTGGAAGAGGAGGTTTTGTTCCTCTCGCCCGAATATGTGGCCGGATTCCACCCCTCGCACCCCGCTTTCTAATGCGTGTAAGTAATGTGTGACTCTCCACTGGCGAAGAGTTGAATAATCCATAAAATCAACAGCAAAGATCCCAGTTTACAGATGATGGCAGACATTATGAATCGCCACGATGATGCCTCATTCGGGAAATGTATTAAAAATGCTCAAAAACACCTAAAAAACAGGACATTGATGTGCGAAGAACAAACAGAGCTCTCTTGTGCGTGTCAGCCGCAGAGCAGCGCCACCTGATGAGGATCATGAGGTTCGATCCCCAGCCCCTGTGGATGGGTTCTTTAAAGTCGAGCTGGGGATAGTGACCGGGGAGAACAATGCCTCTTCCTATTTGCGGGACACACTTTACTTAAGTCCAGACTGCAATAATCTGAAATATCTCAACAACTACTGGATCGATTTGGTCCAGACATTAAGGGTGCACTGAAAATGAATCCCAATGACTTCATGATGATTCCCTCACGTTTCATCTTGTGCCATCACCAGGTCAAAATTCAATTGGTAAGTAAAAGCATTTCCATTTGCCTCAGCTGTACATTGTGTATTTTATAATTAGGAAATAGCAGCGCACAAACACGCTAAACTGGTAAAAGCATCAGGATGTTATCATTATAACTGTGAGCACACTGAGGATAGCATTTATCTCAAAACACTGCCATGCCTGAGTACAGCCACGGAGGCGCTCGCATGGCTGTACAGTCTCAGTCTTGTTCCAGTTACATGAGCAAAATAAATTATGCGCTTCACCCACTTTGAATGACAGGTGGAGACAAGTAACAGCACTTTGTGTCTCGTAACACTCCAGTAATACTTGATATAAGCCCAAGCTGATAAACCACAGCTCGTTTCAATTTTTTTGTTGGAACTTTGGGTGTTCATTTTCATTGAAAATGGGGACCAGGTGGGCAGAGTCCTCCTCAGGTTGAAAAGGCTGATTAAAAGAGATTGATGAAATAAAAGGAGGGAGAAGGAACAAGAGAGTGAAGTGAAGCCAAACTACTCAGACGAATCAGCCAAGTCAGCCCAGCCAAGCTGTCAGAGGCTGGGTAGTGCTTTGCATGCAATGTAACAGATCCCACTCTAACATTCGTTTTGCGTGTGTGTGTTTGTGGTGACGTGGGATTATAAGCTCTGACTGGAACCTAATACTGTCAGCGCTTACTTCTCGCATATCTGAGTCAATGTACAGACATGCACACACAGACACACAGACACACACACACTCCTGTCTCATAAAAACACACCATCCACCTGTCAAACAGTGTCTGACTCTCGATCTTGCTCTCTGAGACAAACACATATGCACATTTGTCTGTTTTGTGTCTGCGTCAGACACCCAACGGCCACACCATGTATGCAGAAATCAACAAGGCGCTTTATGCGTTCACCCAAAGTGACAGCTTTTCTGAACAGAAAGTGAGTAAAATCCTTGCGTTATAGACTGCTGGCAGATTTATTTACAGATGATGCAGCGGGACACACTTTACCAACCACCTTTTTATGCAAGTCCTATGGCATGCCAAACTGGCCCAGATTGTGCCGTTGTGACCATTTAACCCACTTGACTAAACATTTTAACTGGCACATTCTAATTATCTATAAACTAATGGGTGAGCTCAAGTTTTTACTCAAAGCAAAGGGGAAACCAGTCAGGATCCCTCATTGCAACACAGGCATGTCTTTCACATTTTTGAAGTGGACATGCACTCAAAACTCTTTAATTAATATTTGCAAATAATAGGGTGATGTGTGAATTCATACTTTATGCAGGAAAAAAAAGAAAAAAGGGCTTAGCGTCTTCTGAAATCTGTGTTTCTGTGCAGGGAAGGGAAAAGTCTAGAAAATCTCAAATACACCTCAACTTGCCACATAAAGATCTGCTCAGTACAATCAAGAGATGCCCATGCATGTCACCGCAATAGTACGAGTCGAAAATACCCCAAAGGACTGTGATGATGGGCTTCAATAAAGCTGCTGCGGACAGAGCATCAGAGCAGTCAGCAGACTCAGAGAAGACTCAGGGATGTGCACCAAACTATGTGAAACTTTAAATTACACTGTGGCATGCTACCGAACCTCAAAATGTGTCAAAACGTATGCTTTATCGATGGCTTTTCTTTCAAAATGTGGTGAACATTGAAATTCAAATCCCCAAAATTAAAAGACATGTAAGAGTAAAAATAAACAGGAAAAATAAACACTCAAAATTGGGCAGAAAACTCAACTGAAAAACTGAAAAAGTTCAAAAACAAAACTCTAAATAATCTTGATAAGGACAAAAGGACATTCTGCCACAGACACAGGGGTTTTCAGAGCAGAGGATGGCAGGAGATGGTACTGTATATTTTACATGCATGAAGCGGCGAGTGGAAAGCCTCCCGAACAGAAGTGGTGGTGTGTAACTGTGGGTGTGGTGTTTGATTATGTGGCCGTTCAGAGCAAAGCTGTCATGTTGCTTTCCCATTTAGATCACATCTCCTCAGGGAGAAACACTTGTTCGTGCGTCTGCCGCATACAGTCACGGCATGGCAACCTCGATTTCATCAAAGAGCAGCGAGAGAGAGAGAGAGAATTGGGTGTTTGGAGCAAGTGTACTACTGCATTTGTGGTGTGTTCATGCTCTTTTTCCCCTGTCCTTGTGTGTGCTGATGCATACCATCTTTGTGTGTTCTCTTACAATATGCCTGTGAGTGTGTGAACTATGAAAATTTAATGAAACCAACTGGTAGGGTACGATTGCAATACGTCATGTCTCTTATTCTTTCGGGCGCTGCTTTGATGAAGCCAGCTCCTTCATTTTTGAGTCAGTGTTGTAAAGTTCAGGCGCACTCCACAAAAAGTATTGACCTTTCTGCCCGAATGCCATCAGAATTGATAATCAAGGAATTAAGTGAATTAGAGGCTGGCAAGGGCGTTTAGAGAGGGTGAGGGATGGATATGTGAGAGGGACTGTAATGAAGTCAATGGCGCGAGAGTAATGCCCCATCACCAGGCACCGACAGCACCCCCGCCACACACGCCTCCCCACTCCACCCACCCTGCTGCAATGCCCCTGGGCATCGGGGCAGAAGATATTAAAAAACTGTAGCACATCCTTTTCAAGGACGATTAGACATTTCTCCCCTTTGGTCTCCTTATTTACAGATTGCCACAGACACCGCTGAGACGGCTAAGGAGCAATATTTTGCAAGCAAACCTTCATATCAGAACCTTGTTTACTAGGTGATGCCTGGCATTTCCTTCTGTTTTCACCACAAACAAAAAGGCTTCCCTGCTTCCACAAGCTAGCTTTGAGCCAACATTAAAGCCTGTAAGATGGCAGCTGCCTCTGACAACCATATGCTAATTGATGATGATGAAACCCCCCAAAAACCTGCTAAAACTGCTCTGCAAAATGCTGAGCTATGTGGGCAGCGCACCTTATCATTAATGCACAGTGCAAAGCACCATCATTTCTATTACTGTAAAACCTGCCATTTTACTTAGAGAGTGACATCCAGTGCCAACACTCTAAAAGTTCAAAGAAGTAAGAACAGGCAGCATTAACACTTAAGTAAGAGTGTGAGGAGGATGATGCAGGATGGAAGATTATGCATCTCAACTTTCCTCTTAGGATCCAACTTTTGTTCTTCGAACAGTCTGCAAAATGTCACTGCTTCTCAAAACTGTGCCTAACGCAAAACACAATGACACATGCTAATTGGCAGGGAACATGAGTGAATTTGTCATTGGAGAAAAAAAAAGAAATCACAGAATGGAGTGAGCCAATGTTGTTTTTCATTGTCATGACAAACTTTAAAGGAATAGTTCACCCAAGAATGTAAATTCAGTCATTATCTACTCATCCCATGCCAATGGAAGGTGAAGTGTCCTAGTTCACAAAACATTTATGGAGCTTCACAGCAAAAAAAAAAAAAATGTTGCAGCATTCTCCCAGACAGCTGGAGAAGAGGGGAATGGTTTTAAAACCTAAAAAAAACAACTGAAAAAAACCCAACATAAAATGTCTCCATACATATTTTCCAGTGTAATCCAAGTCTGAAACCCAGAGATCCCAAATTGATTTGAAAAGATGTTATTTACACCCTTTTAAAGCCAAAATCTTCACTGTGTGGGTTCGCGCAAATATTTTCAGCTTTAAAAGGATGTAAATAACTTTTTTTTCAAATCATTTTGGGATTTACGTTTCAAAACAAGTTTGAATCTTCTTCAAGTTGTTTAGGAGAATGCGGCAACACTGTTTTGCTGCGAAGCTCCAGAAATGTTTTGTGGACAGAGAAACCTCACCTGACTTTCCATCGGCATGGGGGTGAGTACATACCTATTTTACATTTTTGGTTGAAATATTCCTTTAAAGAGAAGGAGAGAAAAGAGGAGAGCGAACAAGAAGTCAAAAGAAAAAAACAAACAAACATTCATACCCTTTTAATTAGTTGTTACTTTTTGGATAATGAGGTTAAATTTTAGACTTGATAAACTCTGGGCCTGATGTCGGCCAAGAAATCATGTTTTCCTGGCCCACATTTCTTTGTTTTCTGTTTTAGGCTCCATGTCACACTCTGCAGAGGATCTGCTCTGCGAGCTGAAACTCAGGATGGGGATGCTGCAACAAATAGAATGCCCTGCAGCAACCAGTGCTTTACACTTGTCTTCTCAACAAAGTAGTCATATGCTGACAACCAGGATGGGCAGAAAGCAGCAAGAAGAGAGACCTGATCCCACCTACTTGCATTGTCAGACTGCACAGTCCCGAACATGATGCGTTGTTTTTTTTTTGTACATTTTAAAACCGCTGAGGCCGCGTGAGCAAATTGTGGCACAAAGTCTCGGGAGGTCTTGTTAGAGCTGTCAGTGTAACTAAGGACGGAAAAAGGAAATGCAGCCATGTAAGTTCTTCTTCTTCTTTCTGTCTATGCGCAAATGTACTGTGACATTTTCCTGTCTGTACCAGAAAGGGACTGGCTACCCCAGGCTAACTTTGCACCACTGTTCGTCTGACTCATGACATAGGTAGACAAAGGGCACTTGTGGGCCAACTAAACTGAACAACTTCCAGTGAACAGAGGGTGAGTGAGTCATAGAATTACATGCATTATTGGTTGGCACGCTGACTTTTTAAAAATTTTGACTGAGCCTGTTCAGTGAGTAAATATGAAAGTGAAATAAATACTCCAAAACAAACATGTTTTGAGTATCAAACACCCACTCCTTGTGGCTCTGAAAAGTTTGTCTTCTTGGAGGACAGCAGCAGTCAGCCAGCCGGTTCTCATGCCCAGTTCATCAGATATTTACATTTTATCATGCGCCCTTCGCGTCCCATCCAGAGGCTGAAGGTACCCTCCAGCGTCATGCAAAGATGCACAAGGGTTTAATGTACCAGCAATGTAAAGCTGTCTGCTTCAGCATCAGATGACAGGAACAGATAACGTAGCGCAACGTACTTTCCAAAGTGAGAAAGTGCCAAGAGGGTTGGAGGTCAGGGTTGAGTGGAGGGTCACACACATGACTTTCACCCAGGAGAACAGAGTTCGCGTCCCGTTTGAAACCAAGAGACACCAGTCATTTCCTGAAACTAACCAAGTAGGTTTTGTGCCTAAACTTAAGTCAAGTAATGTAGACCTTGTGCGTCAGGATAAGACACGCAGCTCGCAAGCCTTTGTGTGTCAGCCAGAGACACTAGCTATCTAGATTAAAACGTCGACCAGTGACACCAAAGGGTACCTTGCGAATCTGGATAAGACACGAAGGGGCATGACAAAATGTCGGTATGTGATGACCTTGGATGAGAACAGGTTGCATCAGCCCACAGGACTTGTTTATTACTCAAACAAGGGTGTATATGGCCTTTAAAGATGATCTCTAAAAGTAAAAGGTGCAATATGTAAGACAGTTGATTGTTGAGTCTCATTCTCAGGTTGTCAAATATCAACACATGAGTTGGTGGGTCTGGCAGGACAATCAATTTTTCACCTGTAACTTTTGATGGGTTGTTGCAGGGACTAAAATTGTAGTAGTTTAATGGTTTCTCTAAAAACAAGTCACAGTAAGCTGATAAAGTTCTGCGATCAAATTGACCTAGGTCAGATTGTTACAGCAGCACAACAGATGGCCCCAGTGCTGAGGTCACTTTAATCAAATAATAAAAGGAAGATGAAATGGGTTTTGTCCTTTTACGTTGGAGTACAATTGAAGTTTCACTGTCATCTCTGGGAGAGATGTATCTCACGATCACTTGAGAGCTCGCTTTAGATCTAACTACCAGAAGAAACCTTCTGGAGCCAGAAGAAGCAACACTGCATGTTGTTGGATGGTGGGAGCACCACCTGTTAAGCCACCTTCTGCCTCAAAAAAAAAAAACTTTTCCGTCTCTAATTTATTTTTGACTATGCACACTCAACAAACTTGGAACATGTTTAAAGAAATCAAAAAATTTCCCAAGAAGTTAAAATAAAAAATGGAGAACAGCGTGATGAATGAGTCAGCTCTCCCTCTGGCGTCCCTCTCTCCATTTCTTTCATTCTGACTCTCTCTCTCCTCTATCACTGCCCCTCTCTCCATCTAATTAGATTTGTCTGTAACCTCACTGTTCCTGCCCCGCTTTCAGTTGTATTTGTCTAGCAGCAACGCTTCATCTCTTGTACCAGAGCCCACTCCGCAAATGGGATTTAAACCCACCATAGGGATTTTTTTCAACTTCTTTCTAAGAAGAAGCCTACTTTAATACAATGGAAACTAACATGGGGTAGGAAGCAGGCTGTTTGAGGAGTGCAGAGAGCCTTTTATAGCGTTGGTGTTAGAAAACATATAAAAAAAAATAATAATAATGCTTTGTTTCCATTATGACTGGGCTCTTTAGAGGATTTGTGTAAGAGCTGGGAGTAAAGGGCAAATCTGTCAATGAATTCCCGTTTGGTTCATCTTTTTTTAGTGCCTCTGAAGGCCTTCTCCTTAATCTCTCTGACTGATGTATTTTTAAGCAAAATCTGAAGCCAACCCGAAAATGAGCACTGGTCTCTTTGCAGTGTTCAAACAGTGAAGTTCTGTGTTCCCTGAGATGAGTGTGTATAATGCCCCTGAGCTCTCATCGACTGACCATATCGTCTTCCTCCCACCTAAATACCTTTGTCCTTGCACCATTTTTCTTTCCCTTTTCTTTTCAACCATTTAAAGGGGCAGAAACATTACAATGATGATAATAAAGCAATAATTTGTGTTCTTGCAAGGAATTAGGGTTTGCATAATGTGACTATATCCAACAAGTGTGTTTCCTTCTGTTTTTACATCATTGTATTCGTCAATTGTTCTCTTTTCTGAATGTCATGATGGATCGATTTCGAAGCAAGGTCTACCTCCGTTACTATACTCATACATTTCTCATTTAGCAGCACAAACGCATAAAAACACACTTAAAAATAGCAATGGCTTTAAAGGTAAGTTTTTTCTCATTAATTTAAAGTGACCTGTTGCTGTACAATAACATAAAGCAACACCAGATGACTATTTGCAGCCCGTTCTCATTCTCAGATCGTCAGATACTGATGCCTGTCTCATCCAGACGCACAAGATATTCTTTGGGGTCTGGAACAGACGCACAAGGCTTTAATATAGCTCCAATGTAAAGCTGTATCTGATGACCTGAGCAGACCGCAACGTAGTTTGCAAACTGAGCAATTCCCAAAAAAGGTGTAGGTTGAGAAAAGGGTCACACATATGACTTTGACCCAGGAGATCGGAATTCACATCCCATTTGAAAACAAACATCACCGATCTTTTCCTGAACCTGACCAAGTAGCTTTTGTACCTAAAATCAACCAAACATCACAGATGCACCATGTGTTTTGTGCCTAAACTTATCCAAAATAACATAGACCTTGTGCATCAGGATAAGGTGGGAGGGGCTTTGCGCATTGCCCAGAGACACTGAAGGGAAGGCTCAGGGTGTCAGCCACGGACGCAAAAGGGCACCTCTGGATAAGACGCGAAGGGCTGGGACAACGCGCTGGTAGATGACGACCTGGGATGAGAACTGGTTGTTATTTTCAATGACAAATTCAAACATTATACTGTATTGTGGTCATTGAGCTTCACACAGTCCACATTTGTTTATCAATCTGAGTCTTTATGTGTTACCAAATGAACAAAGGAGGGAAAATATCTAATGCTTGTTGTTAAAGACACAGAGTGTGTGTTTTGATCTATTGAGGTTTGTCATTTCCTGTCAGCAGAAAAGTGTCCAACAAATGGGCCTGAATTTGTTCCCTTTTAGTTTGTGGGGATGTGGAAACCTCCCTCTGTTCTTAATAACTCTTAATGCATAAGACCAAAGTTGCCCATTCCTACTGGACTCCACATTGACGACAATGTAAAGTATGGAGCCCATGCCGAATTTTGTTAGACACATAAGACATCTGGGCTACCTTGCTAAATGGCAGAAAATGGATGGATGGATATAACTGTAGGTAAAGCTCATCAATTAGGAATAACATAAGCATGAGCTTTTTATGTTTACTAGAGTTCATAGTGTGGCCATTTTCCTCTGTCATGAGGCTTTCTGTTTATTTTCAAGAGCTGCTTTTTGCCACTGATTCATAGACCATCTGAGTAAAAGACTAACCCACCACGAGCCTTAAGCAGGTGCATTTCCTCATCCACCGTTGGCCTGCTTCCTCTCAGTCCCTCTCTCATCCACTTACTGTAAGCAGGGGTAAGGAGATTGTGGGTGAAAGGGCATGCCAGTTGCCACTGATCCCATTACTAAACCTGTTTTCCCATTGCTCAGGTCAACTGGCTGTAACAAGTGATATTTGTTGTGCATTCATGTGTGTATTTGAGGACACACACACACACAGGCTGATGTGCATGTGTGTACAGTACACGGTTGTTTGTGTGTTCCAAAGATTAAGAGGCTGTTGAGGTCCACTTTTGGTCGAGGCTAACATTAGAGAGAACACCGCATATTATTATTGAAGCACTCCTGCCCACAATAACAACCCCAGTGTGTCGCGATAGTGCTTTCCCATTCTGGTGATGGACTCTACTGGCCCTACTTTGAGAGGGGCTAGAGAGGGAGTGAGAGAGACAATGATGGAAACGTAAAGACACAAAGAGAAATATTGACCAGCAGGCACAATGACAAAGAGCAAAGAACAAGAAACTGAGACTGAGTGAGAATCAAAGAGCGACAGAAAGAGATAAATGTCCTCCCCAAACCTGTCATTTGTCTGCTGAATGTTGCCGAAACCAGCAGGATGCCACCAACAAATAATGAACTGCCTATAGTAATTGAGACTGAGGCACAAACACGAGTCACATTCACCTTCCCCTTCCACAACCCCCCACCTGGTTTAGGTATACCAAACTTTTCACCAGAGGATATCTGGGCCTCGAGGTGACAAAGCCGTCCCCATCTTTCTGGCTTTAAGTGGTCTTTACTCAACACTTGTTTTATGCTGCTGTATGTCAACAAGAAGAATTCAGATGTGAAGATGGAGAGTTTACTACGAAATAAAAGAAAAACTTACTGAAAGGGGCATTCACACATGCATTGCAGAGGGGGGTGATTCATTATAGTAGTACATTTACGCCGCTTGAGAAACACATATCTTTGGATGCTCGATTTCTCGCTGATGGACGGTGCACACAGCCTGTACACACACACACACACACACACACACACACACACACACACACACACACACACACACACACACACACACACA
>JBBPCS010000001.1:19701579-19712599 GCA_037974645.1 Hollardia meadi | reverse complement strand
GCAACTTCATCACTTACTTACTCACTCAGTCAGTCAGACACAACCCATAGGGCTGGCCCTCTGCGGTCCAGCCAAAACCAGGGACATTTCCAGGGACAGCTCCAGCTGGGGACAGGCCACCAAAAACGGGGACTGTCCCCGGAAAACGGGGCGTCTGGTCACCCTACTGTTGTCAAACTGTTGTAAAATGCATTCAGTGCAATTGGCTACTGTAAACGGCAATCAATATCTACAACAAGTCGCTTCCTAGCTACCTGTTTTTACAGGAAACATGTTAATGTGCAAAAGCAAAAAGAAGTGTCCTAGCTGAATGGGGAGCTTGTACAATATGTCTTCCCAAAACATCAGAAGTGGTGTGAAACACTGAAAGACAAACATCACTCTATCACCAGTAAAGTAATTGTGACAGGACTCTTCAAGGGGCCATGTGCAGCCTTCCCAACTCGAGGTTCTGTACCTTAATAGTTCTGCCTGAATTTAATATGCCAGTGGGAGGCAATCTATGAGGATCTTTTGTGATGTAGTTTGCTATTTGTTTGCATATGAGAAACGTAGTATGACCTAGTAAAGGCAGCCACCCTTAGCCTCTGCATGTGACAGCTAAAACTTAGAATATGCAAATTTCACTATAAAAGAAATTAATGTTTTAAATAAGTAAGTTTTAATTTAAGTAAGTTTATATAGTTAAAAAAAACAGCAAACATTATTTCTGATAAAAAATACAACACAACTACCAGCCACATAATGCCTGTACAGCTGCTTTAGTTCTTTTGATTGTGCGCGACGGGGCTGGGGGGATACTTTAAGAAGAGAAACTGAGGCCACCATGATAAAGTGGGGTAATAATCCCCCCACTGCCTTGGCCACAGAAGGCTAGCCTTGGCCCTAATTCCTCCTCTCCTTCTCTTTCCCTTTGCACAAGGAAGACAGCCAATATGTGCCAGAGCGACATATCCTTCCCCCAGATAATGGAATTGCCTGGCTGTAATAATAATTTGAATTTCACGCCCTGGTGCCTCTGTGCAGAGGGATCACCGGAGCAGTGGCATAAATTAGCCTCTATGCACTGAGCTGATCGATGACTGCCCCGTCCGCCACCTATTGATCTGAGATAACTCCTGGGGAAGCAAGTATACCCTGCATCTGTGCACACACATGCACTCCAACGTTTTCTTCACCAAGACGAAGCAGGAGATGGTGAAAGATGTGACTGTTGCATAGTCCTAAACTTTTGAAGGTACAGTAAAATGTATAATAAAACTGGATATGTCTGGAATGTGTTTAGGGCAGGTAAGACAAGTAAGTGCTAAGCAAGAGTAATGCATTTATTTTAATTACAGAGTGACAGGGCAGAGACAAAAGACAAATATTTTCCTCATAAATGCCTTAAACATGACAATGCAGAAAATTTCCACAACATGTCTTTAAACCCTTTTCTTCAAGCCGAAATGTTGTTCAGCCAACTTGTAAAGAGGAATGCTCTTGATTGAGACACTGTGACAAAGTCAGTATGAAAAACCTGACCGTTGCTGTAGGTTTGTGAAAAACTAAAGAGTTTAACAGCAAGTATTTGCAAATTTTCCTTGTCAGCTACTGCTGCCACAAATTCTAGCAGGAAGAGGAACATAAAAAAAAAAAATGAGTTGGGTTCAAATAAACATCAGTTGCCACCAAGATTATATAAAGTACCACCAATATCAGGTGAATATTAAATCAGCAATTATCAAAAAGATCTTGAAAACTAGGACTTTACAGTGTATCGTCCTGGGCTTAATGAAAAGCAGCTCTGCAGCAGTAAATCAATGTATTAACCTACATTAAAAAAAGAAAAAAACATAAATTATACACATAACATAAGTTAGAAGACTGCGAAGACTGACTGTTGAAAAATTAATCCTTGTCCTTTGATGCTTCATGGTACAGAAAATACAACCGGCCATGAATTCAGAAAGCCGGATATGCAGGAAAGACACACACGCGCGTGCGCACACACACTTTATTATCTCCAATCATGCATTTACACATTCACAGATACATGTTTAGACTTGATGGACTAAAACACAAAGGAGTCCGACTGAAATACAGACACACTAATTAACTAAGTTTCTCAAATTAACCACTACTCTGGAATTGGCACATGTGGGAGCATGTTCAAAGCATCAACTGCACAGTGGGTGCCCGAGCCAAATGGGAATGCAAATGGATCCAATGGTTGCTCCTGCCAAAAAAAAAGAATCTTGAAATATTGAAAGATTCATCAAATTCACAAATCAATAGAGGCACAATCAGCCAAATCCTTCTGACAGACAGGCGGGGGAGGAAGTTTCTCTGACCTTTGTGCAGGTCTGTGAGTGTGGGTGCATCAGAGGGATTCTGTCTAATAATGATGAGAGTGAATTCTAAGTTCGGTTCTTTTCCTCTAGCGTGAGGGTGAGGGGTGTTGAGGAAGCGATTAATTTCATAAAAACTCCCTGCATAATGGAGCAAGTCCAGTGCTCATGAGTGTTTACAAATCACGCCGTGGGGTAATGGCTTGTCCTGAGGTAAGGCTGCACAAACTGCTGCAGCATTAGAAAATGGACCCCATAGACACGGCCTTCCATTCGTTGGAAACCTGCTCATTTTAAAAGTGCCACTTATTTCATGATTGCATTTATGTCGCATGAGCTGTGAAAAATGGTAGGTTACACAGACACCATTTATAGTTACAGGCAAATTACACATTTCCAGCTGCAATAACGTTACCAAGACTTTATCTTCAAAAAGTTGAACCTATTCAAATCTAAATTAACTCTGCAGCACACAGAGATACTGAGGTTAGCATATTACAAAGCTTGTTTTTTACAGGTGTCTGCGCTTTACCATTTGAAGCTGTTAAACACGCAGTATGTAATTTCTGTTCCTCAGTGACAACTATGTAGTGAAGTAGTGTGGGATCATGGGAGTTGTTGTCCTAATTGTTGAACAACCACCATTGCAGATGAAAATCTATCTGACGTGACTCAGGCAGAAACGTTCATGGATGAGGAAACGTTTTATAGTCACGTTTGCTTTCTCACTCCCACTCTAGTAAGTTATAGCGACAGGCAACTAAATGCAATGCACTGTTGCCTTGAATAAAATTTCAGATTTGTCTGGGTTTGGACATTGTTGGAACTACTGTATATGGGATTAAATTAAATATATAACAAAGGTTGAGCCACTTTTAGATTTTTTAATGAAGAAATCGTAGATATTATATATTTAAAGCCAGATGCACTGATAAACTCCAGCAAACTATATTAGCAACACAAAACATTACAATACTTTAGTCTATGTATGTATAAATACAACATACTGTGATTATTAAATAACAAATTTAGTAGACAAAAGTCACGGAGGATTGTACTGAACTGTGAGGCTATTGTTAATAGTGGTAAACAACCTTGATAGATATGAAAATAGACAAATTTAAACCAATGTAAAAGAAACTCTGGTTGCAATTTTTTTTTAAAAATACCTTTAGAAAAAGTTAGTCCAAAACCAGGTTTCATTAAATAACATACACTATTTTACCTGCATATTTATATTATCTCAAAGAGAAAATGGAAGATAATTTTCTGAAGCTGTGCAGAAACTTTAGAGCAATTGGATTGCCAGTTCCCTCCAAAGTCATTTGATAAGCTTTTGATCTCTGTAACTATGAATGTTACTTTCATAGTTACAAAACGAAGCACAAAGACTTCACAAAAAGCCACCGCGTCTGAGTGATGCAGCCTAGTGCAGCACCGGTCAGCTAAGATGGATGTTATGTCCTCTGTGATCATGCTGAAAGAGTTTGGCTTTTTTTTCTTTGCACATTTTTTAGTCCATCGTCTCATTATCTATCAAAAATGGGCTGAGTTGTTGCACATTTGACAGCCACTGGGTCGAACTATGAAAAGATATGTAGACAAAATGTCAGCCATATTATCATTTTTCTCCCATCTCTGTCCAACAGGAAAAACAGCTGAAGGGCATGAATTGTGTTAAGAATTCCCTTTCAACCTCTCTGCCATACTGGGCTAAGTTCCCTCTCTGGATCAGACAGAAGCAGAATCACGGAATCTTACTCACAATTACATACGACATAGTCAGAAGCCCAAAAAAACCCATCCAAGATTACAATATAGTAAACTTTCTCCAGTACTATGGCAAATAAAAACTCTTTTCTTCAGACAGATTAATTAGCTTTTCATATTACAATATGAAAGAGAAGGTTGCCCATACCATTCCTTGCCCTCCACATGACCACGTCTACGATTATTACAGTTACCTTCAGTCATCAAAAGGTAATGTAGAAACTGTGACACACTGTTGTTAACCTTACATGTGGCTGTCTAATAAAAACTAATACAATCAAGCACAGTATCAATTCAGTATCAATTGTTCAACTGTAAATTCAAACTCATATAAACAGACAGTGCCCTCATCCCAAATAACCATGTGAATGAAATATAAAATGCAATCCCCAAATTGAGCAATGATCCTGATTGTTAGTGTAAGTCTTGGTAGAAGTGGCACAGGACTCTTGAACAATGACAACATATCTAAAAATACCTCACTCCAAAAAGACAAGACAAGGACCTCATGAAGGATGTGGGACATCTTTGTGAAACAACTCGTTCTGCTAAGAGGCCTCCCTGTGGACCCACTTGGCTCTCCCCATCCAACTATATGTAATTACACTGACCAGCAAAGCAGAAAAGCCAAAACTTAAACAAACAAATAAACAGAACTCACGAACAGAAACCTCACCATTGTGGTCCCAAAAATTTACAAAATGTGCATTCAGTTGCAGGCTTCAGCCCACTGGTTTACAGGCATCAGTGTTGCAATGCCATATGGTGTTTCCTAATGAGGAGGTTGCTGGTGCTGGTATCAGTATTCTCCTCTCACTTCCTCTCCCTACAGGAAGACCCCAGCCCCCAGCCCCCAACCCCCCAGCTCATAAGGAATTCGCTGCACATTGTTGGCCCACTTTGTAAAAGAAAGTCTCCTTGAATCATTGAAGCTGTGAGTTTCTGTTTCAGTCAATCCTCTGTGCACTGTGGGAAGCTTATTAACCAAGCTGAGGCATTACAAAAGGATTTAAGTAAGAGAGAAGCGATTGTCAAAAGCCCTGTGGTTGATTTTTTTTTCTTTCTTAAACCGGTCAGGTGCATATCGAGGTTAGAAGACATATATACATGTATGTATATACATACATGTATATATACACACTGTATATACACATATATAAATATACATATACATATAACGAGAAAACTTACATTTAAGAAAAGTGAATAAATATCAGAAATGCCCTTAAAACCCTTAAAATGCTCATTATATTGACATTTATTTTCAAATTGTTTAAATTTTGTTAAAACAATGATACAAATCTCTTCAATTGCAGGGGGATTTTTTTCAAAACAACTAAAAAAAGAACAGCTTTCTCGAGAGGTGTTATTTATATTAAGCATGAGCTGAATAATTGACAGCTGTCATGTCATGTTTAGGTGAGATGACTCTTCTAAAATCTGACTAAATTAGACCTCCTCCAGTCTCCTGGCTGCTCTTATAAACAAGGTGAACCTAATGCTGCCTCACCTCTCGAAAAGGGCTGGATAGAAACATTTACCCCCCCCCCCCCACACACACACACACACACACACCCTACACTCATAAATAAGCAAGTTGAATACATTATCCTGTTCATTTGACGTTTAACCACATAATTACATCGTGTGTTGCAGAGCCGAGGGCTCTGAGGCAGGGTGGCTCTCTTCTTGGCTTGCCAATGGGCTGCTAACCCAGCCATGACATTGGGCACTCCTCATCCGTCTTAATGAGGCCTGCATCACCACTGGACTTAACAATGAGACTCATTCACACACATGCACAAACCTGTGTGGCGCACTCATACAAATATTGTTGTCTGAATGGAAACGTTCAGAAAACACACTTAAAACACACAAATGTACGGATTTTGCCTCTAATTTTTTGATTACATATATACATAGGAACATGAATGGTTAATATACAGTAAATTAATGAGTGATTGTGACCGACAGCATAACAGATCTGTAAGTTCTGTAAATTCATATGTGCACAAATACACAAACAGGAACAAATAGGACTACATGAAGAATGTTAACGTTGGTCAGTGTTTTCCACAGAATATGGCTTATGTAAACTTCAGCCATATTACGCAGTCTGGTGATCAGCCCTGACACAGGCCATATTTTATTAGTTATGTTTGTGTTCATGTTCAGTATATTCAGTATTAACTGTTGACCTGTCAACAATGCAGCCACCCTCAGTGCAGCCCCATTCATTTGAGTCTTGCCAAGAAACATCCACTCTGTTTTCATCAACAAGAGCGAATGATCATGAAAATGTGATTTGGCATTAACATTAACGTGTCCTTGTGAACCTCTCTCATAATTAAAAAGAGTCAAATTGCAGTTGGGCAGCCATTAATATACTTTGTCAAACCACCTTTAAAGCTTATGTGATCAAGGACCTAACTCAACTGTAAAAGACTAAAGAAATGGCTTAATTATTGTCCTGAAGCTGTAAATATGTCACTACACAGTAATATGGAGCCTGAACACTGGATGAATCCCAACTTCCAAAAATATGCAGGGGATATATGAAAAAGTCCTTTTAAAGGAATCAGGAATCAAGGAAACTTGTACTGTATGTACCAACTGAGTTGCACAACAAAATGAATGTTTATTGTCCCATTCGTGCTTCACATATAGAATAAACAGTAGGCCTACAGAGTTAATAAAATGTTGAATATAATAGGATAATAAAATATATATATATTCATTGTCCTTTGAGATAAAGGATAGTTGATGGTGGTTTCATGGCCTTATACGTACTGTATATATACAGAATATATATATATATAGATATAGATGTATATAGATACATACGGAATCTCACCCTATATATAGGGTGAGATTCCCACATATTCAGGTAGGCTCATCCTGATTGGCCGGCTACGTTTATGCAGATTTTCAGTGGGCAAATGCCTGGCCCTTATAGGGGAGAGCATTACCCATAAAGGTCAGTAGAGGGCTCCGTCTATGCTTATAGATGCTGGGGTTACAATATTGTAACCTTCCACTTTCGAGTCCTAAACAAGTCATGATGCGGTCTTCACCAAATGTAATGCCATTTTAACAACCGATATTCATGACTTACCATTCTTTGTGCAACTTCAAATGTCGAATGATGTTGGAAGTTCTATGTCACACAGGCTTCGCCGTCTACTGGACTCACTGGTGTCACTACTTTGAATGCCTCAGCCAGGATCATCCAAAGACGGCATTCAGCAGCCAACGTCCTGCATTGAGTGCTGGGCACTTCCCCTGGTAAGATGACAGCGGTGGGCTAATTTTCGTCACTTCAACTTGAGTCTGCAGTGTGACGAAAGCGAGACGGAGCTGGTTATCGACAACGTCGAGACCGCCACTCTCAAATGCCCCATGGCATTGCCTTTCATCAAGCCAGCTGAGACGAAAGGTTCACCGCCTGGAGATGATGACAACATCTCGTCAGTTATCTGCCACCTCAGTGTCACACAGATGTGCGCTGTGACGTGTTTGCTGGGACTTCCCACAGGTGATGACCAGAGCAGCGGGTCATGTTGGCCTTCCACTGGCCCCACCGCCTATCTCCAAGCCAGTAAGCCATCTTTGGGAGTGGTTTTACTGCCTCTCAAACCCCCCACAAGCGGCGTTTGACTCGCCCTCCCTGACGTTTGGCACTGTGTTGAGGCTTCGTGGCAACAATCTCTAAAGAGCTGTTATCGGCTGGCGGACTTTCTCAGAGTGTAGCGCTATATGGCAATGTTAAATCCCAACCCCCTTGTCAAAGGGGGGCACGTCACTGCCCTCCTGTTACCTCAGTGGTCTACATGGTCAGCAGACAGGTAACCACTGCCTCCCCTGTAGCGTGACAAGAGAGAAGCTGGGATATTTTGACAAAATATTCCAGTTGGGCGCGCAGCTAGCAGCGGCAGTGTGTTGGGCCTCTCGCTGGCTTTGCCTCAGCCCTCCTCCAATTATGCACGCACCAAAGGTGGTTTGCCAGCCTTTGCTTAGATGCCAGAAGGCTAAAGCAATGCCTGGTCACATTCATCCCTGGATTCAGGACGTCTGTTTGACATTTGTCGGTGGGGACCCCGCTGGGAAGGGTGACATCATACGTGACGGTGTTCAATGACGCGTCACTGTCAGGGTAGGGGGAAGCCTCCTTGGAAGGGAGTGGTAGAAGGTACATGCCCTTGCAGATGCAATACATCCACCTCCTTGAGCTCTAAGCAGTGTTCCTGGTTCTCCAACACTTCGCTCTCCTGTTATGGGACATGTTTTGGTGAGAACCGACAACCGCATCACAACCACCTATATCAACAGGCCTGCAACAGTCCCTTACACCAGACTGTTGCTGGAGTGCAAAGCTGGAGGAGAACATGTGGTATTGGGCCTCGGTGCACGTGTTGTCTCTGAGGGCTCTCCACGGCCCAGGTCTGAGAACAGAGGCGCCGACCTGATGTCCAGGGGTAGCCCCCTACCGGACAAGTGGAGTTTGGACATGGTTTGGGAGAGCGGAGGTGGATCTGTTCGCCACCTGCCACAACACACACTGTACACTTTGGTTCTCCCTAGCACCACAGGACGATCCTCCCCTGGGGGTGGATGCATATGTTCATGCACCCTGACTGAGGAAACTTCTCTATGTCTTCTGGCTGCTTTGCCTCATTCCTGTACTGTTGGAGAGGGTGAGGCTGGAGCAGTTGTTGGTCATCCTGGTAGCTACAGTCCCATGCTCGCCGCCATGGTACGAAGAGATGACTGGCATTCCAGTTCTGGGGGGCCCTGTCCCAGGAGGAAGGCAATATGCTTCCTGCCCACCTTGGACCAGCCTCTTCAGGTTTGGCTCCTGAGAGATACAGGTTAAGATGGGCCGGATATGCAGATATTTCAGATATGCAGACCATCCAGGTGGCTAGGGCGGGATCCACCACTGCCTGCTAAAGGGTGTAGTGGTTGGGATTCCAGCGCTAGTGCGAGGAAAGGAGCCTGGACCTTTTGTCGTGTGCAGTTGGGAGAGTGCTCTCCTTTCTGCAGTGTGGCTCATGCCACCATTAAGGTGTATGCAACAGTTGCTTCAGGGGCTTCAGAGGTAATGGCCGGTGGCGTGTGCCTCCTCACCTCAATGGGAGCTTCCGCTGGTGCTCAAGGCCCTGGTGTTGTCATTCAAGACAGCTATGCTGCTTGCTTTGACCTCGGATAAGAGGGTGGGTGAGCTGACAGCCCTGTCATTTAACCCCTGTTGTTTGTTACTCCAGGAAGACCGCAGTGGGGTGACTCTCAGACCAAACCCCTCCTTTGTTCTGAAGAACTTAAGGAGCTCATTTAGGTTGAGAGTTATTCAGTTGGATACTTTTTGTCCTCCTTCCCACGCTGGGGACAGGGAGGCAAAACTGCATCTGCTTTGCCCAGTTTGTGCAAAGTTGAATGCACAGCCCCCATCAGAAACACAGAGCAGTTGTTTGTTTGCTTTGGGGATGGCGTGGCCAGAAAGGCCCTGTCCAAGAAGAGCCTTGCCAGTTGGTTATGTGAGTGTATCTCTCAGGTTTATAGGCAGGCAGGACGTGATCCTCCCTCTGTGGTCCACAGTGTCGACAGCCCTGTTTGGTGGGGTGTGTGTCACGGATATATGCATGGCAGTGTCGTGGACAACGCCATGTCTGTCTGTCTCAATCTCAGGGTCTCAGGGTCTGTGCTCGCAGGAGTGACACAGGACTGGTGAAGGTGGTTACAGGGTTGGTCAATTATCGGGCTCCACCCACTGTACCCATAGAGTCCAGTAGAGTGCGGAGCCTGTGTAATGTGGAATGTAATGTTAAGTAATTGTAACCCTTGCTCTATAAGCACAGGCAGAACTCTCTACCATCAGACCCTCCCGCTCCTGCGCCACTTGCTGAAGAAGTGGCAGGATCAGATGGCAGAAGAGATGCAGCCTTATATATGCTGACCATGTCTTAGAGTAGGCTCGTCCTGATTGGCCGGCTACATTTATGCAAATATCAGTGGGTGAATACGTGTTAGTGATTGGAGGGGAGTAGTACCCAAAGAGTCCAGTAGAGGGCTCCACCTGTGCTTATAGAACAAGGGTTACAATAGCATAACCTTACGTTGCTGCATCTCTGTCTGTAATTTTTAACCCGAACAGTTTGCATTGTGCACTTTGTGGTTTGTTTAAGAGGTGTACCTGAATGCACCATGACGTCCCTGTCACTGTATGTCTATCAACATCCAACGTAGACAGAAAGACAGACAGTGAGGACAGAAGCAGTCCACCTGTAAATGACAGCCTTCAGAGATTTACTCAATCAATCAATCAAGGTAATTTTAAGTTAACAGTCTCAAGTACAAATTAAGTAACAAGTCATTGGTATTCTAATCGAAGTTGTGAAGTCGAATAGAAAATAATGAAATTTGTGACTTGAGTCTCACTTGAGTGTAAGCCATGTGACTCGAGGTCACACCTCTGTTCCTTGATAAACTTTCTCCAAAAGAACAGAACCAGATTTCCGTTTTTTAATTTTTTAATCTGCATAATTCAAACTAATTTTGCGATATAACTAAATCTCATATCCCAGTCACATGTTTGCATCCACACAAACACACGCACACACAGAAGGGTTTTGGTCTTGTATGTTACATGTCCTTGGAGCAAATTGCTTTCAACTGCAGCAGGTTGACATTGTTCGGCACCAAATGTGAACAAATTAAATGAGGCAATTAAAGAATGAATAAGCCAGCGTTGATAATTGTGACCTGATATGCCAGCAGCAATCATAATGAAGCTGCCATTCTGCTCTGCTGGCTTAGTAATGCTCCATAAGCTACCACAAGATAGCGCAAGTATGTGTGTGTGTGTGTGTGTGTGTGTGTGTGTGTGTGTGTGTGTGTGTGTGTGTGTGTGTGTGTGTGTGTGT
>JBBPCS010000001.1:19654513-19666088 GCA_037974645.1 Hollardia meadi | reverse complement strand
TTTTTTATATCTGCAGATGCCGATAATTAACTTTTTAAGCTTTTATCGGCCGATACCGATGTCGTGCCGATATCATCCCTAATAGATATGTTTAAAAAATATCCATACTTGTTACTTTATGTTCTGGTCCCAGCTGCATTAAGATTATATATTAAGAAGCCATTGCTGTGTATGTTCCACAAGGCTCCACAAACAGTACAATGAGTAACAGGTATAGAAAACCCTCAACAGAAACAGAAACTGGACATTTTGAGTAAGTTAATATTTAATGTTCAGTTATTGTATTTCATTGTATTACATCATAGAGGTACTTTGGCTATTCTGGACCAGTGCTTATTTTTCTTCAATAAATCATCATGTGCCTGTCTTCCAGTTATTGTACCAGGCATTCAAGATTTTATTATCTTGAATAGGCGTACGTTAGTTCAATACATAGGTGGATAGATAGAAAATCAACAGAGGCTGATTAGTTGTTTGTCAATCACTTGATGCTGTATCAGCGTTTCTGGCTTGTGGAGGCAGGGTAGATGTGTAGCACATTGTCCGTAATGAGGGAGGAGGTTAATCATCATGATCGATAGAGTAGTTGATCAGGGTCAGTATGTTGGTCAATTAGCCCTCTCTTTGCGATCGTTTTATACCAATCACCCTCTGTCTTCTCCCTCCTTCATTCCATTTAATTTTTGTCATCGCTTTGATGGGTTCTGAGTGCTGGGTCTTTCATTTTCTCCTTTTTACTTTGGAACTTGCAGACAAGTAACAAAGTAATAGTAGTCTGAAGGGAGAAAAAGAGGCAGCGGTGACTGTCGGCTGCAAGATGAATGCAATCCTTGCCCCATCCTTCCCAATTACAACACACATATACACGTACACACACACACACACACACACGTACGTATACTCACACATGAGGCAAACCAAGACGTCTGCCAATGCAATCCTTAATGGAATGATTGGCACACAGCTTGGGGTTTGGAAATACAGGTTTTGCAGATTTTCATTGTTCCTCTGTGTGTGTATGTGCACATAAGGTTTGAATGATTGGACTGCATTTTTTCATTGTTTAGGCCCTGTCCTCTATCAGTGAATCCACTTTCTACCGAGCTCTAGTGTTTCACTTGCTGGGCAGGTTATTAGAAATACTGAGGGGACTTTTAAAACAGGCAAATTCTGAAGTGAATGCTAATGTTTTATACAGTCGACCATTCCCTGTTATCTCAAAAACAACAGGTTTAAGCATTTTCTGAGAAGCTACACAGCATGCACAGCAGGGCCCTTGACTATAAGTCTCAGTCCAATAAGCATAAATATCTACCAGTGCAGCACATTTGGATAGCCAAGATGACGTCCGCAAGGTGGTAGCTGGTAGCATATGTTATGTCCAAATGTTAAAGGACCATTAGTATTTTGTATGTTTTATACATTTACTACAATATGTTACCGCTCACTATTTTCCAAATCATCCTATAGGTTTCTACATTGTCACAATTAAGTTAATGTCATGTCAGAATGAAAATTAATTTGTGTTGAGATGAAAAAAACAACAAGACATTTGCAAATTGGCCCAGTCCATTTGAACCTGAAGTCTGTAGCACTGAATCCATACAGACCGTAATTAACATCACCTCTGTGCCTCATACTGGCATGTCAATTCCAATACACTGGATTGGAGCAATTACACTACACATACAGAAACAAACAGCAAATCTCCAAATCTTTGCAATGAATGGTAAAATATATGTAATAGTTAGCCAATGCATTGTTATTATTACATACTATACTGAATACAGTGTTTGTAATGATATTTAAAATAAACAAAACACTTTGCTCCAGATATTACAAGAGCTATTATTATTTTGTTGAATTTGATTAGCATGGCTTACCTTTTAATAAAATGATGATAATGATAAAAATAAAATATTTTCACTTTCCAATAGATGGATGCCATTTTCTCATTTCCTCTTATTGAAATGTACTCAATGTCCTCCATCAGTGTGGAATCTTTCATCTTTTTTCAAAGAAAGTGCACAATTCAGATTTTTGGCTCCCATCCCCTGAAATTCTTATCAAATCTGCTCTATCAAATGACGGATGTTTTTATGCCTCCATGATGGCGATAGCCGTGGCTGGAGGCATTATGTTTTTTGGGTTGTCCGTCTCATTCTCTAACACAATTTCTTAGGAATGCTTTGAGGGAAAGACTTCAAATTTGGCAGAAACATCCACTTGGAGCCAAAGATGTAGGGCTGTGGCATTTGACTATTGGCCAGAATCTGACGCTACGTTACATGTTATGATTCAGTATATCATGATATATTGTTTCCTTGGCCTGTGTTCTTTGTGTTTACTCTAGCGATATATGCTTCCTTCTTCCTGTCTCAGTTGTTGCGTTGAAGTGGAAGAGTCAAAATGGCTAAAGATAGATTACAACACTGCTGCACTGCTGTCGGGGGTTGATGCTGTGTTTTTGAGAATCAATACAGTATCACAGAACATAATATCATGATGCTCAAGTGTATCAATATTTTCGTACACCCCAATGAACTGATTAGAATGCAATATCCTAGGAACTCTGAGGGAATTGTAGTCCTCAGTCACTACATGTATTACTAGTCTGAACAGAAATGGATGTAAACTGTAATTTGACTGGCATGCAGAGGCATTCAACCGCAAGGCGGTAATTCTAGTTATTGTTTTGATTAATGCTATATTTAGGAGCATCAAGCACAGTGTGAAAGGACAATACAGCTTCCACAGGTTTAAATGGAGGCCTTAGAAGAGTCATATAGTGTTTCATCAGCTATATGCTGTAACATCCAAGCTGATCCAACCATCAGGAGAAAT
Source organism: Hollardia meadi (assembly GCA_037974645.1). Lineage (NCBI taxonomy): Eukaryota > Metazoa > Chordata > Actinopteri > Tetraodontiformes > Triacanthodidae > Hollardia > Hollardia meadi. Next base: position 19,663,244 of record JBBPCS010000001.1, on the reverse strand, counting down.
TGAGAATTGATTATTTAAGAAGGAAATGAAACTAATGAACCTTTTGATTAAAAATGCATCTAGGCCTCGCCCACTGCCTCATCAGTTGCTTGCCATGTGTTTCCATCATTAGTCTTATGACTCCTTTTAAGACATACTGCTAAACTGACATAGTTACTCTGTCAGCTGTGGTTCATATTTTTGAATTGACCTCACAAAATCTTAGCACATGGTACTCTTTTAAGACAACTAAATTTGAGACAGAAATATACCTGTTTTCATAACTAAATTCATGTAGATTAAATTAAAAAATGTTTACAGACCAACAGTGGGCTCTTGTTTTTATTGGTTTTGTTGATGTTATGTTGTTTGTGTGTGTGTGGAAAAAGCTGTGGGGTAGTGGTAAGTGTGAACCCTTTACCTGTGTTCAGCTTGAAAATAATATTTGTATCTCCTACTCTCCGTTAGAATAAGATTTATGGTTACAGTGCTGATTTTCTAGAATCCACCTTCCTCCCACTTGGGTACTTAAGTAGAGGCTTGTGGAAGAGTGTTTGTCACTTCACCTCCTGCAAAATTTTCCATGCTTTATTGTTTTTCTCCAGATATTCGTCTCACGTGCAGCTGAAAACCAGCTTGTGTGTGTGCGTGCATATGTATAGGTGTCAGGTACATTTTATGTTTGTTTGTATTTGTGTGTGTATGGGTTTGGGGGTATGAATCCAAATGAAATATTTTATGGACCAGTGGACCTATTAATTGTCCCCCAGGTGTTATCTTTGCTGACGCCTCATCTTTTTAAGACAACCTGCTGGGCTTGGTTCTTCTCACCCTTTCCTCTACTCCTCCTCCTTGTGCTTTTCTTCAATCTTTTCTCCTCTTCCTCTTCCCTCAAGGTGACCCCAGCCTTGTTTCATGCAGCTCCCTCAAACTTAAAGATACATACTTTCTATTTTCAATATACGTACTGTAACCAGCAGATGGTAGCCGTTTAATCTCTCTCAGTCTATATGCAAAATGCCGGTTTTGTAATGATTTCTCATACTGCGTACTATGGGGTTAATGTGTATCGCAGTTAAATAACTGTACTGCAGTAGTCTGTAAATATACTGTAGTCTCCTTACCAGTTAAATGTATGCAATTGAGAAAGCTTATGTGCTAAAAAGTCAGCACATATGGACATGAAATAGGAATGAAGTAGCGCACAGATTTCATTTTGCTCCAACAAGTGAATGACGAACATGGGTGCGTAGTTTCATAGAACAAGTAGGCTGAGACATTGCCATATTTTTCTTTTCAGAGCTCTGGACTGGACTCTTTTTTTTTTTTGTCTTGCTTGGCCAGTGATTTAAAAAAAAACATGCATGGATTGTGATAAAATGACATGAAAGAATGATTATCTTGTTGAGTGCTTTCAACTTATCACATAGTATCATCAACGCTGTGTTAATGTTGCATAGGCAGGCAGTAAGGAGAGCATGAGGTTGGTTACAAAAATGAGTATGGTTAACTGGTTAGATTTAGAATTTAAATTTTTGCACCATTCTCATCCCAAAAACACAGGGACACGGGGTAAAACAAATAACAGTATGTGATAAATTGCTAATCCTTTTTGACATATAGTCAATTGAAAACGGTACAAACACAATATATTTAATGCTCTACCTAATCAACTTCATTGATTTTTGCAAATGGGTGCTTATTCTGAATTTAATGCTAGCAACACGTTTCAAACAAGTTGGGACAGTGGCAACAAAACACTGGGAAAGTTGTGTAATGCTCCAAAAACACAGCAAGTTGACCTAATGTAGAGTAAAATTAAATTTTAGCAATTAAAAACAATTCAAAGTCTTTGCATATTTTGCTTCAGTTCTAACAGTAATGTTAACTTAACAGATTTCTAGCATGTTTCAGGAAAATGGAAACATTTTTTTTAACATTGCTTACAAACCATCGTATCTCTGTGTCAGGGAGTTACAAGCCCAACTTACACCATTCCTATTTTACATAATGTGTTTCGAATGAAATTGAGGCTTTTCTTAAATCTCAGAGTCTCTGCATCAAAACTCACTGACACAGCAAGGGGCCAGTAGTTTCATTTATTTGTACTCATAAATATATGTATTGTGTGATGACTACACCTACAACACCTTGCTGCACATTTTGAACTGCTTTTATCTTGTGTTTATGTATCTCATGGTTTTTGGTAAACATATCTCAGTAAATGTAATTTTAAAATCATTTGGTTTTCATGTTTATTTTTAGCAGTTTTAAGATGTCTGACTGTACCTTTGGTCTGCATTGCTGTAAAGGCAATGTGTGTACACAAATGTGTACATACTGTGAAACACTGACATACTTTATCTTTTGAATTTTCTTCTTCAAAGTAATCTGTATGGAAAGCGGCCTGCAGATTATGCAGTCAATCTGGAGATGCTGGAGATTTTCCAGGAAGCCTCAGAAGGAACCCAGTGTGTTAATACATCTCTTAGTCCCTCAGCCAGTCTCTCTGTGGTATGTGTACATGAGGATGCAAATAACCTTTTTTATTTTATTCCCCTCGAATTTGTTAAAATTAGATTGCTAATATTAGATGTTCTTATGTCATTTCTTAGGTGAGCTACTGTGTGAGGAGGGATGAAATGGTGGTGTTTTTGGCCAGCAAGCTGTCACAGCCAGAGCACCATCAACTGGCCAAACTGGGGGAGCTACTGGGCGGAAGGATGGCTGACACCTTTTCTGGCTCAGGTAGTGTTTGAGTGTTTGTCTGGTGCAGAAACACCTCCTTAGGGGGGCTTAAACATCCTCAATGTTCCCAACCAAGCATCTTGGAATATTGGTTGCATATGATTGCTTTTTAATGTTGTTGTTTGAGACATGAGGGGACTCGGCAGATTAAAAGCTGCTGCCAGCCAATTGATGGTACATCGAGACCATGACTGGTATGGTTGTTCAATGTCAAACACTCTAATAGGTAATCAATCATCATTTGGATACACTGTTCAATTGAAAGATGTATTAAAGGGGTAAATTGCAGGCTCAACCACCCAAAGGATCTGTAGTCTTGGTGGTCATGGTGTTGGTTATGAAGATTTTATACAGAACCTTCGCCACCAAGGAAATGGGATTTTTATCTGAATGATCCTTTTCCTCCAGAGCCAAGATTTACAGGCTTTACTACGTTCCACAGAGCCTTTTGTATTTTAAAAGCCAACAGTAGGTGCTTGAACATGATCACTCATGAATGTTCAACAGTAACTAACAAGTGCTCTTAGAGCTGTATACATCATTGTGATACAGCAGGTCTTTCACTATTGCATAGTAATAGATGGGAGAGCACCAGAGAGCAAAAGTAATTGAAATCATTCCTCATGAAATGTTTCAAGGTAGTGTCAAGGTGATGAATAAGCATTGATGAAAAAGAGTTTCTCACAACTCGCCCTCCTCACCGGAGGGATGAACACTGGTTCTTTCAAAGAAGGTTTTTTTCTTTTAACACTGTGTACTCGTTGCTACAAATCAACAGTCAATGCACAATGTAAGAAGGTTTTGCCCTGGAGATATAATTATTTATATTGTATACTTGTCAGCCTCGCTCGCTTGTTGAATGAAAAGTCAATACACTCGTATTTAAACTTTATTTAACCTGTAATTATGTGTCCTTTTGTAAAAAAAAAAAGAAAAAGAAAAGCTGTTGCTTGCTGTGAACTTTAAGACGAGTTTGCAGTCGGCTAACCTGTTTGGTCAGGCTAAATAAGGGGCATCAGCAAATTTTAGTGGATAAACGAGGAATCAAAACCATAAACATTAGTCCTCTTCTGCACTTGGGTTAGGGCTGATAAATTAATATAATCAATTAGTATCTACTTTAATTTTTTTATGTTGTTGCTAAAATCTCAAAATGAAAACATTCATGTTTTGACATACTGTACGTTTTCATTTGTATAGTTTTGTCTGATGCAATGCTTAACATTGAACACAATCTACTGAATTTAGCATAATACAGTATGCTGCCATCTAATATATTATTTTATTTATTTATTTAAGCTTTATTCAGGGATGTTTCAATAAGGGTAAGCCTCTTTAACATTTAGCTTTAACATTCAGCCTCATTAACACCAACGTGCAAACATTAAAATGTTAGCATGCTGGTGTAAGGACTTACACCAACATGTACCTTTACCTCTTGTTTTCTGATATCTAATTTGTTTATATTTTGATATTATTATCAACCATATTGTCTAGCCCAAGTCTGAGTTGTACTAAAAGAACTGTTTCTCTACCTGAGCTAGGACTCAGCAGGGGTTGTCTCTTGTTAAGAGATTCAAGCGTTCAGCTACATCAAAAGATGCATTTGATTTTAAAGAATAATTTGAATATATCACATCACATATTTTACAACAGACACCCTTGCCTTGCCTTGCAATCTCAGCCGAGTTGAGTCTCCTTGCAGTTGGGGCTTCTTTGAACTTCAACAAAATCAGTGGCCTGCATGTCTGGATGCAAACCCCTACTTTTGGTGCTGCCCCTACAGATGGTGTCCAAAACAACCAGTAGCTCCTGGTACCATGGATGTTGTCTAACTCCGGACATGTGAGGAATCAAGTTATAATGTGTCCCTGTGTTTTCCTCTTGAGATACTAAGTCATGTTAATGACTCCTCCAACTTGGGCTGGGGAAAAAAAGAATTAAATAATAATAATTATCCTTTTAACTTAAAGTTCTCCTTCAGACACATTCTAAAGTACATAAAAATGCTCTGCTATGACTTAGATTTTATTTAACATGATTTTCCTACATTGAAATGTTTTCAAAACTCTGAAAAGGGGCTGGAAGCACATCTACTCTTTCTCCCTCATTGAGAAATCCTGAATCTATGAATCACAGGCCTTGTGCCCTGCCCACCACCACTGCTTGCGCTAGGTTGAACATTGAAGGATCAGTGTGCATCAAGACGGCTACTGTTAGAGGAAACATGGGAGAGATTCAGCCATAATGTTACATGTTTGAACCTCAGTCAGACCCAGACTCAGATGAGGAGTCTGTTGTGCACCAACATCAGCGACTAGCAGACGTATCAGAATGGTAAGTGTAGTTAGCATCTTGTGTTTATGTTGTTTGTTAGCTTGTTAGCTTGTAACTGGCAGTGGCTGACACCGCGTTAGTGCTTGTGAAATGTACAATAATATCTGCTATGATGTTACAGTGTGTTCACATCTTGATAGACAACCAAGTTTGTCTGGGAACTGGCTCAGTGGCAGTAGTTGTATTTGCAAATTAGTCAGCGTTGGCTTTCATATTTGTGACGTACCAAATCCAGCTCGCCTGCTGTATGTTTGAATATCATATTTTTAGGAAGTGCACAGACATCGCCCCCTTCAGTAGAGGAATGTGAAAACACTTTTCTAGTGACAAACTTTAGACAGATACAAGTCAGTATAGTCCAGGTAAGACAGTTAAGGGGATGTAAACATAAGAAAAAACATTTTTAAGTGGAGGGGTCTTTAAACTACATCAATAAAAAGAGCAAAACTGAAGTCAGTATGCTATCTAATGGGTGGATTTAAAATATAATGAAAGGTAATGCAGAACTTCAGTTAAAACATGTTTCATTAATAGTAAAATCAATGACAAAAGTGACATTGGTGTCACTACATTTAAGCAATTTTCATTCACTGCATCCAAGCCTGTTTTGTAGTTTCTGGCAGTTAAATTCAGCTCATCTTACCTGCGAGGGTGTAAAACAAACAAGAGGAGATCAGAGGTGAGGGGAGGGGAAGGGAGAGCTTGTTTATTGGCTCGGAGCTCATTAGCATCACACCCATTAGCGTCCTGCCAGCTTGGCTGCCCCTCTCCGTCACTCAGTCCTCTGAGAGAGACTGGCTGTCAGTGCAGAGGCGGCCAACATGCCCCACAGAACAAATACACCCACTCCCAATTTTTGCTCAGTCTTTATTTATCCATTTGCCGTCTGTCTGTGTCTCAAGTATAGAAGACAGGTAAACAGATGGACAGGAGTATTGTAGCGAAACGCACCGATGAATTGCAAACATCCATTGTTAACAAAAAATCTTGGATTGGAATCCTTTACATGAAGGCTGTTTGTGATGATCTGGCAGAATGACTGACCTATTCATTATAGAAAACTGGATTTAATATTCAGTTGTCTGAATCTACATTTACTACTCCCCTCTCACTTCTTCTCTGTGCATTCTAATTTTCTCAAGCCACCAGAAGCTTTTTAATGTGACACCTTCATCCCATAACCACTGGTTTGTGATCGCTTTTGTTTATAGACTGTGATGATTTTGGACACATATTAAGCGGGGGTTGTTTCTCCAGAAATTCAAACACTTACCTTTGTGCATTCTAGTGATTTCTCACACACCAATTTGTGCCTTTTTGCATCTAATTATAGTGGAAATGTCTTGATTTCTGTATTTCTTTATGTAAAGAAAAGTACAAAATTCAGCTGCCAGGTGACAATTTAAAATATAATGGAATATAATGCAATAAGGCTCTCATGCAAGCAGGTCAAAATAAAAATCCCCTGCTACTTTCATGTTTTTATTGCGGGGGGTTCAAATGTTCTAAAAAGTGACAGGTGGCTGTACCCTCCATTCATCCATCCATCCATCCAAAATCTATGCCTATGACCTAGGTTCTGTAAAGGTCATCAGTGTACATGTGCGAAAGCGAACATTCACGTACCTCCAGTCTGTTCTGACTTGTCCATTATACTACACCACACCACACCACTACAATGCACCAACTGGTTCTGCACCGTAAAACCAAAATGGACGCTGAATTCATAGAGACATTGTATGAAGAGGGCTGCTGCTAACAAGGTTGGGAGGGTTACTTTAATTTAGTTACTTTTTACTCATTTAAAATGTAGTCAGTAACCTAATCCAAATTACACAATATTTGACGAATGTAACTTGATTACTTTACGTAACTTTTGGATTCAATACCAAATATGCAAGTAAAGACAAGAGGAAAAGAAATAACTTGCATTCTGCTGTTTGGACGTTTTCTGCTTTAAAGACAAAATAATGGCGAAATTTGTACCCGACGAAAGCAGTTTTTCAATCGAGGTCAATAAATTGGCAACTGTAAGGTCAGCTGTGGTTTCATGAGACACCAGAGTGATGTTGTGACATTTGTGAAGTATTGTAATGTGGTCGCGGTCGTAGGTTATATCATTCTTTATTTTAAAATGTGTTTTAAAATCAGGGCTGCCAGCATTTCAATGTAGTTTAAAGCAAGATATTGGTGAAGTCTGTGTGACATTACCCACATTCTTAGCATTCATGTTAATAATCATGGTTGATGATGAATAAGTTTAGCTGATTGGAAAACTTGCAAACCTCCAGACATCATAACCTAAATCAGGAGACAAAACCTAACCGGGGTATCTGGGGTCGCAATTACAGTCAGCCAGTCAGCGAAATGCTGGGGTACATGTTGGGTGGGAAGAGGTGGGAAATGAAAATACATCCTAATGACCCTCCCCTTCTGGCAGCTAATCTGATGTCATGGGCCAAATCACATATAACCTGTATGTAATGTGTGTAGTCAGATGTGCATATGATTCCAAAGAATGAAAACAGAAATGTTACAGTGGTAGTAGCATTAGAGTGTAAAAGACAGTACTTCCCCTTTAAGTGTTCACAGCAGAGTTGTGATTTCCACAGCAGAAGGAGATGGCAGAGGAATAAAGGTAAGAAACAGGCACTGGCATGGAAGAGTGAGATCTGGGCTCTGGTTGGCTACAGCCACCTATTTTCATCCAAGAGGATTTTTTCAGATGGTTTACTACTTTACACCAGATGGCTACAAAGAACCAGCAGACCAACCAATTTGCTGAATAAGGAGAAATATATGCTGTGTCAAGATTGAGGACAACCACCGACCATTGAGGAGTGAAGACAATTTCAAAACAGTTTTATATTGGAAAAGGTTGGACTGTTGTTTGTTGCAGTGGTGGAAGAAGTCATTTGTTTTACCTCAGTAGAAGTAGCTACTCTGCGGTGTATAAATACTCAGTTACAAAGTCCTACATTCAAGATTTCACTTAAAATAAAAGTACAAACTTAACTAGTGAATGTTTCAAGTAAAAGTTGTTTGGCAGATTGGTTCCTTTGAGAGAATTATCTTTCATATTAATGTAATACTATTACTGATGTTTTAACATGAGCAGCCTTCTAATTTTACTGCTGGTAAAGGTGCCAAGCACATTTTAACTATTATATTGAATGGTTAAATCTATAGCACAGTTTCATAATTTAGAAAATGATCATATAGGTTTTGCTTCTAAAATCAAGTAATCAGTAATTCCAGCTGAAAGATATAGTGGAGAAAAAGTGCGTAGAGTATTAGTCTAAAGTACCACGTAGCCTAAAATTAAAATGCTCAAGTAGAGTAAAAGTAACTCAAAATTGCACTTATGTAGAGTACATGAGTAAATGTACTTAGTTCTTTTCTATCAATGTTTTGTTGAGAATACAAAATTGCAATAAACACAGAGAATTCCAGGAGTTAAGCATTATACCTAAAAAAAAAAAAGTCATACAAATGATGCAATTAAAAAGTCTAACTTCTCTGCTACACACATTTATGCACAACCTTCCTCACTCCAACTTCATTGTGTATGATTATCTGGCTGGTACATGAATCTTAGTGTGTGTGTGTGTGTGTGTGTGTGTGTGTGTGTGTGTGTGTGTGTGTGTGTGTGTGTGTGTGTGTGTGT
>JBBPCS010000001.1:19633762-19653215 GCA_037974645.1 Hollardia meadi | reverse complement strand
ACACACACACACACACACACACACACACACACACACACACACACACACACACACACACACACACACACACATTGTACAGCTTGGTGTTACACTTCTGTCCTATTGTAATTATGAAGTTGCTACAAAGAAACTGACACAAATGTTAAAGACAATCCTTTCATTAGCTTCAGTAGAGAGGTTACCAAAAAGAGATTTGGTTTCAACATTTAACAATTGTCCCTGAACCTGTAAGTTGACTGTTGAGTCTCATTCCCAGGTCATCAAATACCAACACTTTGGGTTTTCTGGGGTGGGAGGTCTGGGTGGGCACCAACCAACAGCGTCACTCTTTGACGGCCCGGGAATGAGACTCAACATCTTACAAATTGCACTTTTAAAAAAAATGTTTTACACTATGAACAACTTGCTGTCAAACTCTGCATTATCCCTTCATTCCCTTCCCTCCCTGCCAAGCTGCAGAACCATAGCATCCATCCGGACGGTTATGTAGTCTGCCCCCAAAAGCAGCCAAGGTCAATTGCCTTTCCTGCTCCTCTCATCCTGTGCTTTATGTACCTTCACATCCAGGGAAAGAGAGCTGCGCTATTTCTGCTCTGCTGCAAGGTGACTGCTGCATCACACGAGCCACAGCCTTAGAAAGAGTGCTGAGCATTTCCTTTTAATGTTCGAGAAAAAAAGTGTGTAAAATTCTTGAATAAAAGTGAAATGCACCTCATTGAATTGTACATTGTAACTCGTTTAATCTAAAACAAACAAAAGAACCCTGAATTCCTAACCAAGGATATTAAAGGATTCATTGTTTATAGATTAATGTACCTTTGACTGATGTTAAGGGACATAAAACGGCCATGATGTGGGCTTTGAAAAAGCTACGGATCAATACTAACAACTCAATATTATTCTACCAAGGACTGAGATTCTTTTTTTTTTTTTTTGTGGCTTGTACTCTTTGTTTTGGAACAAAATCAATATTCCAATAAAAACTCCCGAAGCAGTTTGTGTCTTCAACTGCTCCTTTAATGCAAACACAAGCCCAGTAGTCATGTTGGTGGGTAGTGCGTCAGTAGATTTTAAAGCACAAATTCATAAATACTCAAAAAGCACACATACATAAGACACGAGTAATATTCAAAACAAATGAGATGTCCATGTGATGCTTGTTCGGAATTGTGGGACTAGAGGCTAAAGGATGGATCCATGCACAACAAGAGTAAATCTAAACTGCATTATATTTACTCTTTAATGTTTTGTACTTTTCTCCTCATTTCCATCCCTGATGTTAAAAAAAATAAAAAATAGCACTTTGGCTAATGTTCAGACAGAGACTTGACATGTGCTTGTGCTCCTCAGCCATAGACTACACAGCACTTGTATTCAAATGTAAATTTTGCTCCTGTGGTATTTAACGTTGAGATCATAATGATTTCATATTAGCCCTGATAGTATAATAGTAAGATTGTTCGTCGTGTAACCTTTCAGTTTCTGCATTCTCTGTGACACAATATGTTAAACTTCTAACAAAACTTCTAACATTTTACAATAGGATACCTATTATTATATAAGTGATAGCATATTTGGTGCAGCCATTTTTCATCCTTCCATAGATAACATGTTCCCCAGTCAAGTCTGAATACCCACAAACCCTTCTTTTTTTTTCTTTTTTTTTTCTCTTGCTCCCAGATGTCTCCTTACAGCTGCCATGACTGACTGCAAACTCATTTATTACAGGTCACAAACGCCAAGTGCTTCATTTCAAAGGACGCCACCCTCCCTCTCCTCGAGCACAAGTGAAAAATCGACCTGCAGGAATAGCATACAGGACACACCGCTCCATTAGCACTAAGCGGAGGCCGGCAGGGCCCAAAAGATGAGAACAGGGTTTGAGCGGGGGCAAAACAGGAAGACAGAGGGGACATTTCATTGTACCTCGAACACTGCTCTTGTACATATGACAATGAACTTTGAACTTGAACAGTTTTGTGACATCTTTCAATCAGCGTTCTTTCATTCATCGCAATGAATGTGTGCACAGCAGAAGCATAGACAGTGAGCAAGAACTCTATGAAATATAACATTATAATTCTTGGCATGAACAAACATGGCAACTCTTTGCTACAATTGTACTGACTGACTGACTGAGTAGTCTTTTTTAGGTTTGTTTTAACTTCATAAACAGTTGCTGTAAACCTTAACCCACATAACGCATCCCAAATCCTCGTATTTATTCAGGTGCACAAATCAAGATTTTGCGTAAAGTGTGTGTTCCGCTGGCCATATCCGATATCACTCAAAGCTTGTCTGTAATTACATTGTAAATGCAGATTAGCTATGAATATTTTATTAGGGGATTACTAAAAGAGGAAAGAGACAGAGAGGGAGAGAGTCGAGAGAAATCAGCCCTTTAACACACACCCACATGCTGAAATGCATGAAAAGCTCGTTTGAAGGTGGAGCTAGTCTTTCATGCCCAAGTTGTCAGCCTATTATCATCTTTTCATATGTTCGCCACCATTATTAACTTTGAGCAGGAATAGAAAAATAACAAAAAAAGTGAGAATAAAACACATCACTCCAATGTGTCAATGCGCTTCAGAAAAACACGGGAGACCAACTCTTATCATCCGACTTTCATTCTAAAACGTGGCGGTAATGAGTGTGTCTTAACAAAGATTAGCCATAATTTCCATTGTCATTTTAATGCTCCCACATTATGTGGAGGCTTACAAAGCCACAGATGAAGGCAGAGGGTGGGCAGAGGAAGAGGAAAAGGCAGACTAGTAGAGAGAGAGAGACTCTCTGGAGCTTGGATAGTCTGTCAGTCACCCTCTATTCCTCTTACCATGCAGCCACACAAACAAACACTGGCAGACACAATCACCAGACACACAAACGCACACACACACATATGTGCATGTCATCCAGACCCGCTGTCAACACATTTTGAAACCCTCAAAATGCGGTTGTCAAAAGGGGTCCGTGCCTGACAGCCTTCCTCAGCCCTCTAGGAGGATATAGAGGACAGGCACGCTTATCATGAAAAGAGTAGCAGCAACAACAAAGGGGCTCAAAATTCGAACAAAGTCACAGACATACATGATGCATTCACACTCCCGACATCTACATTGTTAAGTGAACACAGGACTGCAGGCTTCCAAGGCCCTGGATCTTGCAGATTTGCCTCATACTTTAGAGTGATGGCCCAGAGTAAAGGCAGTATGAGTGTGTGGGTATGTGCGTAAGTGTGTGGGAGTGAGTCTTGGAGTGTGAGGCACACTGGCACCAGTCTGCGCAGAAAAGTTTATGTGAATCCTATTAAAAAATGTATGAATTTAAAAAAAAAAAAAATATATGTGCCACACTTCAAACAACATGCAAATATGACAAGGAAACTTGGGTCAGAATATCACATTTGAAAATTCAATTGCTTGTTATGTTGCAAAAAAAAAACATTTTCATATCATATGTAAAGTAACATTTCTGTTAGTGTGTGTTTGTGTTGCTGGACCTATGAACCTTTTCTGACTTTGGGAATACACACACACACACACACACACACACAAACCAATGAAGACCAGAGGAAGCTTAGTCTGCCCGATGAGGGCAAAGTGTTTAGTAGTATTTAGGGAGTATATTGTTCAGCTAACTTTTGTTTCAATGCTTTTGGGGTTGGGTGAAACTAAAAAAAAGAATAAGATATTGGTTAAAGTTTCACTTGCTTGCTTTTCTTAATCGATAGAGTCATACTTTTAACACTTATATAAATAACACACTTTCCTTTTTGTACACAATTTACCTTGATAGAGTTGAATCTTGTAGCAATGGCAGTGCAGACAGAATAAGTCCAAGCAGTGTGTTTTCTGACTGACAGTTGTCTGCACTGTGCATGACCCAGCATCATTTGGCCTCTTTTCTTGGAGTGTTGTTTGTGTCAATCCCACTAAGGAAGGCTGAGTGGTAGCAGAAGCCCTGACAATTGTATTAGTTTTCATGCTGCAAGCTCTTCTTGGTGGCCCTAAATGCACAATGGCCGACCTAATTAAAACACAATGGATTGATTTAGCTGCTGCTGAAACTTAGTCCCCAATCTGTCTAGAATAGCCGCGGTATAATTGTCAAAGACATCAAGCAGGACTTTGCTCATTTCGTTGTTGCTGAGCGTTTGTTGCACTACCTTGCTAATGAAGGTCTTTGGCTGCTGTGTATTCAGCTCTCTGGTTTATAAAATGTTGCATGGAGGCTATCAGCATTTCTATTTGTGTGTCTCTCTCTCGCCGTCCTCCATTTTATTCTCTCACAAACACAGAAAAACTCAAAGCTCACTCAATTTACAGAATGCAAAAGAGGAGTCAGAAGAGCAGAGAAACATAGAGGGAGTGAAAAACAGCTAAAAAGCATTGCATTTTTAATAAGCCTTATCAAATCTGCAGTCATCTGATTGCTTGTAAACCATGCTCCGAACATAGAATTTGCATTTTAAACACACGGGTGATAAACAGCTATCAAAATGAAGCGTGTGCAGACATGTGCATGTACATCCAATTATGACTTCTGTCACATAAAAAGGACATTTAACAGCGGAGTTGAAAATGATGCATGGCAAAACACATGCACACGTGTGGTGCGTTTAGAACTGCAGGTGATAAATGAGGGTGAGGCGCTTGCAAAGGTCACATGGGATATGAACCAATCATTCCTGCTGGCTGCAGACAGTCTGACTGGTTATGAGCCCATCAACAAGTCGAAACTGGAAAACAATGTCTACAGTTGTGTCTGCAGAAAGAAGCAATAACAGTTCCCTCTCGTCATCCTTACCAAAGGAACCTGTGATCTAACACAGTTTGATACAAATGTAAAAGTCAGAAGTCCCTGCGGTCGTTATTAAGGGATATTACAGTAACATCACAGCAGACTATAAACAAAAAGGCACCATTATAGGGACAATAAGGTCATACACTCACTACTGAGCCACTGCACACAAACACTTTCAGTCCCTGTTGGAATATTAGAGTGATTTTTCATTAGGGAGTCTTGGGCCGCATTGTGGGTGCTACACATATATTATTGATGCCAGTGGTTCAAAAGCAGTTTGTTTGTGGAGAAGTGGGGGAGATTTATAGAAAACTTAATGGTTTCCACTACTCTTACAAAGAAGCCACTGTCTAGATTACACAAACAGAAGTTGTTTTTTTCAATAGTTGGCTGCAGGGTGAAATCCCCAAGAGAGGAACACACAATTAAAACAATGGTTAGAAACTCTTTCTATCATTGTTATTGAAAGGAAAGATCAACAAAAAAAACCCAGAAATGAGCAAAATGTATCATGTTAACCAAATAATTCACATCTTGTCTGTCATCAGGCAACTTTGAAAGCACATCTTCTCTCTTTAGTGTTAAATTGTATTAGTTTAAGAGAGTCTTCCAATTAGTGGATCAATGGCTTTATGTTGCTTCTCACCCAAACAGAGACAGAGCAGATGAAAGTGCAGCGGCTCACATTCCTTTTTCCAATAAATGGAAGTGGATCACCTCCTAATCAAAGGCGGCCATTCTTCTATTAAAAAGCCTGGTGGCAGTGGAGGGTCAAAGCTCCTTTATCAGGCGACAGCAGGCAAAGATATGACTGTAAGAGGACTTTGTGGCAGGCAGAGCTGTGTGGGCCACTTAATGCAACATCATTCTTTCTCTATGCTTCCGACTGGAAGAAAAACAAATGCACAAACAATATTGGAGAAGAACTGTTGGTCTTCTGTGTGGTGAGAGTACAAAAAGGAAAAAAGAAAAGAAAAAATAATTAATTTTTGGAATTGGAATTTTTTTTGGATAAGGGTTCTCTCTATGCCTCACTCCAAACCTTGTAAACATTTTTGAAATACCATGAGCTCACATATCAGCTACAGAGTAAAACTGCACTGTCATTAAATGCAGTCCAGTAAACAGTGGGTGCAAATATAAAAGCAAGGATGCAATATAGAGGGTACTATCGTCCAACCACCTCTTGAGGAGAATCCTTCAAAATTAAAATAAACTCCAAGTTTACTTTTAATTAAAAGAGCAGAAACAGCTGTTTATCCACATACTTATTGAGACACACACACACACACATACAGAGTTGTATTCAGAACAGATGACTGTGCTCCTGCTCACTACATATATGAATATGTATAATCACAGATAGAATTTTGGAATGTGGCCATACGGTTCAGAATGCATGTCTCACCTCTATCCTCCAGCTTTAGTGTAAAGCTGCGGTCAGATGAAGAGCAGAGTGCACTCTGTGTGGTGCTCTGTGAACACACTCACACCTTTCAGACATGCACGTGCCCTGCTGTCATGTGAAGACCTTTTCACTAATGTGAAAAGTTACATGCTTCTCTATGTGGGCTGGGAAAGTTACAGAATGTGTAAGCTCCTCAGCAGGAAACAAAAACTTATGGTGGTCTCGAAAAAGGTTTTGATTTTCAGAGTTGATAAATGACATGTTGGAGATACGGAAAACAGACAGCGATGGTGTGTAATCGTACATCATTTCGCCCGTTTATCAAAGAGTACACGCGCTTATAATGACTCATCAAGGGAGATGCACGTTTGTATCAAATAAGAACAACAAAACAAAACAATTGTGCCAGTGCGCGTTTTTCGCGTTTCCCTGTTTTTACGCGTCACGCCTCATTACACGCCCCAGGTTACAGCGAGCACACAAGAGAGCGAATCCAACACACTCGGACAATTCGTTCGCGCGCGCAGGTGCACACAAACAACACATGAGCGCACTTATATCTCATCACTTTGCCTTCCCCTCTCACAGACAGATCTTAATCCATCTTTACACCCAGATTTGTATAATCCGCGTTTCCCCGTGTGTGTGTGTGTGTGTGTGTGTGTGGCTCTCTGACACTCTTTTGTGCTCTTTTAAGCACACGTTTCACAAGATTTGGAGCTGTAGGTATCAGCCCGTCTACGTGAAAGGCAAACGCCACTGCCACCTTCATGCTGGACCCGTTTCTGAGAAATGCATCGAGCAGGTTTGTCGGAATGTAGTTCCGTCAAAAAGGAAACTGTTGTTTTATTTTCTTTTTTTGTTTTATTGAATTTCCTGGTATGCAACTTATTTGGGCACGCGCTGCAAAACATGATTATTGGCAACAAAAAGTGTCGATGTTAGTGAAATTTACTAAAATAACAGAAAAAATTACAATCATAGCTATGTTTTCTGAAATGCTTCCAACAATTATGATTACTAAATTTTAAAAAAATGTTTCTTGAATAAACCGCCATTTCCTTCTCATGAGAAGGGGGCTGGGTCACCTCGAGACATGGATCCATGTTTCTCCAACATTTCTTTAAGGTGAAACAGCACAGCAAACACGCTCACTCTCTTTTTTTTTAAGTTTTACCGAAATACCCAGAGTTTGGAATAATTCATTTGACTGCATGTTTTCACCATTGTAGCACAGGGCAATGTTCTGTGCAAGAACATGATAGGAGGACACGCATCTTTTACTCGTCTCCCAATTCTAAACCGCATCCAACCTTTTAATTCAATCCCCCTCTGTTCATTTTAAGGGTCAACTGGACGCGGATCTTATTAACCACAGGTTACAGCGGTGGGCCTGTGCCTTGTGCGCATTCACTGCTTTGTGAGATCACATTTGAATTGCAAAAAAATTATATTGTCTGAAAACATGTTTCAGCTCTTTTTGAGATTTTTAAACATGAGACCAGGAAGGCACAATGAGACGGAACTCTCCACTCACAAAAAACAACAACACAATGACCACAAAAAGGATGCGAGAAATAATTTGACACAAAACGGAAATAACTGTAATTAATATTGCATCTTTTGCAGATTTTCAGCTTAAATAATGAATTGAAAGACTTTCAAGCCGTTAGACCCGAGATTATGCGATCATTGGATCCGTTTTGATCCGGGTTTTTTTTTCAATTTATAGGCTATGCGTTGTTTTATCCCATTTCCTCCATGATAACATATCATAAAGCAGAGGAAGGAAAACGGATGCAATAAGCAAACGTGTGTGAATTACAGACATGTCCTTGTGTTTGGTGTCACAGTCCTGAAGGTGTTCATGCATCATGACGATGATGAGGGTGGTTTTGGTATTTGTTATTTAGAAGCCCACTAATCCCTCTCTCTCTCTGTGTGTGTGTGTGTCTCTGTCTCTCTCTCTCTCTCTCTCTCACTCACACACACACACACACACACACACACACACGTTCACTCGCGTACCTATACTTCCTTGTGCGTAAAGAGCGCCGCTGCACTGTAAAAACGGTACTGACATTGCCCATGTGAACGTGCTGTGCGCTACAACGCTCATTGTCAAACGGTGGTCCACAGGATCCCCGAGGGGAGTCACTATAAAATGAGGAATAATGTGATTTCACGGTAATCCGCTTTGCTTTTTATCCCGATTACAGAATGCATATGAATGAATGTTCGCCACTGTTATCGGCCTTTGTACAGGTTACAGAGTTACACAGATCAGTAGCCTACTAAAACACAACAACGGTATCTCTAAACAGGTACTTGCAGGACTTTCAACTTAAAGTAGTTTGATCAAATATGCGCCCTTGGAATGACGCTTAGCAGAAGCGCAGAATTATTGAATACCACCCG
Source organism: Hollardia meadi (assembly GCA_037974645.1). Classification (NCBI taxonomy): domain Eukaryota; kingdom Metazoa; phylum Chordata; class Actinopteri; order Tetraodontiformes; family Triacanthodidae; genus Hollardia; species Hollardia meadi. The sequence goes on along the minus strand of JBBPCS010000001.1, from coordinate 19,644,580 downwards.
CTGTTCTACAAACCGATATTTCAAATAAATTTTTTAAAAAAATCATCGAATCATCTCTACTTTTATTGTTGTTTATGAATAAACTAGTCTGGAGGTAAAGACAGAACAAACACAAGAAGGAACTTCTGAAACAGAGTCGTGCACCAGACAGCCCGTCTATCCACAGGAGGGAAGACAAGAGCACAGTAGCCTGTTGTAAAGCGAAGCTGTCACTTCTGTTTATCCACACTGTGTCTAAAGGACGCGTGTGTTGGACATTAAATGCTCTCCTCTCCCTCCAAATTCAACAGTGCCGCTCTGTGCACGAAGAAGACAGAGCAAGTCACTCACTTGGATGCGCCCAGCTTATCACAACAAACATGTTCAGCGACAACCTGGTCTCCGCTCAAAGCAACACCTGCGTGTCAGTAGCACGGTGCTCTGTACTACGTCAAACCCTTTTCAGGTGAATGTCAAGGGTGTGATTTTGACGTTTCTTCTAAAATGACAGAAGGCGCGGAATTGATCTGCAAAGCCCTAACGCCTTCGGTAGATGCGTAAAATAACAGCAGCAATGGGAAACTATGCAGGATTGATAGATGTGCCACCGCGCTCAGTGCGCGCCGTGGCCAGCTCCACGGATACACACAACTGCGCGCCGAGGAGCAGACGGATGGCGTTCACTCACCTGATTGTGAAGAGCTAGACCCGAATAACAGGCAAGTCAGGAGAAAGCCGAAGCAACACGGGGCAGTCGTTGGTTTCATTGTTGTGCTTGGCAATTATCTCCTTTAAATTCACATGTCCGGCAGCGTATCTTTCCTTGAAACAGCCAGAAAGGATGAATCGTTTGCGACTGAAGCCTCTTCAGCCTGTGAGTTTGGGGACTTGAGTCGCTTTGGACTAAGTTTACAGTTTGTCCGACAGTCCTCCGCCTCGTCCCTCCGCGCCTGTAAGTCTAATTAGCCACTGGCGTAAAAGCAGAAACAGTCGAATATTAGTTTCCCACGCGCGCACTTTAAAGCTTGTCTAAGCAGTATAAAGCAGTACTCATGCCATTACTCCCCGACTTGGATACAGTGTGCAGCTGTAGACTCGTATTCTTCAGACACACCTCCAAAGCCATGAACTCCTCCTACAGACACTGTGATTGGCACAGGTGCCCGACGATCACCCTAAACCCCACCAGCCACAACTCCATACGCGCTGCCATTAGTTGAAACAAGTTGCCAAAACCCCATGAATTTGTGCGTCTGCTCCGTTGCACCTGTCACACTGAGCACAGTCAAGAAAAATGCTGGGAGAAGGATTTATAGGTGTAATGAGTGAAATAGACCTGAATATCACACATAGGTGGCCGGTCCATTTTGAAGGTCTCCTCCTGAATTGATCATAAAGCCTCATTTTGGAAGTGTTGTCGATTTAATACTGAACTGAACTGTCAGCATTGTTCTTTATGAGTGTTGTGAGAGTCTTGTCCAGTACTAGAAAATGTTTCATTATATTATTATCAGGTTTACAGTGAATTAGATGTTGCTGTTGAAGCCTTGACAAAATATGTATTCCTCCTATACCTAAAAGTTGCTTCATTTTAAAAGACTGTGAACAGCATGATCAGACAATGAGAGGAAGGTTATTTGACAGCTAAACTATAACCCAAACTCATCTTAAGCGAAGATTTCCATTTTTCCTCAGCAATCAGAGTACATTACTGTTGACAGGAATATCTCTCCATATCCAGGGTAATCATTTCCTCAGGGGTGGCTCAGTGAAAATGACACAAATAAAAGTCAAAAAGAACGTTTAGATAGTGATATTATTGTGCTCACAGAGCTATTTGTAATAGTTTGTAAGCCGTGACTTTGCAGTGGCAGAAAAAATAACTAAGGAAATGGGAGCATATAGGAAACAATGTGACAAAAGGTTATTGCTTTCTGCACCAGCTGCTGCCTTTACTTTTACACTTTAGGAGAAGGGTGAAGGCATCCTGGAGTTACAATATGCCCACACATCTGGACAGAAATCATGCTCTCTGACTGTCCCCCAACCTCTACACACACACACACACACACACACACACACACACACACACACACACACACACACACACACAGTGTGTTATGAAGTGTGACCGGGAGTTTGAAATGGAACAAAATACTTCTTTTTTTAATGTTTGTGTGAGGCTTGGTTTAAATAAAGTGCAACAAATAGTTTTCTTGTCATCAGATTCATTCACTTTAACAAATTTAGAGTTCAACTTTATTTACTCAGATAAAAGAGTGAAATAATTCAATTTTATATTCAAATTTGCATAATTAAGTCACCTATTTAAAATACAACACAGTAGACCCTTATGATATTAGATTTAAATACCGAACTGCTGGCATGTTCTATCACAGTGGGGTCTTTTAAGGGGGAAAAGTATAATATTTATGATCTTCTGAAAGTGGCTGTTCGCTTTATTATGACTGGAGGAGGCAGTTTGCTTTCCTCTTAATTTTCCATTACATCAAAGCCTAAGAAATAATCGACTCTGGTCCAAACATCCTTCTTTTAGCTATAAGCAGGCCACTCCTCCCCAGAAATCATTCAAGGCTTTTGTTTGCTTGTAATAGGGAGGCATACTGCTCGCCCACACACACACCCACTGCCCAGACCTGGTGCTTTTTTTTCTGATCCTGGAACAGGCAGCTGAACTTCCCCCAAGCCGAGTGTACCCAACACCTTAAGAAAATACGATGCAGACAATTTTCACTTTGAGGAAAGTCAAAAGGCTCTGTTGTTTTCAGCTTGGTTGCAGAATGAATAGTGCACTGAACTGTGAGGGGCACTTCTTGAACCTCCGCTGCAGTATTGACCCTTCACCAGTGGGGGGCAGTCCATTTCTCACCTCATAGGTCATAGGACCAGCGGAGTGACACAGTGGGGGGGTGGGCAATCCAAGCTGCCACCAACTAGTTTCCTGACTCTCTGTGTGACATTGGCTTCCCATCACACGCTCGCTTTATTAAATATTCCTCGGCAGAAATGAGCTTTTAATATCACTGACACCACAAATTTATTAAGAAATATGGAAAAATGAGATGTGGCAGCAAGCTACGAGGAGAAGCTTCGCTCTAAATATGCCCCAAATGGCTGCCGTTTATCATTTTTAATACCAAAAATGCAATTTAGCAACGTTGTGTATTTTCATTAAACATAACGCTTTAAGAGGCACCTTCTGACAGTATCACCCTAATGCTGTCAATTAGGTAATTTATTCCAGGGGATTATGAGAGGGAATGAGACGAGGTGTTATGTGTTCTAGGCGTTCCCCGGTGCCTGCTGTACAGCTAATCTAATACATAACCCCCTGATTTGTTTAATGGATGAGACTTTGCTGCTGCAAGAGGAACGCCAATAAAAGTCGGGGCCCTCCAGAGGCTATTGTGCCTCATAATGATGCCAGACACACAATGTGAGAGTTATGAAGCAATTTTTTATCATGCGGCACATTGTTTTGCTCTGTTGGTGCCGTGCAAGTAAAGGCAATCTCTCCCTGCAGCATTGCACCTCTCCCCCTCACTTAGATAAACCTTCAGTATGATAAAGTGTCCCAGCCACATGTTGCAGAGATGAAAGAAGTTTCAGATTTAAATACGTGTTCTGGCCTGATGATTTTGCCTGTTAGTCATGGCCGACTTAGACTTTTTCTTTTCCTTTATTTTTGGATTTTATTCTACTTTTATGCGTTAATGCTACAGTAGCTACCCAAACACCAGTAGACATTTCACACATTCAGACAGAAACACAGTCATAAAGCCTTATTAATTGACGAAGGCTGAAGAAACAGTAATGTATGTTACATGACAGTGGGGAAAATGAAAAATAGCAAAAGCTGTCACAGACTGCTGCTTGCTTCTATGTACAGTGTCCGACAGTGTCCTTAAAGTACTATATTAAGAGTGTGGTTTAAAATAGATAAAATGTCTCAACAGCAAACACATGAAGGAAGCATTCGGTATTAAATTGCATAATACGTACGTATGTCATATGCATCTAAACAAAAGATCCTCTGAAGGCAGATAGCAGCATGGGTCTTCTTTCATATCTCTGAGTGCCCCTATCTTTCCAAAACTATAAAGGAGAAAGAAGATGAACATTTCTGTCAAAAAAAAAAATCCATTTCTTAGATGCTGCAAAAATGTAGAGGTGTTTGTTATTGTCAAAACAAAGTGGTTTGTTGAATAGATAACGCTGTAGTAGTCTGAGGAAGACACCCCAAGAACTAAAAGACTACCAAAAAACCTCAGAATATTTCAGTCCCTTTTATACAGCAATGGCATGTGAATTTAATATCAGTAAGCCTGCATGCACAAAATCTAAATATATTTGACAAAAAGATTCCATTTTGTCCCATTCGTTGTTTTTTTTGTTTTGTTTTTTGGCAATTTTAATTTAATTGATGCTCTGGTTTTACCTCAACTGTCTAATCCTATATGCTTGTCCTTGATGAGCAACATAATCATTAGAATAAATGTTGAGCTGGTTCATTAAACCAAAACAATTCACCAGCTTCGGCTTGAATCCATAAAGCCATAAACAGTGACACTGTTGCTTACTATTTGCATCAGCTTTGTATGCATAACTAACATGATGTATGCAGCATCGGTTTTCGTCATGCGAACCGGGAAATGTTGAGTAACAGAGCCGAAATAAGAGAATTTGTACAATAAACCAGTCTGAATTCTCATTGGTGTATCAGGGAGCTGAAAGCTTTGTGACTCACATCAGATGATTAGTTTATCATAGAAGAATTCAAAATGCAGATCAGTGGAGATGGTAGCGTAGAGATGTACAGTGTAGATTTAATTATCTCAAAACGATTGTAGCTGCTGATGATAGATAACTTTGTTATCAACAGCCACAGTGAGGTGACTAATTGCCCTCAGGGTTACATGGCATTAGACTTGTTGCGTAGGTTCAGGCATGAAATCTGTCCATCACACATGTCAGTATCACTTTTTCCTGATGGAAATGACATTAAAATATCCATCCATCCATTATCTATCACCGCTTATCCTCATTGCAGGGTCGCGCGGGGCTGGATCCCAGCTTGAGACTGAAATGTGAATACCTTAAAATCTTCATTCATTCAACTTCAGGGTTGGTTCAAACTTGAGAGCAACATTCTATCGGTCAAAGTCCTATTTTGGAGGCAGCTGAACCAGTTTTTGTGAACAGTAAATCTAAAAGTGACAACCTGTGTTGGAGGAAAAAATGTGCGTATGTTCATCAATGCAGTAGTCCAGCTGGGAATGAGTCATAAAAAGTGACTTCTTTTTTCCAGTGTAATCTTTTCACACTCCCCTGAGGTAGAGGGAGCAACAGGAATAATTTGGCTTTGTGGGAGACTTTGTTTTGTCCACGGCAACGGATGTATTTTTCTGAGTAAGCGCATTGTACACGTAAAGCTTATTTCCCTCCATTTTTTTTTAAAAAAATTCTCAGCAAACTCATGTGGTGGCTAAAGAGTCAACTGAAACTCTGACTAGCTCTGCATGAGCCTGACTCAGTGAGCAATAAGCAGCGTTAGCGCATTACACACACATGATTACGTGGCCATTTCCTCGGCGAATGAGTCTCATCAGAAGTCACTGAAGAAGCCACTGAGTGTGTAATTGTTTCCCATTAGGGGAAACGTTGACTGCCATTGAGTCGTTTCTCACCGCAGAGTTTGCTGACGGATGCTCGCTGTCCACTGAGTAGAGTGCGCTAAATTCTGCTGTGGGTTGTGATGGACTTGGTCAAAACCTCAAAACCACCCGATCAGTTCAAGGGTGAGGGTGATGCATCATGTTTCTTCTTTTTTTTCTCTCTCTCTCTCTCTCTTTTATTGAGAAAGCAACTGCAGGGCAAGAGCTCATATGTTTGTTGATTCACTGAAGTGACACCAGACTTTCAACGTTATTATCAGTCATATCAAGGCCTGCGGCACTAATGCCACCAGATGCAGTCAGTGCTCTTGACGCAGCAGTGTGTGACTGTATGAGCATGTTTTTCTTCCTTCTTTTTTTAATGCACATATTTGCAGGTTTTGAAGGTCTCAAGTTTGGGATTATCGCAATAAAAAAAAAATGTCCACAGTGCTCTTGTGTGTATGGCTTTGCTGAAAGGTGTTATGTGCACATGTTGACAATCCTTCCTCTTTCAGTCTGCCTCTGCAGCAACACACGCACACACACATGCTGTCTCTCTCTCTCTCTCTCTCTCTCTCTCTTTAAGGCCTCCACTGCAGTGATGAATAATCGTTAGCATGCAACTTGTGAAGGTGTTGTAAATTGGATCGCTTACATTGCAAATTACAGTCGGGTCAAAAGTTCAAATGAGGCCAGGCATGCATGTCAAGCAAGACCTGAGGATGAGGAAGAGAGGACTTTTTTTCAAGTTATTAATGACTGCCTGAGATGGGCTTTGCTCCTGCACCGTTAGGCGGACAGGAGGAATAATCAGGTTTCCTTTACGCTGCTGCCATCCACAGGACAGATGTGGAAGCGTCAGCATCAATGCAAGGGAGGAGAGAGGGTTATCTCTATGGCTGTTATGTTACTCCAGATACAGACAGACAGACAGACAGACAGGTAGACAGACAGGCAGGCAGGCAGACAGATATATTAGAATATAATTGGCCAATACAGACAACCTAGTGGGTATAATGATCAAGGTAAAAATGGAAAATTATAAAGAATTGAATATTGAGATGCTAAAGAAGACAACAATTACAATTGTAGTCTCATTGGTGTTCAAAAACAAGAAAGACAGCATGCTGCTTGGATAGTCATATTTGATTGCAACAAGTCACCACTGGATGGCAGTAAGCTAAAGGGTTTAAGATGAGTACAAGTGGTTAAGGGACAGCAACTGCAAAAAGAAAAAAGTGTTGTTTTGACATATTGGCTAACTTAAATGTGTTTGTTTGTGTTTGTTATTACGGAGGATGGACAGAAAGAGTGAAAGTGACAGATGGGGTTCGAAATCAAATCGTGAAAGCGTCAATATTTTTGACAACCAAGGAATAAGACTTAACATCTTACAAATCACTCACATAAGAATAAAACAGAATTTGCAGGTTACAAATAGTTATTAAGGGATGTTTTAAAACATTTTGCAGTTGTATAAAAGTGACACCATACATAGTGAAGACTCACTGCTTGAACACTGCCTTTTCCAAGTAAAGCAGGAAGGAGATACAGCTTGAACTCACCGTACAGTGGAAGAATACATGGCTGCTCATGTGAAATAGATCTATTAATAAACAGGCTTTACCGTATCTTACATTCTTGTGAAATCATTCAGCATGAAATGTAATGGCCCAAGCTCTCGTCCTAAGAAGCGAGAGCGGAAAAGCTGAGCTTGTGGTCAGTGTATCTGGATATGAACTCCATTCCCATTTGGGCTATTTTGTCCTGTTTCGGATTGGTGACTTTGTTAATGGAACCTATTTTAAAGCCCCAACATGCAAACTCAGCACCAGATACAGTACAAGTCACAACCTCGTGCTGAGTTTGAATTTACATAAACAGGCCACACAATTCAGGAACTTTAAACAAATGAAGTGAGATACAAGCATTGGCCTGATATTTAAACCAGTTTAACCAGCAACCTAGCAATATATGACGTCATCATATATTGGTTTCAGGTGGATTTCCAGCATACTTTGACAGCGACACACCGCTTTGAGTGACGAGATTGAAGAAATACTTCTGTGACAGTGGCCACTGTGGTGTGTCACGGCATTTACTGTAATAACAAAAGAGAAATTTTAACTTGAGAACATAGAACGACATATGTACATATTACATTAATTATCTGTCATTATCTGTAATTATCATGCCAGATGTGAGAGAATAAATATTTTGAAAATGGTGATAAAGAGAGCCATGCATTGGTGTTGAGCTGACCTTGGTTAACCTCACTGAGCGATAACAGTAAAATGGTGCATTTTCATTTACACCGCTTGATTTCTTCTCCAAAAGAATAAAATATATTGAAACTGATAAGCAATAAACTAGGAAATCCGAGAGTTTTGGTTTACAGGAAGAAACCGCTGCACATTGAGCTAGTTTCAAAACAATCATATTTCAAAGTGGGTCTCCTGGGTTGGTGTCATAATGACCCAAAAGTTAATCCTATTTATTGGAATAAATTCCTTATTCTGAAAGACTTATATAAAGTTTTCATTTATACAGTCCATTATTAGCTCTGGCCCAGCCAGGTCAGCCCTTTCACTTGTGAGAAGTGTGTCAGTCTTCGCGTCTTGAGTATTCTCCAATGTTATCTTGACCCAAACAAACCACAAGAGAATGTGATGAGAAGTGAAAAACACAAGGTGAGAAGTGTGCCAAAAGTACTTGCACCACCTGTTAATTATTGACTTTCTTTCTCCTTTTTTTCCCCCTGAGTTGCAAGATAAACTGAATGTGTGAAATACTGATTCTTGAAAGCAGCGTCTCCACTAAATAAATAGCTCAACAGCACCTACTAATTACTGTTGAGTTGTTTGATGTTATTGTCGCAAACTTCTACAAGTCTCCTCTAACCTCGACCGCAGCCAATTTTACCTTGAAATGGTGTTAATTTATACTTTTTTTAAACCAGCTTTACACACAGAAAGAGAAAGAGAAACACCACACGTTATCTTTTTAGCACAGAAATTTCAATTTACTTTACTTTTTTTTTTTTTACAGCCCCGTCTTTCATTTGAGAAACCGCTTACATCATGATTGCAGGATTACCAGCAGTGACAACACTTCAGTTTTCTCAGAAGTACAGTAATGGCAAACCCTCAGAGTCACACTCAGCATCATTGCGCAGAAACAAGTGTGAGTGTGACCCACTGTGCTGATACCTTAAAACACACACATTGGCAACAAAGTGGAACACAAAGGTGCAACGATTCAAAAACGGATTTCAGTTTGAATGTTACGGTTCTGTCAAAACCCTGTCATAACCAAAGGTATTGTCGAGACAACCCGAGTGTTAAGGTGGGACAGTGAAAGTAGTTTGATGTGATGATGGCTGATGATAAACTGCAGAAAAATACAGGTGCAGGGAAGGGGGCCGACACACTCTCCTCAGCCCACACTCAGCAGTGACTGTGATGCAAATGGAATAACTTAAAGGACTGACATTTACTTTTGCACTTTGGTTTACAGTATGTGTGGTTGCCCTTTAAATCACTTGTGATCATTTTGAGCATGACTCCTTCTGTCGACCCCTTTTAGGTCCCACCCCCAAAAAACTGAGAATATACTCTGCAGAGGAATAACAACGGAAAATGATGAAAGAAAAATCTACAGTCCAAACAAATCTATTTTTGGAAATGTCAGTTATCATATATGCTTCTCGGTCCAAAGCTGACTGATTGAATTGATGAAACTCCCTTGTCTTTATTTGTCTGTGTAAAAAAAAAGAAAAAAAAAGGTTCGTGCTCACTTTTGTTTCCTGTTTTCAGTTCAGCTAATTGCAGCTGTGTATCCATTTATGTCAAACCACCGGTGCATGTATCCCCACATCCCAATGCCAGGTTCCTCCAGTGAACCTGTAGCTGTCTGCTTCACGACAGCCTTGAGCCTGTGTCTCTCGCTTCCCGGTATATTTTCACAGTTCAAGCTGATCAGCAGGTGTGCACTGCTCTACAAAAAAACCCCACTTTCTCTCTTTCTGTCACATTCTCTATCTTCCTGTGTCAGATGCATTCATCCCTCTCTCTCTCACTCTCTATATCTCTCTGCCTCAGTTTCTCTATTATTGTCTCTCTCTTTCCCACTCTCCGTCAGACTTACCAAGAAGCATCTACTCTGTATGGGCTGATGTCCACTCTTGGCTACTTGCCCGACTTTCTGCTTTTGCGCTTTCTTTAACTGTTTTGCTCTTCGTCTGACTTCCCCCACTGTATTCTCATAGGGTCAGATGCAGCTGCATATATTGTTTTGGTTTTAAATGCTTCTTTTAATTTGCCTGTCTTTATATGTGTTGTTCACACACGCACGCACACACGCGCGCACACACACACAAACACACACACACACACACACACACACCACTAGACATGGCTGCATAACGCGGGTAAGTAAAGGAAGGAAAGCGGAAGTTCCCCCACAGTTACTTCCTCCCCACATGAATATTGCGACCTCGCTCTTTTAAGCGCTCGACCACAAACCAGCCCCACATTACCCAGAGGCCTTTGCAGTGACAGCCTTCCTCACCAGCATGGTGTCTGTGCACAGGAGCTCAAAATCTTGGCCTTGAAAATCTAAACCAGCAGCTTCATTTCACAGCTAACTGCAAACGCAGATAGAATTTCAGCAACTTTGTGGGAGTTAATCTGTTTACTTGCATGGATTTAAAAAAGATTTTCAGGACCTTTCATTCCATTGCTACCACTATAACAGCACTGCCACTGACCACTTTACATCAGTCAAGTGGACTGACATAGGTGTAAGAACCACCCATGGCAATGAAGCCCTAAAAACACCCAGAATCCCCGACAGATTCTCAAAGCTACCTCTTCCACAACCACACCTCCAGTGTTTCAACACTGACATCACGCCAATCAGTAACTGAATTGCATTGATCTTTTGCCAAAAACGAAGCAACACTACACCTAATGTATGTGATACCACATTTCTGCGGCACTCCGTACTAACTTTTAAAATATGGGTGTGTGACAGAAACGAGCTGGGTGTGTGTGGGTTGTCATACGTGTGTGCATGCATGTTTTTGCTGGTGTGTGTGTGTGTGTGTGTGTGTGTGTGTGTGTGTGTGTGTGTGTGTGTGTGTGTGTGTGTGTGTGTGTGT
>JBBPCS010000001.1:19611322-19633662 GCA_037974645.1 Hollardia meadi | reverse complement strand
TGTGTGTGTGTGTGTGTGTGTGTGTGTGTGTGTGTGTGTGTGTGTGTGTGTGTGTGTGTGTGTGTGTGTGTGAAGTTTCAAAGGCCAGTCCAAACATCCGCTGCCACCTGGCAGGAAAAACAGGAATGGGACTTGTCACCCAGCGATTGCACAACCTTGCTCTGGATTCACACTCGGCTGAAAAAGATCTGGAGCTGCTCCCTGCTCTGTAACTTGACACCCAGAGGACAGGCTTCACCGTGTAGACAAAAAAACGACAATTCTTACAACATGCTCAAAATTACAGTGACAATCCAGGGTGTTGCTTTTAAATGTCAAGATCATACATCATTCTTGAGTGAGGTGTGTATTAACCAGTTAGTCTGTAAGTAAAGAAATCAATACTTTATTTTGATTCGACCCCGCCAAAGGTTCTCTTTCTATAAAGCCGTATTTATTCACAGTATATTTGTCTCAGCCTGGTGAACTCTCGACGTGCTGTGTGAATGTTTATCAAACTACAGTGCCACTGAGGTGTTTTCGGTGTTAATCTGAGTGTGCAAAGTGTGTCTGTGTACATAGGTGTGGATGGCAGTACTTTCCAATGCTTTTGACACCTTCAGACAGCTCTTATTGTCTAGCAGGGGCTGCAGAAGAAAAGGCATGGGCAGTGGAACCCAACAGAGGAAGTTTCATAACTTGGGCCACAAAGCTGCCTTAACCTGCTGATCTTCGGTCAAATCTGCAAAACACTTAGCTCTCTTTCTCATAATAAGTCTGCACACAAAAGTCTGTATTAAAAGTACAAAAGAATGAATAAAAGCAAATATTAGACATGTGAGTGACTTATAATTAGTAGCATGCTAAATGTGACTCTGCTGGACTTTTCTGATGTCAAATACCTGTGAGGAACAAAACACACTTGTCCACTGCAGATCTGATGGCTAAAATGGCTACTTATCATGCAGGTCAGAGGAGAATGTCAAGACTTCTTCGATTTGAACCTTACTGAGCATCCTGTTGTGGCCACAGTCTACAATTTTCATGGCTCCAGCAGGTTCACATGCCATCCTCTTTACTAAGGGCTCAAAAAAACATGACACTGACCCAAACTCAGACCCAAAGCACTTTCAAATAATCAAGTATTATTGTATGAACGAATAGCTCACCCTTTACTCCACTTAACAACACAACACACACAAACGCATGATGAATCACTTATAGGTTGGCTGACTAACTACAAAAAATATTTCAAAGAGCTCGGTAAACTCTGTGGTGTTTAGTGTGTGAGTGTTCTATTATTATTTTATACAAGAATGATTTCTTTGAAAAACTTTAGCAGACTGTCCTTCGCCATTCCTTTAAAATGATGGGGTTTTCAGACTGTGACTACGGTGCATCACACGCTCACCTGAACTACAAGCTGCAGCTCACATAATGAAGTGGTGATTTAGCACTCAGCAAGAGGAAAATACATTACAGTAATGGCTGACTTTTATCCAAAAGCAACGTCTGGTCTTCGTATAGAAAACAATAATTAGTAACAATTCAAGTTTTTTGTTTTTTTCCCCTCGATGATGATGGCACTGCCACGCAGCTCTCAATTTCTTTGCATTCTCAATAAAAACTGTTAAGAATGTAGGAGAATGTTAATACTAGATCAAAATGAATGCAATAATCAGTCATAAATCTTTTCCACAATACGTAGATTTTGTGAGACAAAGCTTTCTGCCAGAAGAGGACCACAAAGTGAAGGCCAGTGTATCAGCACCAGTCAAACAGAGATCTGAATAGGAACAAACAATCAACTGACATGTAGGTAAATCTTAAGGAATTTTAAGATGAAGAGATACAGTTTGGAGTCTCTTCAGGGTTTATTCAGTTTTGGCACCGCCTTCAGTCAGCTTTGATTTTGTGTGTGTTTGCTGTGTGAATATGCGTGTGTGTGTGTGTGTGTGTGTGTGTGTGTGCACGCGCATGTGCAATACACACATTAAAGAAGTAAGGGGGTGAAGAAGGCTTCTCTGACATTTAGAGGCTTCAGCAGGCTCCATGCGCCCACTTGTTCATAGACAAAGACTGGGGAGGAACAAACACCAGTCACTCTTCTGAAACTCAGGCTGTACAGGATGGTGAAGCAGGTCTGGCAGCACAACCAATTTCTAGAAATTATTGTTTACGTAGACAAAGAAAATTTTGCAAATAGCAAAGACTCGCTCAACACTGTACTAGAACTGAAGCCGCCAATTTTTCACAATTTGCTTTATAATATTTATTTTCATTTTTAGGCAATAAATGTCATATTAGTCAATGTTCACAAGAAGTTAAACATTTCAGAGTAGTCAGCCCATTGATCTCTATGATACAAAAACATTTATTATTATTATTATTAATAATAATAATGTAATAAAAAAAGGATAATTTGATTGCTGCCTTTAGTCTGTTTCATATAGCTCTGCTTTATGTCTGCAATGGACCATATGACTGATATGACTTGTTATCTGAACTTACATAAAATTAACACCAGCTTGCTCTATTAGTAAGTTACAGTGTGGAGGTAACCCCAGTGCTTCACAATCAGGGCTTAATTGTCTCAATCTAATTATCTGTTCCTTTCCAGAAGTCATGTCCAGGAAATTGGCCTATTAAGGTTTAAATGGAAAATTCACCCTAAAATAGACTTCACACAGTGTGTTATTTTTCATGATATTGTACAGAGCAGCTGGTGAATTTGAATGAGTATGTCATTAAGCCAAACAGCACGGTGACAGACTGTGGTGATAAAAGTATAGTAAATTATACTACAAAGTTGATTATAACATACTATGATCGAGGTCGGGCTAAGAAGAACACATTTTCTGATAAAAACACACTGGGAAGTGTCGCCTGATTATTTCATCAGTTCACTACTTGATCCTTGTCTGTGTTTTTGGATTTTGACTTTAATGTGCAAAACCACTGTAATAATTTTAATTCTAATGGGGCTGGATTTTCCCTTTGTGTTCATGGTCAAACTCACAGTTTTAACAAACTTCATAAACTTGCAAGTTTTTCACAAGATTCGAGCACTCTTTTTTTTCCCCTTGAGATTAAATCTTTTAATTGCATGTAAGATATAGTTTCCAGTTTTGAAAAAAACAACAAAACAACAAAAAAACAGTACCTTTTTAACTATATGTCTGACTTCCTGTTTCAAAATTCACAAAACAAGCAAGGCAGTAAAATCATTTCTTTAATTAAGAGAAACCCATGCCTTAAAAATATACATTGTATTCTTCACAGCAGTATGTCTTCATGTAATGTCAACAATTTTGAAAACAGGGCTGAATGCTCCAACTTCCTTCACCACATTCAGCTTTGGACTGATTTATCATCATGATCATGAGAAATTACCCAAGAAATTCAATTACTGTGCATAAATAAATCACATATTTTAGGACATAAAAATACACAACCTATGCAAATACCTGAGAGCCCTCACATCAGAAAGTTGTTATCAATGTCAGAGATGATCAATCGGCACATGTTTCAGGATCATTTTGATATTCAGTGCCAAAATATACACCTTTCATATATTATTTCTTAAAAAATACAATTCAACTGAACCCAGTCTTTTACATTTTTGTAAACATGTTTAAACTAAAAAAAATCACGCAAAAGTTCACAAAACTAGTTGCATTAACATTTCAGCAGAAAAATAGACATTTAGCACACACATTTTCAAAATTTACAAAAACATCCCGCAATCTCAAATAGCCATGATTTTGATTTTCAAGTAAACTCCTCACTCACAAGGAGGGCTGACAAAGGACCTTTTTTTTAATTTATTTTTTTAAACTATTTTCTTGTTCATATGGCTACTTCATTTAAAGAATTTGTGTACAAGGCTGTCCTGATTATGACATGAATACAAAAAAAAAGAAAAAAAAAAAAGGTCTGTGCCACAAAGCCTTACCAAATACATCCTGTCATATATTATGTCCAGGTCAATTTAATAGTTCTCGTCTGTCGTTTTTTTCTATTTCTTCTGAAGATGATCAAGAAAGAAAAATCAGGGCAGCATTAACTTACATTTGACCATGCAATCATTAAAAGGGTATGTTCTTTTAGGAGGTAAGGTAAGGCTTCAGATAATGTATATATACAGGAATAATATAATAGAGGAATGCAGTCAATACCACAGCTGTGAGGTGTGAACAATTTCCAATACCAATACAAGACAGAAAGTTTTTATGCTAGATGGGTGCCAGATGCACACAAAAGATGCAACAAGTAAACAGAGGAAAAGCTGCCTTTTGAAGTATCATAGAGGAGTAAATCACTGAGATTAACCTTAGAGAATTATTATGATAATGACACGAGTAATGCCAAACTTCTTGTAACAACCTAGTTGCCACAATACAATGTTGGCACTGTACGTTTCAGCAAACCACGGATATGTTAATTTTGTATATTTCATACGTATTACATTAACATTTCTGTCCTTTTGGTAACCTTTTGGTTAGTACATTTTGTGGCCGTCTGTATGCCTCCAAAAGAGGATATTTTGTACAACACACCAGGAGAGTTTCGAGCCATTGTTTGTGGCTACTAAAGTGGACATTTTGGAAAAGACGTCGGGAAAGTTTCCAGTCATGTTTGTGGCAACAAAAACAGAAATTTTAAAGCAATACATCATCTTTTCCCAACCATAACCAAATGCTTTTTATGTGTCTTAACCTAACCAGACCATGAGCACAGCGTTGACACAACAGAAAATTGAAACATAATGAAACATGTTTCAAAATATCCTATTTAAAGTTACATTCCTTGTTTGCAGCGACATACAGTGCCAACATTTATTAATGTTTAACAGTAAAATGAAAATGTTTGTCAGACAACATAGCAAAACCTTATTTTCCAATGTGCGTCTCCAAGATTGTTTTCAGAGAAAAGACTTCCTTGTGTTCTGTCGATGTGTTCCAATCTACCAACACCTTAATATATAGCAACTACAGAGAAAAACAACAACAATGCTGCCTATAAGGCATGTATGTAAAGTACATGGCCAACTGTACAAAGCACAGTCCTATCTGACTCCTTTCACAGGGAGAGACTGTAACTATAAAAGAGCTCCAACTCTAGTCTTATTGATCAAATTATCCTTCAACCTACTGTAGATGATGAACAGGAGATCTGGAAAGTGGCTTATCTCTGCCTTTCCATTACATTTTGCATACAGGAACTTTTAATATTAGAGTTTACAGATGTGACTTGGAATGTTACAGTTTTGGGAAGTGCCTTCAGAGTAGTACCATGTGGTAGACACACTCCTTCTGTCACTTTTCTCTTGCTCAAGGTGTCTCGTTCTCCATCCCCTCTGCACAAGGTCATACATGAATGTGGTGAAATTATAGGAATGCAAAGAGCGAGATCAAGAGAGAGAGAGGAAGCGTGAAAGACATTAGTGCATGTGTGCTTGAGTGGTGTACGTGAGAAGAAAAGAATGAAAATACTGTGGTTGGAAATAAACCTGACAAATGCTGACCATACACATTAAGAATCCCCTCCATTCGCATTATGCAGTAAACTGTAAGTGTTCAGTTGCAATTAAAGCTAAAGCCAACATTTTAAGATGCCAAGGACAAAGCAGCTCACAATGAGCTTTTTGAGCAGCGTCTGTGATGATTCCCTGTATTTGCCATGACATTCAAGTAGCATGAAAGACGGCATTGAAACCAAACATACAGTAAAGGCAGGTAGCACTGATAATGCAGAATCCCACTTGACCCTATACCGAAGCACTGATAAAAAGCACAATACTTAAACTATATTCACACACCGCGTGGATTAGATCAAAAAGACAGAAGCATAAAGCATAAAGTAAGGTACATCAGAGAAGAGAAACCCATGTCGTATCGTCAGCCTCCTTTATCCCTTTGGTATCCATTGCAATAAAGCGTCATACTCAATACAGGTAGTTGTCTGACTTCGAGATTTTTAAGTCATCAAAATACAAACAGTCACCAAACTGTGTGCTCAAACTGCAAGCAACACAACCCATGAACCATCAGGATCTAATCATGTTTACAGAGCACCCAAGGAAACAAACAAATCGCCAGTTATTTGTGTGGAGAACGCATTAGCATGACAGCATAGAAAAGACAAAGATGATAAAAAGGATGGCCATGAACTGAAGTTTTTAAGGTCACAGGGCTGACAACAACCATTAAGCTACACTTTAGCCTTGTTTCCATTAAGCAGTCCGCATCAATTCAGTTCAGTGCACATTAGAACAATTATTTTTGCTTTTTCATTACCAAAAGTTGTGGATGGTACCAACAAAACTGTTCGGTGTCAAACTCCTCTGTTGAGGTACCTAGCACACTGATACAATAAGGTGGAGTTTAAACATGGGAGATGACTAATTGGTCAATCGAAGCAACCAGAGTCTGTGCTCTGATGTAGGATTTCTCAACTCTCCTGTGTTGCAGCAGTCTTTAGTCTTGCTGCCTGCTGCCTTTTCTCAAAATAAATCTTGTGTGTGTGTATAGTCAGTAAAACGTGTGTGCATAGTGAGCGTGCCGTAGACCGAGTGAGAGAAAGAAAGAGAGAGAAATAGAGAGAGAGAGAGAGAGAGAGAGCGAACAGGAGAAAAGTGACCATTAATACGAATGGAGACGAGGAAAACGTTACCAGTTTTATGTTTTTGATCTGGCAGTAAGGCTATAGGCAGCTTGTTAGCAAGTTAATAAATGCTGCAGCTTCTCATGACTTAGATTAAATATCCCCTGTTTTTTCTCAACTGCTGGAAAAGTGAAAGCGGTTACCTCTGAAAACCCTGGTAACGACTCTGCTGTGGTGGAAATGCTAAACAGATCTAGGGTTTAGGTACGGTTACATACGGTTACCAAGGGTACTATACTGACAGCACTTTGGTGGAAGCAGTTTTTATGTACTTCCTTGATGTCCTTTTATTGTGATTTTGCTTCATGATCAATAGTTCTACTATGTATGTAACACAAACTGAATAGAGGCTGATTACTATGAAGAGAAATAAGTTCCAATACATGCAACAAATGCAGTTTCATGAGATGGAAATTAAGATTGTTAATGTATGAGAATTTTAATTGGACACTATTTTATCATTTTATTTTATAATTAGATTAATGACTCCAATCCTAAATTTAAAACGTTTAAAACAATTTCATTGTTGATGCTTCTTGTGGATAATAATGTAAATATATGTGATTTTAATGTTCATTTATTTACAAATTGTCAAAACTGCATGTGGATTTGATCACATTTGTGGTGTAAAACTGCGTGTGCATGTGATGCACGTGGAATTTCAATGAGTAAAACCTTTTTTTTTTCTCTAAATGTTCCATAATGTAGAAAGACCACCACTTCACCCAGCTAGGACTTTGCTAAGGTGCAGGAAAGTATGATGAATCCAAATGAAAGCAGAGATTTCCACACACTTAGTTCTGTGCAGTTTTTCCATTCTCCATTGTTAGTTGTGCATGCTCTGAAGAAAGTCGGATAGACCGAAAGCTCAACATTAAAGTGAAAAACTACATAGAACTAAGTGTGTGGAAAACTCTGCTTTCATTTTCTAAATGTTTTAAAATACAGTATATGAGTCAATGTATTTCAAATGTTCACAAATAAACTAATAGCGATCAAATGGATATATCCTACTTTTTCAAAATTATTTCAGCTGAGGTCTTTGAGAGGACCTGTTTTAAAATGACAAAATATACAATCCAGCAAAAGGAAGTTCGTGGCCTTTTTTCTGTGCAAGTGGTAAACAAGTGCTTTACCATCCACTGATATGCCTAACTGGAAAAATGTGGGTGGTGTAAGTAAAAACTGCATGCTGAGGATAATAATAATAATAATAATAATAATAATAATAATAATAATAGGAAATATAACCTATAGTTTGTTAGCTATAACCATTTACTTTGGGTGCTAGCATAGGTAGCTGGCCCTTCACTGCAGTGTAGCAAAGACAGTGAAAAAAACTGCCCTATGTAAATTATGATATCAGTTCAAGTCTATTAATGAAGGCTATCACATCAACCGAATCCTACATGTAGTTGTTAAGAGGTAGTTTACTGCTATCAGACAGCTGTGTAGCATTTTTAGAGTGTTAGCATTAGCTGTAACTTTATCAACTTCACAAATGAGGTGCTAATGTTAACGAGAATCATTTTAAATGCAATGTGTGCATAAGGTAATGCATTTGTGATTACCATAATTTATGTACAAACTGTTACAAGTTTTTATTTATGTTTACTGACACATTAATTTGCCATTTGTATTAATTGTAATTGAAGATTTACATTCAAAGTCCCCAAAGTTTTCTTAATTTGTGTTAATAAGAATACATAAATGAAAGTCTCACAAATTGTGGTGGGGGGGGGGGGTTACTAAAGCAGGACAAAATACTGAAGATGAGAAGATGATAGCACAGCTGTTTAAATTCAACTGCTGCACAGATACAATCAGAGACAACCATTGGCAATGAAGCCTAAATGGACATCAAGTTGCTTGCAGCTAGCACACACAGCTCTAGATCTTTTTTAATTGAATTAGAGACTACCTGAAGTCTACACTGGCATCAGTGTTGATTGTGACATTCTATCTGGTTGAACTGAAACCTTTTTTTTTTTTTTTTATTTTTTTAAATTTCATCCAGTGCATTGAGCCCAAAAGGCAGGAACATGCTCTAGTATTTCATTACTTCTTAAGAGTCAAGACATGTTTCTGTAACAAAGGCATGAAGACAGGACATGTACAAAAGGAGACATTTCCAAATAAGACTAAAACGAAAAACTAGTCAAACTCGTCTGACAGCTGCTCTGTTCAATTCATGAAAATTTTGAGAGAAAAAAACAACAACAACAACTTACCTTCCTTGCTCTACAATTATCTTAATTTCTTATGCAGAAAATGTGTCTTTGGCCCATACCTTCATATGTTTGTTCGACTGCTCAGATTCACAATAAGTAGCTTAAAAGAAGTCTATGATTGTGCTACACTTGTCTACAGTGCCATTCAACTGTGCAGTCTCAGAGGTTTGGGGATAAGGATGGAAATCAGGCTATTGCTCCTTTCCCTTCTTTGCCTTCCTACCTGTCCTTACTGGAAGGTGTGTTCACCGCGGACTATGTGAGAAGAGAACTCATAGCGGTCTGTGCTGCGATGACCACAAATGTTGCATTCCAGTGGATCTCTGTATCCATGGCAACCCATGTGGATGGTGTACATGACATGGTCTAGAAAGAGCACCCGACAGTGCTCGCACTGGAAGGCCCGCAACTCCTGGCCCTCTCGACCAAACACCCGAACACCTTCGTGGCTCAAAGGCCTTTCTGTGGCCACTCGCATTAGCCCAGTCCCTGCTCCTGCCCCACTTCGGGGTGATGCTTCTCTCACCCGCTCACCTGTACAGACCACAGCTAGACTAGCTTGAGACCTGAGGCTGGGAGGGGGGTTGCTCCTGTGGTAGCCGTGTCTCTCTTGAGGGCTGCTGCGAGCTGAGTCCGCAGAGTCAAGTCCACTGTTGTTGGGAGATTCCTCTTGCCCTTTCTGGGGTGGCTTGCCTTTCCTGGTTAAAGCAGTGGGGCCATTTGTGGTGGGATGGCTGGGGAGGTCATTGGGCTGAGGTGGTAGTGTGTCACAGTTTCCTGGACGCTCTGTCCGTTGGCCCAATGGCAGGACATGGTGGAAGAGGGGCATAGTAGCAGCAGGTACCATGGGCACCACCTCGGCCATAGAAAGAGGGGGACCTGGATGGTGGAGCATGGGTCGAAGGGTTTCCGACCCCAAGAATGTGAGGGCATTGCTGATGGCCTGGTCCATCATGTGGGCCGGCAACATTTCAGCCTGCTTCTCATACTTAAGGCCCATCTCGTAGCCTATTTCAGGGTAGCTGTAGCGTAGCATCTTTTCACCTGCATGAAATAAAGTAACAGTATGACTGTATGAAATATTTTGGTTTAACAAAATGATGTTAATTTCAAAATGTAACACCCAAAACATTATAAATATAAGATGCAATAGCAGAAGTGGAGGGTGATATTCTTGCTTTTAGCTACAAACAATAAAAGTAAAACAATATGCATAAATATGGGCAAGGCTCGACTTCACAAAAATTATTTTCGAGTCAGTCAAACTTTATTTTGCAGATATTTCAGGCCTTGTTTTTCATATTTTGTACTTGATGTTCTGTGTGTACGCATCTAATGGGGTGGAAAACCCCATCCATCTACTATTGCACTGTTTAACCCCTCCAGAACAGGGATGCGGTAAGCTGTTTTCTCTCGATAAGAGCAATGTCAAAGTTACAGGTGTACCTAACCACAGAGTGAAAAACATTTCCTTGCCTTTCAGTCAACCGCTTGCTCTAGCTTGCTCAATCTCTTTTTCTAATATTGTGGCAAATAAAAACAAATTCAGAAAGAAAAATCTGTGCTCAGAAGTAGGCCAGGGCTATTGTAAGCACTAAGTAAGCACAAAAACAAATAATTAGGTAAGGTAATCACATATTTCTATCAGTATAAAAGTGATATCAATAGAAAAAATTTATTGCATGATGATAATTTAACTAATGCATTGCATGCAAGGCTACTCAATTGTTAATTCCAAATTATGGTCTGCTTGGACAAGTAATACATTTCTTTCATGCTGAAAACCACTGAAATGCTGCATGAGTACAGAAAGCCGTTGACTGGCTGCCTATGTTTGAAATACCCACCAACAAATTTCTGGGGAGTGGTGCTTTTCCTCTTGCCCACATTGTTGTGCAGCCTTTCAATAACGGGCGGCCGATCAAACGTAGCCATGGTGTTGGGCTCTGCCATGGGTCTCGGCTCTGTAGGAACCTCACCTGGAAAGTTTAAGACGGGGCAGTGGTTAGAAAAGGCATGATGATTATGATTATTTATTTGAATAATGGCCTAAAATGTAACCAAACTTCAATTTAGCCATTTGCCATAAATCTCCCTAATCCCATAGCAAAGGTTGTTTGTTTTACTGAGTTATCTTTGAAGAATGATTGAATTAATCAACTATTTAAGCAGTTAAGTAATTATATGTGTATTGCAAAAGTTGTAACATATATAATATAAAAAAAATATACAATATAAATAAAAAATAATAGAAAAAATACTTTGAATAAATAATAAATAACCAGAAAGCCTTCAGTTCAGCATTAATGTCATGATGTGTGCTTCATATCAGACTTTTTAAATTGTATTCCTCATTTAAAGATACTCCTTCCACACTGGAACAATTGGATTAATTCCAATTAATTAATAATTACCTTCACAGTATACAACAAATTATTTATATTTATATTTATACTGATCCCGATTTTGTCCTGTGAGATCCAACTTTTCTACTGAATTTCATTGCACTGTATTACTGTTTCTGTTATACATCTGCCCACCTTCATTTTCAAGGTTTCAGTTTTAGTAAAACTATTTACCTGTATAAGGGCCAGTGTTGACGGTCGGATCCAGGCCAATACCCTGCAGGTAATTATGGCAGCGCTCTTTATGTTCCTCCAGAGAAGTGCGCTGTTTGTAGCTCCGCCCACAGTAGTTACACTTGTGTGGTTTACCAACTAAAAGGGAAGACATTCAAGGGAGAGAATATTAACTTCATTCACCGCTTTACAGACAGAAAGAGTGGGTAGCGTCCAATGAGATAATGCAACCTGCTGCAGTGTTGCAGGCGGTGCGTAGTAGTAAATACTGTGAACAGTCAGTAGTACAAACAAACCACCTTCTGAGATCATGGATCTTCCACTACTAGTGTGAGGATTCCACACGACTGTTGCCAGACAGAAAGAAAAGCTGTGGGCGCCAGAGATAGCTGTACCATGAAGTCTGCATTTCAAAACACTTTGGTCTCTCAAACATAGAGCAAACTCCCACTGCTGTGGGAGTTTGCTCTATGTTTGAGTGAATAGTGGAGTTGATCATGCATCCCTATTGTGGCGGTAGGAAACTCCAATGTTAAACTGCTATGGAGGTGGAGAGTGATTCATTGTGCCATTTCTATTTTTTTTCCAATTCCTTCCTACCAAGACAAGTGGAAAGGTGAAGACATATCCTGTACATCTAGGTCAAGCCTTCAACCCATTTAGAGCTTCCGTCCATCCAACATCCAAAGGTGGCTACAATGGTTGAAAGATATTATCCATCCATGTACGCAGTTGATTCACGGATTTGAGAAATACAGGACAGTCTACACTAGACACAAGCCAATATTTGTTAATGTCACTTGTGTGACCTACTTTGTACAATGGAACTACATGAGCAGTTTCTATATTGAGGTAAAAGTTGAAGTGAAAATGAGTAAAACTTTAAGTGCAACATAATCTATTAAAGTAAAAATCCTACGCAGGCAGACAGTGCTGTGGAAATAGGTCTATATCTTGTGACGGAGTATTCTCAGTAGGCATTTTTTTTAGTGAATCATATGGAATGATCACAGGTTTTCTGCTGTATGTGTCATTCATTGTATTCTTGTGGTCTATGAATGACATTGTATTGGCTGAACTCCAAACTTGGGTTCATTATAATTTTTTTCTGAGTATAAAGAGATACAAAAGTGGTGGCTAATAACAAAAGGTTTCAGTATTATTTAAGTGTGGGTAGCTGCGGGGTTGCTGCAGTAATATGCATTCTCAGCAGCGAAAGAGTGTAACTTCTAATAAAACATCATCATGGAAATAATTTTATTTGCTAATTTCCAGCCGTGAGAGTAAAACTGTGGAGTAGGCAGTATCCAATCATTCATCACTCACTCGTTCTTGGTGGCTCAGATCAACACACTCTCATGCACATGCACAACATAGACTTGATTGCTTTTTTTATATTTTTATAACCACCCACATACGACCTTGTGCAGATGTTGGATGGATCTGAAGAATCCACCGTTTGGTCACTATTCTTATTCACGTAAATGATTCACACTGTGCACTCACTGATTGCATTTGGCTAATGAATGGGAACTTGCTTAAATCTTTTGTCTTTTGACAAAATCTGAAATCCTTTGCCTCTTTAGCATTTCCTTCCCTGATTTATCCTTCCACCAATTAACTGAACCTCAAAGGGTGATTACAACATTTTACCTGCCTTAGGGATAGCAGCTCAATTCAACAAACTTTTGTTCACCACTATTTGTCACTCTTGTCTTACATTTTACCCTGCCTGACCTCTCTTTCAGTGCTGTAGTTTCCTCTTTGGGCTACACCTGTTCTTCCTGGCAGGGCACCAGACCAGAGCTGCCAGGTCTGCAGAAACTGAGCAGTGAATCCCTGTACACAAAACAACGTCATGCAGCACAGCTTGGCGACATTGAATTCCTCAACTTTCCAGAGGAGGGCAGGTGTAACTTACTAATCATGATTTTTAGAAATTCAGCTGAACAATAAAGGAAGCAAAAGTAGAAAAATGGTTATGGCTAATAGTGGAGGAAAGATGTGGAGAAATAGATGTAAAAAAAAAAAATGCATGAAAGAAGCATCTGAGGAACAACTGAGACAGAGATTACAGACATGCAAACACTGAAAAATTGTACACAAACACATGGACGCACACCCAAACACATATTATCTAAAAAGAGAGCTGTGTATAAGTAACCCCCATGGGGGCATCACAGGCAGAAGTGACAGTATTGTCTGACCTTGATTTCAAAGGAGCGAAAGAAGGGCGAGCACATCCTTAGTGATAAGAAAGTGGGTTACAGTTGAGAGACACAGCCAGCACTCCCCATGTGTTTCTCAACAGACAGTTTCCTCCTTAGCAAGTCAAGCAACCAAGGAACAGCATGTCCTTGGTACCTAACCACAAAGCACTCAGAGCGCTGTCTATAACACTCACATAAAAAAACACACCATTATATCTATACAACAATACGAGACAGAATCACCGACCGGCAAATATGGCTACTGTGGCTACCGAATATCTGCTAGTTCTTCCATTAGTTACACAAAGCTTTGGAAGAAACAATGTCTCAGGAGACATTTAAGAGGATGAAAATTACAGTTATTACTAAGACTGGCATTATGTTGTACCAGGCAGCGGATGCTTATGTGTACATGAACATGGTTTGGCTTTCAGAAGCTACATTTTAGTGCTGAGATGATTTATTTCTAAAAAAGCAAAGTATTTTTCAAGGTTCCTACACAACATGATCTCATGGGATGGCGTATGAGTAGCACACCACTTTTAAGGTCATTTTGAATGTCATTTCATGCATTTCAAGCTTTTCGCGTGCCATTTAATGCCGTCTGCATTTTGGGAGTTTTAGACATGCAGGAAAGACGTCAGGTGACTTTCGTGTGACATTTGTTCTCTTAGTTACATGACCTACGGTCGCAGTTTGGTTAACTTTGGCATAAAAACGACTTGGTTAGGTTTAGGAAAAAAAACAAAAAAACATCATGGTTTAGTTATGTTACATACGCCACGCCACGTACCTTAGATTACTTATGTGACCTAAGTTCAAAACATTATGTAACTTAACTTATGGACATTAATTAACAATGGTCCATATCAACTTTCGGTTTCACACAGAACGTGAACCCTGGTCTCCTGGGTCAAGGTCCACTGCTTTTTTGACCCGTCCACCACCCCAACATCCTCTGATGTTGATACTGATACTGATAACAACTTACTTAAGACACTGACATATTATTCAGATGCCATTTGGTGAGGCCAGGCTGTCCTACATTATGTCATGTAAGAGGCAGACTGGGATGATTAAGTACATACATTTAGCAGTGTGGATATGCACATAGCAGTGAGTGTGGACATGTAGCACAAGTTAGGAAAACAATATTTTAGCAGGGGTCTCTCTAAAATATTGAACTGAATCTCTTCAAATAATAATTAGTCAAAATAGTCAACCCCAGCACTAAAAGTATCATGGGTTGATTTTTTTTTCTTTTTCTCCAGATCTCTGAAGCACTTTTGATGTAAGAAAGGACGTCTGTTCTGGGTAAAAGAGGTGGATGAGTAAAAAAAGGAAAAGAAGATGGTGAGGAGGAGTCATACCAGCATGAGTGCGCAAATGACCAGTGAGAGCATCGCGTCGCCGGCAGGCGTAGCTGCAGAAGGGGCATTTGAAGGGTTTTTCGCCTGTGTGCAGCTTGATGTGTCGCAGCAGGTTTCCCTTCTGGGTGAATGAGACGCCACACTGGTTGCACTGGAATGGCCTGTCACCTGATAGAGGCAGGCACTGGAAGTCAATACCACACTCACTGTGGAAGATGTTTTTAGAAAGCATCAAGAACCCTGCAGACATTTTTTGTCTTTAAAACCTGTGTGTATGAACCACTAAGCAATGATAGCTGCTTTATATTTTTAAGAATTAAATATGACATCTTTCAAATTGTCACATGATGATTCCTTGATCTACTTCTAGAACTGCTAATAATCAACCGGGTAGATATATCAATAAATAAATAAAACTTAAAACGAAATTAAATTAAAATACATTTGACTAACTAAAGTAAACAAAAGTAAACTGACCTGTGTTGAACTAAATTGAAAAAATCTAGCATCTTCTCCCCATGTCTGTAGTATTGGTACTTCACAATTTTCACTGAAAAAAGGTGCCTTTACTGTATTTACGTGTACATATTTTTCACAGTTAATGCAATATTCTGCATGTGTGCATGTGTCTCTGCACTGAGTGGATGGTGGAGTTTATATAATGTACAATGATGCTGTTCAGTACACTTCTTACAGCGACTCACAACTACTGTCTTCTCTTCTGAAGGAAAATCTTTTGATCTGCAGCCAGTTGGAAAAGAGAAATATGATCCTAATGCTGTGACAACCAGAGCAGTCATGTCGTCAGTTGGAACAGGTTGCGGGGGATTCCAAGGATATTTTTTCCCTGATAATATTTCCAAGTCTAAGCTATTGTCTTTCAACAAAACACACAAAAAAAAAACAAAGCAGAAAGCAGTCCACACCCACTGTCGAGGAAATCAAATGATTTCTGACTCATCCTAAGAATGGGAAATGTCCAATCCAATCCAATGATTTTAACCATTGGAAAAATAATTAATCCTGTGTGTAATGTTAATGCGCATAAAGATGTTCATGAAATAATTTTTACAGTTTTTCCAAACAGCATCTTTAAAGCATTACATGCTGTTCAATGCATTTGGAAATACACTCATTGTTACCATTTGGTTGTCGATTTCCTGCATCAGCTGTCACATTTGGTCCTGATAATCTATCATGCACATTGTTTGGGCTGCCAGTCATGGATTCCTCCAATGCTACTTCTTCCTCTCCTGTTTGGCCTATTTCTTCAAGTGCTGGACTTCTGTTGTCAGCCTCCTCTACTGTGTCTTCCTCTTGCTTAATTGTCAGTTCTGTAAAACAAAAACAACAATCCTGAGATGCATATCTTACATCCAGATACAGGTTTTAGGGGAGCAACCTCAACTTACTTGTACCATAAAAACACTCTACAGCAACTATGTGGTCTAGGTTGGCCACGGGATGCATGACTTGGTCAAGGATAAACATATTACCCTAAAATGTGTAATATGTTTATGTAAAGAATGGACTCAACTGGCTGAATGTATCATGGGTTGATCTGCAATGGAGACAGGTTGACTGACGTGGGATAGCTCTGCAAAATAAATCATTAAATGGCTGTCTGGAGGGGCATTCTAGTAACATCATAGCACCTCAAGTCATATATAGCATTAGGATGGACTGACACATTGACAAGAGAGAGAAAGAGAGACAGACAGACAGACAGACAGAAAGAGAGAGAGATAGAGAGAGAGAAACAGGCTGGTCAGGTTCCTGGCTGTCCCTGGGGAGAAAGGGAGTGTCAAAAGCCCTGTAGCTTACACCTGACAACCAATGGGATGGATTGGTTGGATGACAAGGACAAAAAAAAAGACTGTTTAATTGTGTGTGGGTGGTTGTGGCTGGTTGGAAACTATTCAACGTCTGCAGTCTCCAGTTATAAGTAACCAGGAATTAGCAATACTTGTACAAAAGTTAATGAGCCGGAAGACAGCAACACTAATGCAACAGACAGAGGTAAACCCTATTTCATTCACCTGCAGTGTTGTCCTAATAATCACTGGGATTGTACTGTACACCAGAAAAACAGTTTCAAATATATCCAACCAAATACTCCAGAATGTTTCAGAAAACAAACCCAGAAATATTGCTAATTATTTTGTACAAAACACATGGGATGACAGATGAGGATAGATGAGAAAATGCACCAGCAAGATGTGCATCTTTGTCTAAGACAGCAGCATAATTTTGTTTTCTGAGAGAGAGGAAACGGTTTCTTTTTCTTGGACCTTGCCCCATCCCCTGCCATTTACACACAGATGCTATATCAACTTTCAAACAATCAAATCAAAAAGAGCAGAATGTAGTATGTCAGCTGTAAAGCTTCTCGTGCTTGGCTGGTTGCGTCCTTGTATTTTTGTCATTTTCAACAATATCAAAACCATTTGCATGCTTCACACAGTGATCATGCTGCTTTTTTGTATGAACTATGCTTTTATATAGTGCCCTCTCAAACAAACTTGTTATTCTCGGCCAAGAAGTAAAACTTGACTTGATCAACTTATAGTAGAAGTGATGTTGTTCCACTACAGCTGTGACAAACAGTTTCCTAGAATCTACGAGAAACTGAGCTGGCAAATGGGAGCGTCTTCCACTAAAAATCAACTCTTGGTCTTGTTAATGGGTTAAAATGGTTACAGGGGGATTTAGATGTAGTGTGGAAAAACATCTGGACACTATCCAAACAAAACTTACTGATCCTGATGATCCTGTTTTGGGATTTACTGAGGCAGTAATCACAGTGTGAGCATATGTGGTTGTTTTACTAAAGCCTCCCATATGACTGCATCCATCAACTGTCCCCTCAGGCTTTGAAACTGCATCCACGTAACTCTCAGAGGGTAGTAAAATACATTAAGGCAACATTAATACTAGGAGAGAAATCTCATCACAATCTCATCACAAAGCAACAGCATTATTTAAACGGATACTGTATGTTTCCAGTGCCACATATTGTACAGAATAAACCCTTATCCTAATACCCACATTGCAATTGTTGCCAGTATCCTGGCAACACAGAGTAGACCTGAACGTCCTTGCTATTCATCTCCTTCCATCTTTACATCTGTCTCTCCACTGTGGCAGAGTGGAATGCTCGGAGTGGTAAGATGAGGATACACCTCTGATAAACATGTGCAAAAACGCAGTTTTGGTACATTTTCACCCTTCTTTCTGATACAATGTCTGCAGTATATCTGAGTTTACCATATATATATAGATTGTAGATGTATCAAGAAGATATTCTGTCATTCCTACTACCCAAACTGTCACCTAGCTCAAAAGGTTTAATTCCATTCTTCTTTTATTACCAGACAGTGCACAATACCAAAAATATTGCTGCACAGCTGATGTGATGCAGCCCTTCTTTTGTAACAAAACCTCATAGCAAATCATGCTAGGCAGCTTCCAGAATGACAACAGCTCTTATCAGTGAAAAGTATCTCCTTGTAAAGACCATCGCACAGCTTGCCTCCCTGTATATCTTAACTTGTGGGAAACATGGTTCCCATTTTCTTGCTTGGCTGCATCGTCTTGCTTAGTTTCCCCTTTTCTTACTTTGCTGCATCACAGTGACATCGCTAGAGCTAATCTGAGGCATCAAGTCAACAGACTGAAAGGAACCAAGCAACACTTCTGGGTAAAAGCAATATAGTAACGAGCATGATATGGTGCAAGTTACATTGTCAGTTTTGTACAGAAGCTCTAAATTCTTTATTTAAGATAGGACTTCATTACAAGTTTGTTTATTATATTTGAGGTGAGGTGTTTGGACTGCATTTTTAAAGTCACTCATTCACACACATACTCACACACCAGTGCTGACAAGCTGACACGCAACTGTTTTCTGATCTGCTCACATTTGCCATATTAATTTGCTGATGCAACAAATCCAAACTTAAACAAGGGTGTAAGTAACGGATTGCATTTACCAGTACTCAAGTCACTGTAATTGTTTTTTGTTTTGTTTTTTGTACTTTAGTTTTTCTTAAGTACTTTTTACAAAGAACATTGTATTTGCTACATTTCAAGTTGCATCTGTTCCAGAGATGCACTAAAATTAACGATGAACTCAGTATGGGTTAAGGCTAGCATTATTATACCTCGGCTAAAAAACCTTAATCAATCACTGATTTAATGCACTACACCCCGATTTTATGTGACTAACAGGTGACATTGGGCAAGGCTAAATGCTAAAATACTCACGGTGGATCATCCAGCAATGATTTCTACATATGCTACTTTGCTGAGAAACTTCTACCTTCAGTGAGGTGTGTGAGGCCTTTCTACAGTTTCTAACTATTCTTCTACTTGAGTAAAACATTGTGCATGTGTATGAGTGTGTGTGAGTGTGTGTGCATTCTATAGTTGCTCTTGGCAGATTGCAGAAATGTGTCTCTTGAGCACTCACCACTGGGGGAATTAGGACCTTGAGGAACTGTCTGTCCATTAGGTGTTGACATATCCGCCAACATTCTCGAGTTCTCCTCACCAGGAGAGCATTGGCCGTTATCTGGGAGACAAAGAGAAACAAGGTAATTTTCATTGTACTGTACAATACTGTAGTTGCGCAACAAATACACTACAATGCTGTTTTGAGAAGAAAGTCACACATACACACATACACTGTACACAGATGAGAAATCTAGTCTGGTCTATTCATTATACAGACAATGAACATACATAAGTCTAAAAAAAATAATTGACTTAACAGTTCACACAATAAACTGTAACCCTGTGTAAGGTCTTCACTTGCCAGATTAAAAATGACTAATTCCATCCCTCTCAAATGTCCTATAAGCCTAACCTGAATGGTCACTACTGAGGTCACCACACAGAATGCAGGAGGCCACTAACTTAACTGTCTTTATGCATCTATTGGGTCTGAAAGTCCAGCAAATGCGGATCAGATTGCATCCTCTCAGCAGACTGTACAGAGCCCAGGCTATGGATAGCCCCGTGTCCACTCAGAGGGAGAGCAAACCAATCCCTTATCCCCTTACACTCCGGCCCCGTAAGGGTCACTAGAACAATACAGTGGCAACAGGTAAACACCCCTGCTGACCCAGGTGTCGGATCCCTTAGGAACCACAGTGAGACATGATTCACCACAAGCACAAAGTTTTCCTCAAACATACTGACCGCTGATAACTGTGACAAAACTGGAAAGTATCCATTATAATGACCAGACTGCCCTGTGTTTTTAAAATTGATGTAGCAATAGCCGTAGCTGAAAAAGCTAGCTAAAAATCATGCTGCATCTTGCCTTGTTATAATTTGTTGGTGCCAAATATGTCTGCAATGATCCCTCATACATGAAAAAGAAATCTGTGTCAGATCTCCTCTTGCTGTGACAGCTCCTCTTAGTTTGACAACCTCTTCTGTGGTATTGTTCCATTGTAGTGGCAGCCTAACTGAACAGGGCATACTGGGAGACATTGTCCATGACACAATCCTTGGGCTTGGGCTCAGGTTGCACAGGTTGGGGTTGGAGGAAATCTCAGGTGACCGACGCTGGCTATCCCTTGGCAATGCTGTCCTGGAGACAGGAGTGGCCCAGATTTGTCATGAAGGATTTTCCATTACTGTAGCAGACGCTGACATCTGCCTAGCAGCACTACGGCTAGATTGTCTCAAGCATAAATGAATAGTCTGGGTTAAAATACTACAACAAGAACCCTCCATTAAAGATTTTAACACAGTGTTATAGTTCAAAAGAATGAAAAGGTCAAGATAAATGGTATGTATAATGCTGTAATGCTGTCTTTTTAAATCAATAAAGAATTATATCCAATAAATATTTTGTCATCAAAGGCCACGTGTTCTCAAAGTCACACTTATATGATGTCCATCTGTTGCACACACATTGAAATAGGGACCTCAAATGTTTGGTCAAAAAATGGCTGATACATTCTGAACTTGAACAGAATTAAACCCACATAAGCGTGCATGGATTGAAGGTTCTGCATTGGCTGAGTCAATCTTGTAAGACAAGTAAGATAAGGAGATCAAACAGTCAATAATTGCCAGGGGAAAAGGTATTTTGAGTAATACACCAAACTGGGATTATTTAATGTGGTGGCAAATGGAAAGGAACAAATGTGTACACATGAAACTTGTAGGTGTAATAAATGTTGACTTCATAAGTGACGCCAAAAGAATGCATAGCTTCTAAAGTACAGTCATCATCTAACAAGGAATCTAACGGTCGATGCAATGCCCGGTCTTACAACTTATTCAAAAGAAAGCACAAGCAATCATAAATCTAGGTTGAGGAACCGTATGCAATAACAACAAACCAAAATTTAACTAAATTCAAGCTATATGCCTGCTTGTGATGGCAGAAATGAAAGAGATGCACAAAATGACTGCATCAGAAAACAAAGCACCTATGTGTGAAGAACTGAATAAGATTGTTTTCCGGAGTTATGAGGCCCTCCTTTCAGGCTTACTGGATACACACTGTATGGGAGCTGGTTTTTCCTGTCAAACCCTGAACCTTCCTTAAGACACAGACTCATGTCACAAAGACACACACACCACTGACCCAGCAAACAAACAGCTTTCTAAAAATGTTAAAAAAAAAACAACTATATGATATTGTAATGTACACATATGCATGTAGTTTAAAAATAGAGTAAGTATAGGTTATAGGTGTACACCTTATTTCATAAGCATAACTGCAAAACCATAGAGTGCACTGTTCCATTTGCGGGAATCTATAGTATTAGTGTATGTGGGTGTGACCCAGAGAAACCTGGCACAGTCCACCACTGCAGACAAGTAATAATTTATAATATAGAGTTTCTTAAATAAGCCAAATTAGAAAGTAAGTACTGTAGAGACAATTTAAAGGCAGAGTTTTATTGCTTTGAAAGTGAGACCCAGTGTTTCCCTTCAGATTAATGTGCAGGACAATCAATCACAGGACAATCACAATAAATGTGATTTGACTTATTTAGACGCTGATGGATCGGATGATCTAAAACTTCACTGGACAGGAATGACACTAATAATGTTAAAATAAGGTGGAAACTTTCCATGGGAACTATCAGGAGTTTATTGGAAACTAGAGAAGGCAACTTCTGAAGAAATTGTGGTGTGAATGCTGAACGGCTGAGACTGCTAATGCTAATGCTGGCTTTGAATGATAATAACATGGAAATTCTTTATGTTTGAATGTATTTTCTGGTTTGAAATATGAATGAGTAGATAAAAGTTGAAAAGAGTAAGAATAGTAGGAAA
>JBBPCS010000001.1:19587517-19605454 GCA_037974645.1 Hollardia meadi | reverse complement strand
GGTTAAGGTTAGGCAGGAATTGGTTAAGGTTAGGGTCAGGGTAAGGGTTAGGCTGTACACAATGAATGGAAGTCAATGCAATGTCCTAACAAGAATAGCTGCACAAACCTGTGTGTGTGTGCATTTATTAGGTGTGACAATCCTGTTTTTGCTGTCGCATTAAAAATTTAGAGATGTGATTTGCAGGGCTGCAAATCTGTGTTGTTGATACCTGTGGGGGGTAGGTGGGTACTAGGGATGGGCATGACTAGCCTACTCAAGTTGATGGCAGTATTTGTTCCACACATTGAATAATCACATTTTTTTGTGACAAAAAACACATCCTATAATATATAATAAATAGAATTTGACCCTGTTCAAAGTTCACATTTTTGGGATGGGACGAAGTGATGTAGCTATCCATGAGTGATGTTGGGAAGTATTTCAACAAATGCTATGTAACATTAAACTCGCGTATCATAGAACAACTAGTATGGTACAGGTAATCTCTGTCATTTGTATGTCTATTAATTGTGTTTAAACCTGGTATTTCTGCACATTTGCAGATTGGGCTATGGTGTGATCTAAACATTTCCAAAACCTCCACAGCGTTGTAAAGTCCAAAAATCTAAATTTATTGAAAAAAGACATATGCATTTTATTATTCAAATTCACAATATGTTTTCTCTAACTAAATAATGTGCTTGAAACCATAATCATAGGTGTTTAGTCAACAAATATAGCTAATATGGCCTTTCAAAAACATTTTTATTGTGGTCAAAACTATTTCCTCTCCTGCTTGCTGCACGCACAAAGGCCGGCACACACTGTGATATTAATGCAGAGGTCTAGCAGCAATGTAAGAGCACCATAAATTACATTTATATAACCACAATAACCAAAAAAAATGACTGTTAGAGTTTGTGGATAAGTCACCTAAACCTAATAATTATTTAACTATAGTTTATATGTCATAACTATGATCTTTCTTTAACCTCACCCATACGCAGATACCATGCACAGATATTGTATAAAATGAGAATTTTAAACACTGGAATTTGATGTGAACATTAGTATTGTAACTAAACCCTAACCCTATAAACATCTGTCACTAGGTGACAGTGATATCATGTAAACTGGCAATTATAGGTAATCATTCCAGCTTTTTGTCAAGTTTCAACTTAAATTTCAACAGTGTAGGAAGTACCCTCTCATTTATTTAAAAAAAAAAAAACCCCAACCAAATACAGACACGTGCTGCAAAACAGGAAACATAATCGAATACAGAAAGCACACTGCAAAGACAGAAAAAAGAACGGAAATGTACATTTTGAGGAAGAAAAAAAGAGGTTCTTGCTTCTTACATTTTTTTCTAAATGCTCAACATCTGTTCTCAAATTGATGATGATGTTTTCTTCACTTTCTTGTATTTTATCTCAGCAAGTGTTTTCGTAAGTTGCAGTACATTGAGCTCTCAGGGCCACTTTACCTCTCTATAATAAGTACCAAATTATATAGTTCCCAATAAATTATTGAGACCTGGCTATGACAGCTTTGCTCAGCCTCACTTACAATTTTGCACAGCCTAAAAAGTATTTTGCCCATAGACCACCATTATGACACCTCAACCTGCAAAATGGTTAATTTTTTAAAAATTTTCTATGATGAACTTTTATATTTTTATCATTGTAAAATGTTCCATGAGCTGAGAAAGCCAATGTAAAAAATCTCTGATGTCATCACGATGTAAAGTCTTATCGGCTGAGCAGGAACTCGCTGCACATATTCAATGGGCTGCATAACCAGGAAGTAAACCTAGAAACTCGAAAACTAGGCATGCGATTCTCATTTGACTGAATAGGCGCTAGTCCTTTCCACAAATCAGTTCCTTTGTAGAAAACTATGAGACCCATAAAATAAAGTCTGATCATGTGAATGGAAGGGATGATACAATATGCTTTAAATATGGATCAATGAGTAGATCTGTACTCAAATATAAATTAAATGGGCTATTCTTCACTCAACCACCACCATATTCGTGTGCACACACACACACACAGTTGAGCCGCCCCTCTTATAAATCTTCACTCATTAATCATTTAGAGGAAGCAATTTGTGGAGCACCTGTCCCAAGCAGAAGGCCATTAGGGTTTTCAATGGAAGGAGCTCTCTGTGGGTCTAATGGCTTTTCACTGGAACTTATTGGAAGAAATATTGGATTCTGTGCTACACATAGGTTTAAGATAGTGGGTGCTGTAACAAAGCTCACAGTTTAAAATGCTGCAGTAGATACAGACTAAACATGTATTAAGTCAACATATTTGCAGGCACATTTTAGATTCAATTGGCTCTTGGTTAATGTTTGAGAAATGTAGATTAGATTTTCAGAAATCAAGTAAAATCCATTCATTAATATGTGTCTTCTACCTGCTAGTTCCTGTTTACTCCCACGGGACTTCTGAAGCCTATTACATTCAGTGGACAAGGGTGCATGACAGACATTCAGACATTTGACCACGAGAAACATGCTCCAACTATCTTTTCTTTTTTTTTCTTTTTTTTATCTTTTCTATTTTTCAAAACCACACAGAGATATTCATTTCAAGCAATCTGCAGGTAATAATTCCAGTAAACAAAATCACTGCGAGCACCTGTTCAGTAACCAATGAGGGATGCTCCTTTTTTCACTGAATAAAACAAGCAGCGGCTCATCACAGACTCAGGCTCCATTCCTGGACTTTATCAGGTGAAGGGCATTTTGTCAATAATTGAAAAAATGTGCTTGCTATTCATTGCTTCAAACACAATGGAAACATTACTTGCTCAGGTTCTCATTACCAATTCTGTTCGTCACCTCAGAGGATTATTCACCTGGAGCAGTTGTCTGTCACTCTTGCTCCGCTGCGAAGCCAACGGGAAGCCCTGGGGAATGGTGTGTAGACCGTACAGTATCAGCTCGAGCAAGGACAAGACCCATCAATATTAGCCTGTCATCTTATCTGATAGAGACAAGCCCAGTGCTGAATCGCCAAGCTCAGAATGGGCTCCGTGTTTTGTAATGCTCTACCCTTCACTTTTCTCGATGAATATGAATGGCCTATTCATTCCAGAACTTCTCAAACTTTTATTTCGCAGAATAAAAAAGTTGTGTTTGTTGTGGCGAACAAAAGAAATGAAACCTAAATGTTGGTAGCATGCAGACAGAGAGCAAGTTTATATGTAATCAAACAAGTGCTAAATATAGATACAGCAGACCAGGATTCATAACTATGCTTAGCTGAAAGGTATTTGGAGCTCCATTTTATAGATTTACACAGCAAAAAAATTACTAACAAATGTAATGGTGCTACAAGGCTGTTGTAATACATCTATTTGACCTCAAAAGGCCTGCTGGGCATGTTTATGAGTACAGTTAAACAAACAGAATCCCACATAATCCTCAACCTTGACTCTTATTAACTCTGCATGTGGAAAGAAAGGGAGCTGGATAGTACAACCACTGTACTGTAAAATACAGCTATGGGTCATATTGCAAATAGCATACGGGAGTAATGAGTTGTATTTTACTTTCGGCTAACTTCCCTGATGATCACCTTCCATGGTTAAAAGCTTTCTGTCCCCAAAGTCTCACCCCCATTAAGTTATGTGTCTCTCTTAGCAGGGCAATGAAGGAGTTCCCCCAGAACACCCAACTTTGTTAAATTCAGGTCCATCACCAGCCCCTCAGTCATCCATCTTCTTTCTCATTAAGCACTATTAATTGTCCACACATGTACCATGGGGCGTTGCTTATTAATTCACAACCTGTGCCCATTAGGTCCTGTCAAGCATCTCTAGACAAATGGTCACCCATTTGACAGCACAGTTATCTAATGAGAGACAGTAGCATGTGTGTGGCTCCCATAACAAACAACTCTGGGAGGTAACACTCACATTTTTCATTTCTCCTCCCTCAACAGTTTGAGGTACTCTAGTGATCTGCCATCTGGAACTTAAAACTGGTGTATAAGTACTGGTTGTAGCAAATAATCAACTTTATGTAAGAACATTCACACACAAATTGCAGCTCAAAGTACTAATCATACTGTATACAGGTAAGGAGACATTAGCTGATGCATTGTGTATTTGAATTAATTACTACTGCTATCAATGCTCCAGTCCAAGCCAGTATACATACTGCATAATTAACACTTAATGGTTATTATAAAATAGCACCATAATATTGTTTATTACGCACATTCCTTTTTATTGTTGCCATCATCATTTGTTTATACAAATGATCATTGTTTTAAGCACATGATTCTAGTGGAGAAGTGGGTCCACCTTTCAATCTCAGTGTATGGCTATTAAATGGACCTGTGCAGTGCCCATTCAAAACGTGCCTGTTCAGAACTGGCTGATTGCTTGGCCTCTGGTATTGCTGCTTGCACCTTCCTCGAGAACCGCTCATCCAAACTACTTAACACTCGACACTGACTGTGTCGGTTTATCAGAACATGAACATTAAAACTCAAATTAGCCACCTTGTTTATTTTATTTATAAGCAGTGCTGTTACGAGAGAGATTTAACCCTAAATCTAATAATACATAATAATATATATTAATAATGAAACACAGCCAGTGCACCCAGAGTTGCATTTTTATAAAATAGCCTGTACATCTATATATCAAATTTGGTTACCCTGAATTTTGGCACTAGCCTAGCCATTACCAGCATTAGTTAAAGTAACAACTTTTTTTCTTTTCTTTTCTTTTTGTCTGAGTAAAGTTAATCAGCCTAGTTCAAATTTAAAGAAAATAAAAAGTAAGATGAATTAAAAATTACATATATTGTAAACACGGCATATGAATCATGCATTGATCAGCCTATGTTTATGACATCAGTATGTAGATAATACTAAATGAAGGAAAATGGAGGCTCAAAACATAAGGGAGCATAAAGCCTGTTCACACTTCCCTAAATATATAACATTTTATTCAATAAATATAAAACATCGATACAGTATTTAAAGCACTGCATGAGCATTGTAAATACCCGATATAAAATTGCACTGAAACACAATTAGGACCACATTTTTTAAGTAAATAAGCTGCATTATTATTTCATCACCTAAAGATTTGAAAGCAATCAAAGGCACACTTTGCTTATGTTCATGTCTCTTCCGTATATTGCTTTGGTGACAATCATAGAATATCTTATTATTACCTTGGTGCAATTTCTGCTATATCATGATAATGTATGTTTAAGAACAAGAAAGGGGTTTATTATACTGTATTTTGACATGTTTTTTCTATGCATGTATATGTTCCTCAGCAAAGAGGAATACAAAAGATAATGTTTGGTTATATTGTAAGCGTTGTTCTCTGAGTGAAGAGACTATCTCTCCATCCACTTAGATTCTCCATATATACGGGGGACTGACCCCAGGGGGGCAGTTGATCTGGATACTCTTTAAGACACACCACCTGTGGTGGCCACACACTGATTACGCTCATGGTTATATAAGGACCACATGTGTGTGTATTCTCTGGCTAACCTTGATTAGACATGTTTCAGAGCAGCTTGTGGCTGGAGAGATAGTCTCT
Organism: Hollardia meadi; assembly: GCA_037974645.1. Classification (NCBI taxonomy): domain Eukaryota; kingdom Metazoa; phylum Chordata; class Actinopteri; order Tetraodontiformes; family Triacanthodidae; genus Hollardia; species Hollardia meadi. Next base: position 19,599,889 of record JBBPCS010000001.1, on the reverse strand, counting down.
TCACTCTGAGAACAATGGTGACAATGTAATCAAACGTACTCTATTGTATCTGGCAGTTTTGAAATAAAAGATCATCAAGCCGAACCAGGGTCCAGGAGACGTGGTATGTTAGGCCAAGTCATGCTGCATTGAGTCCAGTCGACGATTAGTGAATGGGGTGTTGATGTTGAGGTGGACAGAGTCGACCAAGACGCTACTGTACAACCCCCTTGGGGGGGGGGGGGGCTCGCCATGAGGTTGCGAGGCCCCACGTGTAATGTGCATGCACCCCTGCTGGGGTTGGCCTACCCACCTTCATATAAACTTGTTGGATTGCATCCACAACCCAATGTCAAAGGAGCTGGACAGTTGTCCTGTGGACACGTTTGTCCTGATTGCCCACTCAACCCTGCTTGACCGTCCTGATGAGGATGGAAAGGGTGCAGCTCGATAGACTGACTGGTGTGGGAGTCAGGTCAGACCTTAGTATGGAATGCAGGGTTCCGGCACAGCACCACCCCAGTATCACCCAGCCAGAAATGACAGCATTCCTCATGTACCAAACGGTAAGTGGAGCTCTGCTATTCTTTTAGCCAACAAAATTGCTAGCGAGAATGCCATGCTTTTTTTCTCTTATACTTTAACAGAAACCCATTTCAGCCCAACTCTTTCCAGGTTCTTGAATGGCTCATACAGCAAGGCCAACAGCTCCAATTCCAAATCCTATGGGGAGACAGCCGGCCTGTGGTAGGGAATAATCCTATGAGCATCTTTAGAAACTGCAATAAGGTTCCCACACTTGCTAGTTTGTAAGGCCCAACACGTGGTAAACTGAAGATCTACTGTATAACATTGGAAAGTGGTTGAAGGACTTCTTGGCACTGGCAATCACTAGTCCTCCAAGCGACTAATCGTGGCTTTGTAGACCATGGGACAACATAAGGTCCTAGTCAGAAAGTAGTAATTTTAGAAAGCTGTATTTGAGTTTGTAATAACATACAGTATGTAAAATAGATGTATTTTTTGCTTTGTTTTATTGAATTGATTCTTTTTTTCTATATAATGGGTCGTACACTCCTGTCATTGGTGTTATAAATTGTTGTTGTTGTATGTTTACTGTACTGAATGACAAAATATTTTTTGTGTAGCTACTTAAATAATTTAAACTTTTTTTTTTAATCCATGAATGAGGATGTGTGCAATAATGAGGCATTGAAAGTGACCCCTTCATTACAGACTCAGTCAAGAGCTGACTAAGATTAATGGCAGACATTATGGACAGGGAAGCTGAATGTTCATTTGCTGACCAACATCCTGCCCTCAGCTCAGCTCATTCATTATAGTTAGAGAGATGTTCAGACTAGTGACTCTAATTATGATAAACAACCGGTAATTGAATGTGGTCTGTTGTCATTACCGCTACACCATATTGTCTAAGATAATATATTAAATCATGCTAACACAAGAAAATACGGTTGAAAGATTGGAGGAAAGGTCTGGTTGACCAGTGTTTTCTTTAAGCTCAAAGAAATGTTCTATGAAACAGTTTCTCACTCTCAACTTGTCAAATACAGCAGCTGGGTCAGTGGCCCTAAGCTTCAATCTATGACGTTCTACTTAACACTCCAGTGTCAGTTTTGCACATGCAGGGGTCCACCATCAAACGTACATAAAGTTACGTACATTATGTAACTTACATAAGTTACATTTCTTACAATCTGGTCTTCCACTGGAACAAGCTGTATTTGACCATCCAACCACACCGCCCAACCTTGACTTTTCTCGCTCTTTATATTCTTACATTATAGGGTCACTTCCAGAAATTACACAAGAGAGCTAAGTACAGCGTAATACTGAGAAGACCCCTGAACAAGCTGCTTTATTTGATGCCTTGGGAGTGAGAACGGGCTGCAGTGTGTGGTTTTCGACACTTACTACATTGTCACTCTCGTGGCTTACTGCACTTTGAGGTACACCTTGATATGGTGACTGGATAAAGATACAGCCTGTGAAGAGCTGGTGGCTTAACATCACTGCGCCACTATATTATTTCATGGACTACAGTAAATGCATCACAGAGCTCTTTTACAATTTACAACTTCCATTATACTACGAGGCAACTTCACTTATCCTCCTGCCCTTTTGCTTTGATATGGCCTGTCTGTCACTGGGGAGTGTGTGGGAATGTCACAGTAAGGCAGACAAATTCAAGTTGATCTCTGAAGGGAAGGGAAAACTCAACTTAGCAGGATATATTACAGTGGAATATTTTATCCCTCATCTAGATTTGTAAATATCAAAACATCATTGGTTTTATGCCCTGACAACTGTCATTTACATTTTCAAATTCTCCTCTAAAAAGATTGGGGTATTTTCCAACAGCTTGACTTTATCCTGGTGGCTTTTTGCTGTTATGGTGAGGGAAGTTGAAATAGTAGTCACCAAAAATAAAGATTCCAGAGGAAACTCTCTTCACAAACGAATCAATCAATGAGTTACAGTTTGTTACAGGTTGACTATGAGAAAGAAAGAAGAAAACAAAAAACAATGCAAAAAACCTAAAAAATGTAAACATTCAAAATACAATGACAGTATTTTTTACTTTCTCTAAACACTTTTTAGCATTGACAAGCAGAACACACTGTTAAACACACAATTACCAAGATGATAAAAAGTTTTTTAAAGTTTATTTGTTTATTTGCTCTTTGTGTATTTCTCTTCTGTATGTGTTGCAAACATTTGATCAAGTCAATAATGGAATGGAAACATGTTTAAAATATTGGGCATAACATGGCACCCCATCTCTATAGCCCATTTGCCATAACCATTTTTTGTTTAGAGATTTCTTTGGACATTGTGAAAACAGAGTGACTAAATGTACAATTAACAAACTTTAATGTTGCCCTGTGAACTAGCTGTGCAGGGAAACACAATGTGTTTTTACCATCCCATACTTCAGAAATGTCAATAGGTTTCGACTAGGATATTCCATATCCTTAATGCATGTTTCAAATCAATTACAATTAATTCAGTCAGGACCACTATAGTCAAAGAAACTTCGATTCCCATTTGCATTAAGTTATATGTGGCAGTATGGCTCTGTTCTGGGAGCAGGGGCCCTTCCATGTGCTTCCATGGGAGGGGGCCAATCAGACAGAGCGTGTTTTGCAGGTTGCAAAACGCGAAGCACACCATACTGTCTTTTTAGGGGCTTTGGTGGACACAAAAAAAGAGTGCGGTTGCGGTGCGTTGTTTTTTTTTACTTTTTAAACAACTTACCGTAAATCTCAAGTGCCACACTAATTTGCCTCCTGGTCTGCGGTTTCTTGTTCAGATTGTGGTAATTACAGCTTAAAGTCATATAGCTCCGGGTATCCAGAAACAGCCAGCACAAGTTTCTCTTCCATAAATGTTGTTTCCAAGCAACTGTTAACTTTGTTGTCACCATATCACAAGGAACGTGTCTCAATTTATCTGATTGGACAATAAGGAAAAATCTGTGTTGATGCTGATGTAATTTTAAAAAAGAAAATGGGACGCTACTCTGGAAAAATGAAACGCATTGAAAGCTGGACAAGGCTAACAAGATGGCGATATGCTCCAGGTCGGCGGAATTGACTGCTGAGGCTGGGACTCGTGCTCTTTGGTCGGCAGACCAGCAGCCAAAGCTCAGACTGCAGCGGATATGTGGTACCACTGTTTCTTTTTCTTAGCAGCGTTTCTGTAGACGGAGAAGGATCAGAAAAGAGCTCTAGTAGATTGACACAGTGCTCTCTACGCAAATGGCTTCCTCTGCCTTAGATGCCCGATGCTGTGAATCCGTGTTGCAGTCAGTCTGCCATGACATGACGAGCAGCAGAGTGAGTTAAAGCATGTACACAGCCTGGTCGTTCTCAGTCAGGGGCTTGCAAAGCCGTTTTGCAGAGGAAGCAGGAAGAGTAGGCAGGTCAAAGCAGCTTAAATAGTGTGCCCTGTATGAGATTTGCCAATTGAATGCATAGAAGAAAATCAGCTGAGTCATCAGCTGATGTGGGCTGGCTTTTAGATCAGCTGATTTAGCTGAGATTGTTAGCTGAGCTTGACTTCTGTGGCCTGCCTGAACTAATGCAATGCTCAATTTCTTAAAGCAACCATACCATATGGAGGCTTGTTTGTTTAGAGGTTTAATTCTCCCTTTTGTTGGGATAGGTAGAATACTTGAGAAGCCCTTGTAAGTTTGAACTCAGTTTTTAGAAGTATAAAACAGTGGCAACCTATCTTAATTTCCTCTTAATGCAATGAAAAACATCCCCAGGTAAATGAGCCCCAGCTTACAGCGACACAATTAACTTAGTTGGAAACCCTATGCTGCCTCTTTATTTGTGGCTAAGGAGGTTGTTCACTACTTAGAGGATTGGAGGTTTGAGCCCCAGATGACATTCCCATATGTCGAAGTGTGTTTGTGCATGGCACTTGGTTTGCTATGGTCTAATTTAACTAAATTAAGAATTAAGTTCCTGCAATTCCTGAAGCAATTAGGGACTGATGTAACTTCTGAGTTCGATTGTATGTCTGTGAATACCTGTACCAGTCTAACCCAGGCTGCTAAAGGGTGTTACCATTATGCATTATTTTGGGCAAACATAATGCTAAAATAGCATAAGGGTGGAGGGTTGGAAGGTCAAGGGGTGGATAATCAATTGTCTTTAGTGCTGGAATTCTGGTTTAAATTCCTGTCCCATACTAGTAGTCAGTGTTCAAATGTTTGAAAAATTAGTTGCATAACCTTAACCACACCATACCTCAACCATTTTTTCACAACAGATTAAGTACATTGTGGTACTATTTTTTCTCTTTTTCTTACTTTTATCTTGTGATCCCACATATCAAAACATTATAGTGTAGTAATCCTTTCTTAACTGTGCCTCTGAAAAAAGAAAGTGAGATGTTGCAGATTCTTGAAATATGAACATGCAATAAAAACACAGCCACAGGTATGTTACCTAAACACGGACTGTCAATATTTTTTGCACATCTGTATGTACTTAACAAAACCTAATGCTTAAATTAGGCAACTAATAGTATTTAAATACAGTTACATTAGAGGAAAAATAGGAATAGGAATAATAAAAATGTATGAGACAGGATATGAAACTGTGTCAGTGGTGTCTAAGTTATACACCATCCACCCTGCGCTCCGCACAGACATTTGTGTGTTGGTGATCAGAGCAGAGGGAAAGGTTAGCAGTGAAGTGGCAGTAAATGTACAGCGTAGGCTACCGTTTGGCCATGAATCAACACTGCAGCTCCTCAATATTCAATTTCCTGTGTCGCTTTGCAACTGCTGGGCAAAAGTAAAAGAGTCTGTGGGATTAAACAGCAGCACACTCTGATACGCTAGGTTGCAAAATTTAGATAAATATATTGATTCAGTGTCTTTTTTATTGGCTTTCAAACTCGCGTTAATGTGTGTGTTGTCGAAAAAATTGACTTGCAGTGTAAAAAACGCTTGAGGTCGCTGGTGCAGACAGCTACACCAGCACAAATTGTTGATGCAGATTAGTTCCAAAAGAACATGATTAATTAGAGACAGGGTTGTATAGTTATGCAGAATATCAAATAGGGTACAATTAGCTGAGTCACAGGAATTTAAAGGAAATATTCGACAGTCTTGTTATCATGTACTAATAAGCCCAATGTGCTCTGCAAAGAGATCTATCATGGAGGGTGTATAAGAGATACCATACAGTTGTTTAAATGTTCTGATTTAAGGGTAGTGCTTGCGGCGTATATGCATCATTGAGCTGTTCTATGATTTGTATTATCTGTGGAGTCAGAGCACATTATGTTATGATCAGTACAGAAACTTACCCAGATGCAGCACTCAGACTCAAGTTTAAGCAGGTTTAATGTAAAACTCTGGGGTAAGGGGGTAGGAGGTGGCACGGAGCGATCCAGCAGGTGAGGGGGAATGGAGATGATCCAAAAGCAAGACTGCAGGCAGGCTAGAGCTGAGAACAGTGGTGGAGAGTGGACAAGCTGTCAGGATGATCAGACAAAGCGAGCAGGCTGGCAGGCACGGTAAAAATCTGTAGCACAGGAGCAGTCTGCTGTTGTTTAAATGTGTTTTTAACATACTGTACCATCATTGGGGATTATTTGATCTCATTTGGGTTGAAATTAAACTTCCTGCACCCTATTGACTTGAGGCAAGTGCTGTACTATAAATTCAATGTTTCCATCAGTTGAGCACTGGACTTGATTTTTGTGTCGATAAGAAAACTAAAGGAGACAAATGATTTTGTCACAGAGGAAAGTCATTGATTTGTAACAGGATAAAATTAAAGCACACTGAATTATAATTACACCATGCTCTTAAAGGTGAGGAACTGTCAGGTTGCATTTGATTTGCAGGCATGCCTCCTCCATTATTTGGTGTGCCAATTACAGCAGGCAAAGAGCTTGGGCCGTGAGGTGCAGTTTGAAAAGGTTTGATGTGGCTATAAGCCTAGACACAAGACAGGCACTATTTATTGCCTGATTGTTAGGTCTCCATATTCTGTTGCAGTGTAGTGTCTTATGAAAGGAAACTGCCTAAGTTGTATTCACTTATAATGATTTGTGAGCATGGAGGAGTTTCGACTGAACACATCAGGGTGGAAAACATGTCATATGTGATAATGTAGTATCGTAAAGCTATTAAGTGCTGCATATTATGGCTAAAAATGGTGCCGTTATATACATTTCTCAGTGATGTGGTGACGATAACAATCTCACTCGTGGCCATTTCTATGAAATATTATATTTTTTTCTTTAATAAAAAGAAACCAGTCCAATGTGATGTCATAAAAATGAACCAAATAATTAAAAATTCAATCCAAAAAAAAGAAACACACTAAAATATACAGTTTGAGGTCTGGGAAAACTATAATATAACTATAAATGCATTTACATTTAATTAAAACCCTAATTTAAACTGTAAGAAGAATCTGATCTGTTTGGAGATTATTAGACAAATGTGATGTTTTGCCAGGTCATGACTACAATTGATCCTTTTCAATTTGTCTGTGTCATACAAAAAAAAAATATTATTCCAGCTTGAACTATTTGTTAGCTGACCACTTTCATATGTCTTAACAATAGATTTCCATATTGAATCTCTCTTTGGACAGAGCACAATTAATCATTTATGTCCTGGACCATTTTCAAAAATGTCCTCTAGATATATATATAGCAACATGATCTCATGGGATGGCATATGAATATCACGCCACTTTTAGGGTCATTTTGTGTGTCATTTCACGCATTTTAAGCTTTCCGTGTGTCATTTCGTGCCTTCCGCATTTTATGAGTTTTAGACACAGATGAAACGACGTCAGGTGACTTTCGTTATGTGACATTTGTTGTCTTAGTCACATGACCTACGGTTGCAGTTTGGTCAAGTTTAGGCATAAAAACAACTTGGTTAGGTTTAAGCAACAAAACTTACTTATGTGACGTGCGAAAAGGAAAAAATGTGTTTTGAAAACACCGAAATTACTTGATTATGATTCATATGCCATTTGGTGACACCAGGGTGGATTTGCTCTTGTTTGGCTTTTTTTTCTCCAAACAATAAGTAATCAAAGCTCTTAATGTTGTTTTTTAATAGCTGTATTGCTGAGCTTAAAAAACAAATGCTATCTAAAAAGGATGCTTGTACTGAATTGAGTGATGCATTCATTGGAAGGATACTCTAAAGAGTGCATGTCACTCCAGGCAGAGTTGGTTTTAGATACACCACCAAAATATCCACAATACATTTTTATTACATGATAAAATGTATGTGTTTTTAGAGTAAGTATTCTTATACAATTTCACATAATAATGCAGCCATCTCAGCATTCTTTTTGGATTTCAATGAGCTTGGTACGCTTGGTACAGAGTACAGAAAGGGACAACATTTTACTCTGGAAACAGTTTCGAATTCTAATTCCATGCATTAATATCTCATCTCCAGGTTTGACAGTGCTCTCAGGCACCAAATCAGATTCTCGGCTTTGTAGAACTATTTCAAGTTTCACATAGATAAATTGATCCATCTGAGAAATTGTCAAGAAGAGCATTGTCCCCGGCATCAGACACCATTGGGAAATCACCGGATTGTCCTCGGCAATGACATGAATGACGGCTCTGGCAGCCACAGTGAGAGTTTTAATCAGGCATGATGACAGGGGAGAGACACGAGTGTGTGGAGCAGAATACAGAGGCAACGCCGTAAAAAGAATTCATGACAATGATGGCATTAGAATGTTGTTGTTTTTCCCGGCCTATCACTGATTTAAGGATTGCAAATAGTTTGTAAATCATTTCAGTGCACATAATTCTCAACAAGGAAGGAGAACTGTGTATGCCACCGCTCTGTAAGATGTGAGATGTGATGTGCCATATTTATTTACTTGTTCACTGAGGGATATAACTAGAAAGAAAAAAATCCTCCTTTGGGGACTCTTTAAAGATTCCATGTGGCAGTCTTTAGTCCAATGCATCCTCATACTTAATTCACAGTACAGTCTATTCGCCAATGACTACCTAAACGGCATACAGTATATAACCATTCTCGAAAACAGCATATATGACGACCGTTGGAGAGTACCAATGACAGGCATACCAGACAAACTGCTTAGGTTACTGCACACAGTACATCATATATTTATAAGGGATGCTGCATTATTTACGGATAAACAATCCTGAGCTAGTCAAAAATAACTTTGTTTAATTTATTTTCATCTGTGATATTAACTCATGAATCGTTTTTGACCAGCGAAATATCATAAATGCAACATAATAAAAAGCAGCAAATGTAACAAACAACTATTACAAATGAACAGCAAATTGCCGGATGCCATATTTTTATAAAGTTTAGGAGAAGATGGTAAGTCTTTACTCTCGTTATACAATAAGGTACATTTAATGATAATAACAAATCCCAGCACGTAATGCAGAGATATCAGTAAGTTATACTGGTCAAACGCATACATGTACAAAAATGAAGACATTAACCAAGATATAACCATGGCCATATTTACACAACACACAATAGTTATTTTTCAGACAAGTACGAATCCAGCTTCTTTTCTTTTTTTTCTTTTTTGTAAATCATTTTTACTACCCAGTTAATGTTAAGCTCCCATCTAAAGTTCACAGTTGAACCACTAAATGCACACTTCACTAAACTAATGGTTAAAGCAATTTTCTACTCATCATTGTCCTCAATGCACAATTGTCATGTGTGGATTGATTCGTACAAATCATAACATTCACCAGTAAATATACTCTCTTGTATAACTCATCTTTATTCTTCTATTGTCCAGTGTGTACTTTAGACTGGCTATGCACTGACCTGTGAGCTCTTAAACCAGCCTCTTCAATAAAGGCAGAAATAGGGACTTCAGTTATGTCAATTGGAATAGCATGTTAGTTTAATTAAGGCATAAGGCATTGTTGCTTCAACCCCATTTCCAAGTGACTGTAAAAGGTGTCTCTGTTTGGTGTTAGTGATGCATGTTCACATTAACACACATTGTAAAATAATAATAAAAACTACTAGTCATATGGCATACATAAAATGTAGCCAAAGAGTTTAACAAACGTGCAGATTTTTTGTCATCTGTCCTCTATGATCAACCAGTTGAAATGCATCACTGATTGAATTTATCTCATAAGAACATTAGCCTCATCCCCTTCAGTGACAATAGGCTATTAGAGACAATTTTTTTTTTTATAAATAAAGGAGAGCAGGCAGTAACAGTGTTTTCACACTTGGGCTGATTGAAGAGACTTTTTTCCTTTTTTTTTCTTTTTTTTGATTGATTTGGTTGATTTGCCTGAGAGCACATGATGAAGAGTAAAAGTCGAATAACTGGGTGTGGTCCAGAGGAAGCTGCATCAACCTGTACCTTACGATGGATGTCAGTGAGCTCTATTTTACACTGGCTGACTTCACTTGTTGGATGTGTCTGTATCATCCACAGTTATGCACAGCATGTGTCAATGTCACTGATCATTAAAACATAAAATGACTTATATGTGTGAATGCATCCGCTGACAGCAAAGCACAAAATGTTCATTGGGTGAAAGTCTCAGCTTTCCATAGAATAGCATTAACATGAGAAGCATATAAAGCTGTCAGTGTTTTTAAAAATGGCATATTTAATGGATGCGGGTTGTGCAGTCTGTTCACGGGTTGGAAGAATTCTCGTGTGTGATAATATACTTCTAGTAATGACTCCTGCTACTGAATGATTTAAGAAACCAATCTGAACCGTACTGAGTTTGGTAGCTACTTACAGCAGAAATCCAAGCATAACGTCTAGTTTAGAAGAAGACACAAGAAAAGGTAGCATAATAATACTGATTTCAGTCTGCAGTGCATTGCCATTTTTCATAGCGTTGCCCTATTTTTAAACTTGAAAAGAGACTGGAAAGGGGAAAATAAAACACAGAAATCCCCTTGCTTGGAGAAGGTACCCCAGGGCGCCAGGAAAACATGTCGCCAGGAAAACCATTGTTTTCCTATGGTAGGGCACACATGGCACGCGCTCCTCTTATTATTCTCTTCCAATAGTCTTCAAATAAAAAGCCAAAGAGAAAATGTTTGTGTGCAGTTTCATCACCGGCAATTCATAAAACATTGACTCTGGGTTGATTGCTCTCTGTGTTTATATGACGCAGCCCATGTCTCTAAATCATATATCACCTATTGTTCAATGGTGAGTCACCACAGGATTCTCGCAGGGGCAGAAAATCAGAGCTGATGTAGCCAGCCACTCATTATCCTGTGATTACTATGGCACAAGGAGGAAATAAATACATATAATTACCAATGGTGTGGAAGAAATAGCATGCACTGAAACACATCCATGTCTGACATCAGCAGTAACACTTCTGCTTAGCCTTAAGCATTGTTTTTTTCTGAGCTGCTCTAATGAAGTATCCCAGTTAGTGAGATGAGTGTTGTTGGGATTCAGATTGTGTATCAAAACCAGGTGATGACATTCAATCAAAAATACATATTTTTCCTCTGATAGTGCTATTCACCCATCTAGATTGTTTTGGTATGAATCGCAGAGTTTTGGAGATATCGGCTATAAAGACATCGGCCTTCTCTCAAATATAATGGAACTAGACTGGTGCTCATAGCGCGAAATTAATGCATTTCCAGAATTCATGACATGGTTACTCAAGATAATCCACAGACCTTGTTGTGAGCTGTTTCATGTGGGAACTATTTTCTTTTCTTATCACTGCTGAGACGGAAGCGTGAATCGATCAACTCATGGATGAAAGGCTAACTAAGCTAGTTAATGTAAAGGATGCCATAGTATGAGCCTCTCTCTTCCATGAATAGAAGCATGGTTTCTTCTGCGCAGTAATACAGTGTAGTTCGGTAGAAAGAAAATATGTACATGAAACTGCTCACAACAAGGTCTCTGAGTTATCTCGAGTAACTTGGTCACAATTTCTGGAGAGAGACATTGCCTTCAAGTTTTTCAAATGTTTTGTCTGTTGTGTTTTTTTTCTTTTGTGTGTGTGTGTGTGTGTGTGTGCTTTGAGCAAAGTGGCATCTAGTTCTATTATATTCAAGAGTCGATAGCTTCAAAACTTGGCAACTCAAACAAAAACAATCTAGATAGATGAATTGTCACTTTCAAGGTCCGTTCAGCACTCTGCAATCCATCTAAGTCAAAAAAAATTAGCATTTGATATCAAAGGGAAATACGAATGATGATGATGATGATGATAATGATGAGGAGGAGGAGGAGAGGTGGTTTCAGACGCAACTCCCAGTAATCCTAATTGCAATTTGAAAGTGCTTACATGATACAGTTGGGATATAGTGCACAGTAGGTTTTCCTGCTCTGCTGAGTTTTATTTGTCTTAATGTCACTGCTTCCCAGCACAGATCCTTCAGACAACACAGCATGTCTTTAATAGCGTGTGCATGAAACGGAAATTGGCAACAACCTGTGATGAAACATGAACAGTTGTATGTCAAAGATCCTTCCCAGTGTCTTTTAAGGCAAATTTGATACTGCTATTTTAGGGATTTTGTCAAAAGAAACAAGACGTCTTATAGCCTAGACCCATCTCAGCTATACAGAGAGCATGTTCAGAGAATGACATTCCCAATGTACGTGAGGGTCATTGGTTCGTGGAGCCTCATTGTAAGTACGCTGTTCGAGGCCTTGAGCATAACGGAGATGATTTACTGGGTTTGACAAATCTTTTTCGAGGGGTATTTTCACTCAAAAAACTGCAACATCTCATATTTTTGACAGCTTACGATCAGGATAATAGAGTATTTCCCTAAGGACCTCAAAGGTCTTCATGACATTCTGGAGAGTTTTGTCCTTTTGGGGGGGGGGGCGGGGG
>JBBPCS010000001.1:19569644-19587417 GCA_037974645.1 Hollardia meadi | reverse complement strand
TATATATATATATATATATATAGATATATATATTTGGAACAGCTATAATTGGGAATACTTAATCACTAAAATAAGACATCTAAGAGAAATTATAAACATAAAAAGTATTTAGAAGTCCTTGGCATTCCACAATTCCAGCAGTGAAAGGTCCACATGTTTTTGGAAAAAAGAAAGAAATCAGTAAAGGACTGTATCTACTGTTATCACTAATACACACCACACTCTCAGACACATATTTTTTGTAGATCAGCAAGGGTTAGACAATAAAAAAAAATCTCTGTGATTTTAGAGACATATAGACACAAATCTGACTGTGACACTGCTGTCCAAGACTTAAATCAATCCACCCTAAAATGCCATAGAATAGTTTTATTTGAACATAAATCATCAGGAAGGAAAAAGAAGACAAATTTCAGGATTTGTTTTTACCTCCAACTATAGCTTAACCTTCTTAAATGAATCCGATTGGATGTCTGCTGTGTCAAAATCACCCAATAATTTACCTCCAGCAGAGGAGTGAAGCTTTTAGTGACATGAATAACACAAACAAAAATAAATAAGAGAGTGGATGCACCAGTCAGTACTTCTAAGAGAAAATTTGCATTCATATCCCCCTTTGTGTTGCATTTACCAACAACAACATACGTGGCTGTTGTAAAGGATTTTCAAGGATTTCAGAATTCAGGAAAACAAAGTCCCAGAATGTCTACACACCACATGGCAAGATAATCAGCTGGCTTAACATGCTTTGATAGGTGAGGTGAAGCTGAATACACAAGCAGAGCCCAGAAAGGTACACATTGATTTTTTAAAGTTATACTGACACAATTGGACCAGCATTGCAGTACTGGTAGAAATGTATGTGATAAAAAGGGTCATTGTTGAGGGTAGTTCTGCCTCACCAACTTCTGACCATGTACACAGCACTATACTACAATATACCATACTATACTTAGTTATTATTAAGTTACCATACCATACTGTACTATACTATTCTATACTATACTATACAATAGTATGGGGATTTGTCCCAGGAAGGAGGGGCGGTAGGCTCCCTGCCCACCTTAGGCCAGCTTCTTCGGGTTTGGCTCCTGAGAAGGACAGGTTGAAAAGGCTGGTTTCGGTTAAACAGATCATCCAGGCAGCTAGGGCGGGATCTGTCACTGCCTGTTACAGAGGGAAGTGGTTGGGCTTCAGCGCTGATGTGAGGAAAGGGGACTGGACCCTCTGACGTGCAGTCTGATCGGTTCTTTCCTTTCATGCCACCATTAAGGTGTATGCAGCAGCCATTTCCTCCTGTCATGAGGGGTTTGGCGATAGACCCGTCTATAGCCATAATTAATAAAATTAATAATTAATTAAACAGCACTTTATACGGAGTATATACATTATTTCTGATCATTTGAAATTGAGACTTACAGTATTTCTCAGTAGTACAGAAATGTCTTGAGAAGAAGAATGAATTATGAAATGAAAAACTGCATTTGTGACCTATTTTTTTATTTTTGTTTTAGGTTAATGGTACATGCACATATATAAATTCATATATCTGAAGTACACAGATATTTCTTTAAGATGTGTGTCATTTAAAACTGAACAGAGCATTTTGAATAACCTTAGCCCCAATATTTTATGCATTCAAATATACATGCCTGCAAATGTCTGGACATAATGTATGTATGAAGTGCTTTGGAAGAACCAGAATACAAAATATTGAAATACTTGGTCTTTAGTGAAAATCACAGTGGGATTAAGCAGTTGCAGACACACAGTGATGAGACTTCTAATAAGGGCTGTATGAAGTCAGCAGCTCACTCTGCAGAGACGTTACATAAGACAAAGTGGCTTTGACACAAAATGAACAAGATATTTTGCATCAAATGTGATATATCTGTAAATCAGGTAAAGCAATGGACATAATTGATCTACTATGTTCAAAGACATTTAGTTCAAAAAGTGATATACATAAAATAGTGATGTACATACTAGATCCTTTACAGAGTTTTCCTTTTTTTTTTTTTTAGATACAGGCCCTAATTTGGACCTACATACTGTACCTATGAACACTTGCATGACCAGGTTTTTGAATACAACAGCAACATGGAGGAGTACTCTCATGGACACACCACCTGCATGGAGAGACATTGGGGTCAGGTGCTTGGCAAGCTGGGTGGCAGGCAATAGTGGGGACCAAGCGTGCTGACTTCTGGCATTGCAGACTGGTCGTAGGGACGTGGAATGTCACCTCTCTGGTGGGGAAGGAATCGGAGCTAGTGTGTGAGGAGGAGTGGTACCAGCTAGATATAGTTGAACTCACCTTTACACATTGCACTGATTCTGGAAACAAACTCAAGGGGCTGGACTCTTGTTTTCTGGAGTTTCCCAGGGTGAGAGGCGCCTGGCAGGTGTGGAGATACTCAGAAGCCCCCAGCTGAGTGCCTATGTGTAGGAGTTCTGCCCAGAGAAGAAGAGGGTTGCCTCTATGTGACTGCAAGTCATTGGGGAGAAGGCTCTGATTGTTGTGTGTCCTCATGCACCAAACAGCAGTTCCAAATACCTGGTCTCACTGAGTGGCATCCTGAAAAGGGTGCCATCTATGGGGTCATTATTGTAGCAAAACTATTTGCGAATGTGAGTAGAGAGTTGTAACTGTATCTCAATCTATACACACATTTACAGATTTATCTACATATTTACAAATCTCAATACACTTGCAAATATGAATGCAGATTGTAGATATTTTTTACGCATTTGCATCTGATTACACACAGATTCTGATTACACATTTGCAGATTCCTATACATATTCACAGATTTCAGTACGCATTTAGAGATTCTGTTACATATTTACAAATCTGATTATGCACACAGGGACTGACATACAGTTACACAACTCGGCACTGACATTTGCAAATAGTTTGGCTATAATACTGGCCCTATACCAAGTAGGGACTCTATAGTTCTACTGGGGGACTTCAACGCTCACATGCTTACATGGGCAATGACAGAGAAATCTGGAGGGGGATGATTGGAAGCAACAGCCTTCCTGATCCAAACCCGAGTGGTGCTTTGTTACTGGTCTTCTGTGCTGATTATGGATCGTCCCCAACAAACGTTCGAGCATAAGGTGACTGGTTCTGGAACCAAACTCTTGAAGAGGGGCTGGACCAATCACCCGCCTCCAGACTGTGCTAGGTGGTTCATAGGTGTACTTGGTACCAGCCCATCTTAGGCCAAAGGTCAATGATCGACTTTGTGGTCATATAATTAGACCAGCGGCCATTTGACATGGACACTCGGGTGAAGAGAGGAGCAGAGCCGTCAACCGATCACCACCTTGTGGCTCACCTCAGTTGGCTCAAATGGCAGGGGAGGCCACCGGACAGACCTGGAAAACCAAAATGAGTTGTGAGGGTGAACTGGGAGCATCTGATGGAGGCCCCCATCCAATTTCTCGCGCATCCCAGGGGAGATTGAGGACATGGAATCTGCATGGAAACTGCTAAGAGTTGCAGTCAGAAGGTCACTGGTGTTTGTCGTGGTGGCAACCTAAAAACCCGCTGGTGGATACAGGTGGTGAAGGAAGCCATCAAACTGCAGAAGGAGGCCTTCTGGGCTTAGTTGGCCCAGGGGTCTCCTGAAGCAGCAGACAGGTACCGGGAGGCGGCCAGAAGGGCTGCAGCTTCAGCAGTCGCTGGAGCAAAATCCCAGGTGTGGGAGGAGTTCGGAGACGCCAGGACTTTTGGTTGGTCTGAAGAGAGTTTTGGCAAACTGTTCTTCCCAATCTGAGCTAAGAATAATTCAGAGAATGCAGACACAGCGTTGATGGGTTTTCAGAAATAGTGAAATGAAGAGAAGTTTGATCGTCACGGTTCATTGTATTCCTCCATCCAAATGGACGTTGCTTCCAGAAGTGTATTTTAAATGGGACAGGCCAAGGAAGATTCAGAAACCTGCACTTAAGTGTTCAATTAGACCATTTAAATACCACAATAGCTTAGTGTTGTAATTAAAGGAATAACTGAAGAAAATGTGTAAGCATTGTGTTTGCAAAAAGCATTATACAAGCAGCCAAACTTTCCATGCACACACAAAGTGCAGCTTTTACTGATATACTTTCAAGCACAAAATAATGATTTTAGAAATGTAATGTCCGAAGAAAACATCATTGAAAAACCACTTTATATATTCCTGTATAGTATTTTTCATAACAGCACATCTATAAGGTTTGCATATGGTGCAATGATATGTAATTTAGCATTTAATTATAACTTAGGACTGGTATAAAGAATTGCGTTGTGCACCATCTATTCATAGCTGGGCAATCCTGTGGACAAACCTGCAGGACTGTGATTGGCATCTATTCATTTCCTCTGAACTGGGGACAAGCTAAATCAGAGTCAATCATTGACCCTTTCAGACAGAAACCAAGGACTGAATGATGCAGAGGATTAGCTGTCCCAGCCATTGCCTTGTTTACTTCCTGCATGTGTAAGCCAGAAATGTGCTAGATAAATTGCACAAAACCATTAATCACAGCATACAATTTTCTCTCCGACTGTAACCCCTTCCCATGCAAAGGCTTTCATTTCCTGTTCAATCTCTTGACAGAAATCCAATCAACAGTGGATCATAATTTATTCACACTTGTAGAAAGAATCTGCTTCAAGTATATGAAGACATCTCATTATTTTACCACAGACACACATGCACAAGTGAGCGATAGCCCACATTGTTGTCTTAGGAGGTAGCAGAAAGGGATTGCATTTCCAATTTGATTGACAGACAAAATGGATAGGAGTCTTAAGTAAATATTAATTTGCTTTCTTTTATGATAAAAAAAGAAAGGCTGTTCTGTTTTCTGGTCTTCATTACAAGGACAACCAATCAGTTGCTTACTGACTGCTCGTCAGTCAAGATTAATATTAAGGCAACTATTATAACCAAATGAGTGGTAATTTACATGATCCCCAATCATGAATTTGTACAATTAAAAGTCATTATTTTTTTAAGTATGTAATATTTACTGTGTAGAATCATCACTTTAATGTTCATGACCTTGCATGTTAGCATGTAAGTAAAATGTGTTTTTTTTAAATGTTTATGTCCTCTACAATGTCTGACCTGGACGATACTGACTCGTATCTGTCAAAAATGTGTTTTGACATTCCTCTGTGTATTTCCTAAAAATCTGAGATTTGTCACTACCCGATCTGAGTCACTGCATAATGTGAGTCGCGCAGGCATGACCACATCCACCATCTTGGACATCTAACTACAGCAACACCACTTAAACCACATGCAGAATTTTGATCAAATTAGTTTGTTATGTTTAGCTGTTAATAATGATTAGGATTACATTTGCTAATAATTATTTCAGAGGACAGGGCATCATTACCTATCATAGCATAACTATTATTTTTCAATTCATTTCAAAGGGCCTTTATTGGCATGAATGCTTCAAGAACAGTATTGCCAAAGCATGTCCAAATATTTAGACAGTACACAGTAACAGCAATATGAGCATTACAAATGCTAGGCTACGATAGGGCCACAACCAGGCACACCAACACCAACCAACCACACACTGCTGTGTGAAATAGTCATTAGCAAATGTAATTCTAATCATAACATAACAAATTACATCACGTTGTCACATTAAATCACATTGTGTAGCAACTTAGATCGGGTAGTGACAAGATTCCAACATACACCAGATAAGCTAGATTTCATATGTCACACATTCAAAACTTTGGCTATTAAGATGTGAACACACTGTAAAATCATAGCAGATATTATTGTATGTTTCACAACCACTAATCCCGTGTCAGCCCCTGCCAGTTACAAGCTAACAAGCAAACAAAGAACATAAACAAAAGATTCTAACTACTACTACTTACCATTCTGATACATCTGATAGTCGCTGATTTTGGTGCACAACAAACTCCTCATGTCTGAGTCTGTCTGACTGAGGCTCAAACATGTAATGTTGTGGCTGAATCTCTCCCATGTTTCCTTTAACACTAGCCATCTTGATGCACACTGATCTTTCACTGGTCAACCTAGCGCAAGCAGTGGTGGTGGTCGGGGCATGAGGCCTGAAAACGATTTGAAATGTTGAGGCATGGGCAAGGTTGTGCCACAACTTGAAGATGGTACCTACAGTATGTCCATGCAAATCAAAAGACCAAAACATGCTGCTAAATCAGGAAAATCATTATGTATGAGCACAAGGATTGTGAGCTAAGAACTATTTTTTTGTATGTCTCCCTGCAGTGGAGGGTTGTCATTAGCATGAGTAGCAATCGTGTAAATGTAAATGTGTTTGATGTGTGTGTTTACCGCACTCTTTGAATTAAAAAGTCAACTGATGCATGAAATAAACAAAAGACAGACTATGATATGGCTTATCTTTCCCAGTAATTACCAGTCAATGAAATGTAGCATTCATAATCACACAGCTAGCACACATCACTAACCTTCTATGGCTTGAAGTCTCTACAACTTGTCAGGAATTCAAGGTTCAACAGATTCATTCACCATTATGTGAGATGTAAGGACTTAAGTGTATCAGACGAACACAAGGTGATTTGCTGTTCAGTGGTATTTACTATATGGTAACAATGTAAAGCTTCCTATAGTACATTAGAAACTACTGTACACAGTATTTTCAACACCTACAGTATGTCATCATTTAAATTAAAAAAAAATGCATTGTAACCATTTGTTATTGTAGAACCATAATAATTAAAAGAAACAATGCATGCAGAATAATAAAGTCCACATGGTTTATAATATAAGTCAGTTAATTGTAGTCCAGGGAAAGACTATTTCAATAGTATCCAGAGATTTGAAAGTTTTATGCTGCCAATTTATGCACAAAGAGGTTATGTCTCATTGCATTGCCAACAATATTAGTGTATTGTGCAATGTGCAGCAGTGCCTTAACAATTGAATTGTGTCTCTCCTTTGAGCTATGACATAGAGAGAAAGGAGACTGAAAACAGTTTAAACTCACACCTCATTGATTTATCCTTTATTGCTTGAGATTTATGAATTATTGTAAATCTGACGGTGTCTCTCATAATACTGCCACGGGCTTTTTAAATCAAGCTGACAGGCTTATTATTGAGCTCCAGCAAAGAAGGCAGCGTAGCATGGAGGAGTGAACCATCCCTGATCCAGGAGGAGAAAATATCACCCAACACTCCCTGGTGGTGAGAGGTTGTTGCACCAGAAGTGTCCTGAAACAATTGCCGTGGCTCTCTCCATCACTCATAGCAACGAAACAGCATTGGTATAGAGCCTCTTACACTGTAGATCAGTCTCGCCAGCAACACTACTGTCTTACTTGACAGTCTTCCATGTATACATAGGAATGTGCCTGATATGAACTCAAGTAATGCATTATTAATAGATGCAAACCATAAGGGAAACAAAGTAATAGGCTATGTGTGAGGCTATGGTCACCACCTGCAAAAAGTAAGCTGAAAATTAAACTGCAAATGTGTCTCTTTAACAACGGTATTCTACAGAAAAAATAAAATGGATGGGGAAACTCAGCAATTGAAGTTAAATTTTTTCCATTATGTAAAAAGAAACGGACAAAAAGTCTTATCAGGAATGGGAGAAAATGAATGCTTACATACCGTAAATGCATCCAATCATCATCCATGTTTCAACAAGAAAAGAATCTGAAAAGTGACTCTCTTACATAGCGCATCTTGTTACATGTGAAAAAGCCCAATGCGATATAAGTGCTTGTCCTAACTCAGAACAGCCTAAGCTGCAAGCCTCATGAATAAAACTGTGGTCTTTAAAATGTCCTTCTCTCACTACTCTCCGTCCTTCTACTTTGTATTTTATGAAGTATTTTTAAAACTGCCATTATGCTGAAGTAGAGGGAATATGCCTTTGTCTCTAATGCACCAAATCTACCTGATATATTGTATCTCAGATTTCTCTCTGGCACCATGAAAAAGGAAAATGTACATGTATTTTTGTGAGCTGCCACTCAGTTTTATCAGAACCACTCAGCAGCCCTCACAAGACTCCACCATCCATGATGTTTGATGATGATTTTTTTTTTCTAATTTATAAGCTCAGACTCAGATTAAAAAGATTCAAATTGTCCAAGATTCTTATTCTAATTTAGGAAACACTGCAGATAAGATAAGGCGGTATGGAGAGAATAACAGTAAACAATTGGAGCACAGTTGAGAGCCCTCATTCTTTTATTTCCCCTTGTCAGTTGGTAATGTCTAACATGGCATTCAGGGGATTTTTCAATCCATTCCTAAAATATAAATGACTTCCCTGGTTCATTTGAAACAATGACAGAAGAATTATGACTTCTCACCAATGGAAACATTAATCTGCTATGAGATAAGTGGGTTTTTTTTTTATTATTAATGCTGAGGTCTATTCAGCTCTGTCGTGTCAGTGCTTTATACTGTGGCTTGAACTATTAGTAGATTAGGTTACAAGTGTATATCTGCAGAGGGTCACTGTTGCATAGTCCACATGACAGTCTACAAAGCTGTCAGGCAGAGATACTCAGGAGGCCTTGTGTGGTTTCCTGTAAATGGATAAGCAAGCATGCAAATCAATCATTTGTCATGCTGATAATATCACTGATGGGATTTCTCCCCTGGCTTTGTCATTTCATGGTACGGAAACATTTGTGGAGCGTTCGTTCATGATGTGCTATTTTTTTTAGTTTGGTGTATTGCTGGTTCATTCTTTTGTCATGCATTGGGATTTCCTTGTTGAATGTTTGATCTTATCCTCGACTCCAAGCTCTTTTGACCATTGCTAGGCAACCATTTTATTGCATTTTTTTAACCACGTTAGAGAGGCTTCAGGGATGCTCCATTACTTTGGAAATTGGAATTTGAAATTTCTCAGCTACTATTAAATGGATTGCTGTGAAATTTCATATAGACATTCATGGTCCCTAGAGGATGAACTGACTTTGTTGATTCCCCTTGTATCACTATTAATTGACATTTTAGGCTTTTGGTGAAATGTTTTGACAACCATTGAATGGATGGCCATGACATTTGGTGCAGACATCCATGTCTCCTTAACTTTTCACCTGGCACTATCATCAACATTTTAATTTGTGTGGTTTGAATTTGAGTTCATTTTTTTCGTTGAGTGTCTGTCTTGGAGGGAGTTGTTGGACTCTTACAACTTTTCAATGCAATTGTGGGCGAATTGAAGGCTCAAGCTAAGCTCTTTTATTTCGTTGTGGAGTGTAACCAGTAAGTCCAGTGTTTTATTAATGGATTGTAGGACACTGACCTCAATTTCTGTGGTTTGGAGATCACTTGTGTCTGTGGATGATGTTTTTTTACGTTCGATTGGGTTAGATGAATCTTGCTGGGGGGTATCCATTTTGCACCAGCTGTGTTGTGATCGATGTATGCTTTCAGGCCTGCTAGTTCCTCCAGTATTTGAGAGTTGCGTTTGGAGTGTTGTCTATGGATTGCAACATTGTTAAATAGAAAGGAAAGTGATAAAGGGAAGAAAAAAAAGTCATTGAT
Organism: Hollardia meadi; assembly: GCA_037974645.1. Taxonomy (NCBI): domain Eukaryota; kingdom Metazoa; phylum Chordata; class Actinopteri; order Tetraodontiformes; family Triacanthodidae; genus Hollardia; species Hollardia meadi. The sequence continues at coordinate 19,577,870 of JBBPCS010000001.1, read as the reverse complement.
GTGACTCGCCGCCGCTCTGATAAATCTTGTCTCCTTGCATAGCGTCTCGGTCTAAAAAAAAAAAGCATGCTAACACACTAGACTGTGATGGTGAACATGTTAAACATTATACCTACTGCATGTTTGCCTTGTCATTGTGTGCATGTTACCACAGTGTGCTGAAGTACAGCCTCACAGAGCTGCTGACTCTTGTTTTCTTCACTGGCAACTTAAGTAACACTTCACAGTAATCACAATAATTCAACATGCCATAGATCTACTTGGTACTATTTTAGATAGCACAAATTAATCCCTGTGATAACAATAGCTGTGGTAATTCACATACACAGCAACACAGACTGATCGAGCAGTTTGGAATTTGCCTCACGAAGAGACATGAGTTGTTCCAGAGAGTGAGTCACTAACCCAAATCGCAATATGTCACAGCTGTATATTTTAATGTGGTCTAATTGTGTTGACTTAAAAAAAAGTTTGTGCTGAGATTTTCGAGTGAGTCAAGTGCTCTGCCCTCCTTCCTTCTTGCACTGGAAATTATGTAAGGAATACCTATCCAGTTATTGAAAGGCCTTCTGTGTGCATCAGTAATCACTCCGTCCTTTTTTCCCTAGGTCAGCCACATTGCTGGGGGTAGAGCAGCTGAATGCTGATGGGAACAAAGCAGTGGCCAAATCCCATTTGAGCAGTCACTGGTACTTTGCCTTAAATGCTTTTCAATCTGCTGGAGATCACATTAGTCGGCTCCTTCTTATCGACTCATCTAAAGAGTTTATGTCTTCATCTAATTAAGAACAGTGCTGCCTTAATAGCTCAATAGGCTGAGTTATTTCATAAGTGGGTAGTTTGGCCAACAGTCTAGTGCACTGTATGGACTATGTGCTACTCAGTCATACCCAGTAATAAATGATAAGGAAACTATTTGACCACTGAATACACATGTTGTGTTACTGACGACTGCTGTGTGTTTTACGTCTTTTGCTTGTATCAGAATTCTTTATGTTGTTTTTAAATTTGTTTTTCTGTCTTTTTGTAAGTGTGAGGTTTGTTCTTTTATGTGAAACTTCGTATGCTGCAGCAGACCTTGGTAAAAGAGATTTTGAATATCAATGGGGATATTTTTGGTAAAATAAAGGTTCAATTAAAAAGAAAATAACTGTGGTTCTTGTCATAACAGGTATCGAAAATGTCACAGCTATGGTAAGGAGATAATTAATGTTACCTTCTTATTTTATTTTAATTATAGTCATTACCTGCTACAACATGGAGGATTTTTTAAGAATTCTTTGTAAATGTTTGGTAATTCGTACAGTGGTGAGTGTCACTTTCCTGATATATTGCATCTGCTGAGACGTAGTGAAGTTGACACTCATAGATATGAGATACAGTAGGTCTATGGTGTCTACTACCAGGTCCTGCCAGCTCAGCCTGTTTCTATTCTGCTCTGTGTGGCACAAGGGCAAGCCTCCTATTTATACAAGAGAATGAAAGATGGGGCTGAGATGTATAATGCATGTGAATGCAGGGGAGGCAGGCATCTGCACCAACAAGCCAAGTCACTTACAGGGCAACACACCAGCCTGTCTTCTCCCTTCACAAATATAAACTCAACCACTAATAGCAGTGATTCCCATGGAATATTGCAGCAAACACCGCTCAGTGTTTTAGTTTTTTAATCACTTGTAAAATATTCATTAAATCTTCACATACAGTCTTTTGACACCAATTAATTTGACAAGGGTGTCAACTTATAGATGATCAGGGCAGTTCTTACTGCTCTAATGTTCTAGACAGAGGTATTTCTTCACAGGAACAGTATTCTGAAAATTGAAAGTGATCTTCGGAATTTTAGGGGAAAAAATCAATTGTCACCCTTCACATTGATGGCTGCAAGCTGCCATGCAAGATACTGGCCTGAGCAAGACACAATCTTTCCATTTCGGGTCAAACCACAAGCCTGGATGGATTCAAAACGAGGACATTGTGGTTATGTGGTACGCCACCCCAGATGTTATATCCCAAATTTCTTTTGTTTTGAAGATACATGTGATCTGTTCCCACCAATGTGAAGCTAAAAACCACATGAAATGGAAGGCAGGTTTCTATTTTCTGAATGCAGCTAGATGTTCAACTAGCCAACTCTGCCTGACTGGGAGCCCCCAGTGAGCATGTCCGATTAAATGTTAAAAGGACTTTCCAAACATGGCCCAAGCGGGTTCAAACACAGCATCTGATGACAGACCGTTGCCTAATGGAGGCAAGTTGGATGACAGGAAATACAGTACTAAGGAGGTTTTCTTGCAGGGTTTGGCTACTGGCACCCCACGGCTGAGACAGCTAATAGGATGGCAAACATTAGCTGCATGGCTAACTGGTAACTGTCAAACAGCAGCTACAACAAGTAACATTAAAGCTATCTGGCCACCTCAGTGGCAAGGCAAAGCAGGTTTATTTGTATAGCACATTCCAACAACAAGGTAATTCAAAGTGCTTTACATAAAACATAAAAGGCATCAAGACAGTGTAAAAGCAACATAAGACAAGAAAAACAGATTTAGTGCTGGATTTTCTGTCGTTTGGTCTCTGTCACTGGGATGCTGCTGAGCCCGCGGTACAATTAGCAACAGTTAGTGATTACTTCAGCAACAAGTAAAGTAATCTGATGAAGAAAACATCATGAGGACATCAGAGGGAAACCAGGAAATGTTTTCCATAACATATGATCAGTTTCACCCAAATCAGTGAATTGAGTTATAACATTCTCTTTTTGTACATTAATCAGTGAGGCCAGGCCATCAAAAACACTCTGGCAGCATCCTGCCTTGGTTTAAATTGGTTGGTTCAATCTTATGTAAACACATTTTACATTTTGTTTTAGCGGATAAAAACATTATTGGTTTTTGATATAAAAATACTAAGAAATGATGATGATTTGAAATAATGGTTGTTTTTTTGCCTATATTATTAAATAGAGGCACATTGTGACTGTGGATGTGATCAAAAAGCGTTAAAAAAGACATTTTTCATTTCAGCTCGACTTTGAATACGATCCCTTGACGTTGCTGAGTTCAAGTGCTTTTTTGTGGTTTCTTAACAACCTCTTTTGTCAGCATTTACCACAACTTAATGTTCAAGCTAAATGCAAAAGCATGATGAACTGAAAATTTTTCTTACCCTGCAGTCTAAAAGAAATGTCAGTATGTGGTTTAATCATGAGAAATGTAGTCATTAAATAAAGAATACCAAAGAGGCCCATATTCTACATTAAGAGCTCTGGTTCTGAGCTCCTTGACATTGAAAACACTATACCATTGTGCCATACATACACATTTGAAGCAAATGGGTAGGCCTGTAGAAAGAAGGTATGAACCTAAGGCCAGTGTTCATGATGATAAACAATAAATAGCATTATGCAAAATGGTAGATATTTCACAGTAATTATCAATTATTGAATTTCCTCATCACATTGAGTCCCTTCCACAGTTATTTAGTTAACTCCATATGTTTGCAGGATTTTCCCTAATGAAACAATCATTTAAACCACCCATTCTTTACCCTTTTTGCTGTCCTTGCACTGTATGTTGGTTCGCCCTTCTACCGCCTTACTGACAAAACTGTCAAAGCTGTCTGTCTCTCAGTAATGTCTGAATCGTCTGCATTTTACACAATAGAATGACTTCATGGATGAGATCAATGTCAAAGACGTTTTTCACATTCACACAAAACAACTGCATTTTAGTATTTTGTGCTTGCTCTTGGTTGGCTCCTATCAATAAACTACTTCTGAAATATTTCCAAATGGGCAATTTGGCATCAAATTAATAAATGAATAGCCCTTCAACTGAATTGCATTTACTTGCAGACTGGCACATGTCCCTAAGAAGGTTATTGAGAATAAAAGCAGCTATAAAGTCTATGTGTTATTAAGGGATTGTTCAGAAGAGGAGCCAATCTTTTCCTTCTGTTTGTTGGTTTGATGAGCCTGTTGCTCGTGCTGTGGGTTCACTCTGTTCCATGACTGCAGATCAGCTTCTGTCAAGCCCGTCTCATTTTGTTCATCCTCATCTGTCTGATCTTTATGTGCTTTCTCTGTCAATAAAAACAGAGGAAAAGCTATGCTACTGGGATGTATGATGGCATGGCTAAAAGTCTGTCTCAAATAACAAGCCACTATGTCTTGGAAGAGAAGCATATTATCTTTTCTCAATGGTCTGGTCATGCGTTCAGTGCTGTAATCTCTCATTTCTCATGGATTCAAGGTTCCTAAACAATTCCTTTTTTTCTGAAGTCATTCCTCACCTCCCATTATTTTCAACTACTATGATTACAAAAGAAAACACAAATATTATGGAACACCATCAATTCTGCTCATTTACACACGCAGCTTAAGACATGGCATAGGCATATTGTTTTATGCATGCCTCATATACATTTTGCAATTTTGATACTTATGTAGGCAGTTATTATATTCATATCCTTTGCGAAACATTTCTAAAGAGAAAAAAATTCTTAATTTACTTTCTTTACTACTGTATAGAATGAGCACTGAGCGCTTTATTTCATTGGGGTGATAAAGTTGTGAATAATTAAGCAGCCATACTGGCTTTAGTGAGCATGCAGACTTATTTCAACCAACTTCCAAACATTAGACTGGCCCTATTCACAGGCAGACCTCATATTAGAACCCTGTGAATGAGTCTGCATCAAATTATTCAGAACAAACACAAGAGCTGTGGAATGCCAAAATAGGAATTAAGAATTAATTTGTAGGGTAATTGTGATGCAAATTAAGGCAGATGATTACCCCAAAACGAAATTCACATTTGCTATTCTTGTGATCTTGGGGCAGTATCCCAACTGCCAAGAGTGATACAGTTTGTACCAGATAGAAACATCACATGCTCTTTCATAGTACCAGCAATGATTATTGAGGATATTAGTATTCATGTCACTCGTAAAAGATACACCACACGAGACAGCATTAGGAGTATATTGTACAGCGAAGTGTAAAAACTAAACTCCATGTCCACTCTATTAGCTGTTATATTTATGGGTTCACACACATTTATTGAACAAACAACATCGATCAATGCTATCTCCGTCTGTGTGTTGTGTGATAAACTAACTGGAACATGTATTTTGTCAACTGTATAGGGATGATTAGGAATGGTTGCTGTTCAATGAACAAAACCAGGAATCTGTTAATAGACACAACCCCCCCACCCCCCAAAAAATTTCTGATTCTAAATGTCAACAAGTCATAACAAATCAACATGCAAAGATTAAGCTTTTGGAAGCTACAGTGGAAGCTCATGTGTATTTGGCATCAAAACGCTAAGAATACACAAGAGTATGCCTGCAATTCCATGTATTCTTACATACTGACAGAATTTCTGTATCCCATTCATATTTAATAGTAGAGTATAAGGTCAAGGAAGTATAGTGGCCTAGTATGCTACCATAAGGAACAGAGCAATAGAACACTGAGGTAATGCCTAGCTATACAGTTCTATGCAATGTCTGCAAAAATGCAACATTTGCCATGTGGCTCAGGTGGTAGAGTGGTCGTTCACTAACCGGAAGGTTGGTGGTTCCATCCCCAGCGCCTGGAGTCTGCGTTTCGAAGTGTGTGTGTGAGGGCATGTTAATAGGTGAATGCTGGCTTATGTTCTAAAGTGCTTTGAGTGGTCAATAAGACTTTACCATTTGCATAGGTAACGCAATGGCTGAAAATACAAATGACATAATTTTGGGTACTCACAAATGTGTGTTCCAATCCACGCACAAATTCCAAGGAATTTGAAGATATGCAAAACAGTATTACAAATGTACGCATCTCATTCTAAATAAATATACATACCGATTTTTAACTTCAACCTATCTGATCTGATCATTTTCATTTTTCGACAAGCTCCTGCGTTTACAAATGTCTCAAAAATATTTGACATTCTTTTATATTTTTTTACTGATTGTTAAATGTGTGTGCACCACTGACATATAAAGATGGACGACACATCTCCACTCCCAAAATATCCCAGATATGAGAGCTGCCATCTTGCGCTGGTGATGTCAGTTGGAGCCAGAATCTGTGCATTAATGAGCAGGTGGTCGAGCCCATGTTGGCACTCAGTCGCGAGCAGGGCTCAGCCATCAATCAGGACATTACACCCCCTTTTATAGCTTCAAATCTACCTAAAATGACAACAAAAAAACAACCTTTGGAAAAACTTATTTGATGTTAACGTTGAGATTTTATTTTGGCCAATGTCCCATCTGATAAAATGGACAGGGAGGGGTTTATGTCCTATACTGCAGCCAACCACCATGGAGCGATGGAGGTTTTGGTTTCACTTTCGGGGAGCTCGCATGTCTTCTGTTTTATTTTACAGTTAACGGTGGGCACAGATAGCCTGATACATACAGATCCGGTTATATTGGCATGTGGAGGTTTGAGCCTCTTTTTACAGTTCCTGCCCCACATATCAATGCATACATGCTGCATTTAAGTGATGGCGGAAAACTAGGACATCTCATCATCCCCTTGATTAGAACACATACAGCACATTTGCCAACTAAACTCAATAGGCTATAAATGTATATGGTTTCAACGGGCTAGGTTATGGACTTTTTCTTCTGCGGGGAATAAAGCCAGTGCAGGCAAAAAGTGGAAGCTGGTGTTGTGTGCATCCCACTGGCTCAGCCTCTGAAGTAAGTAGCCTATAAGCTAAATGACCCATTGTAAGCAAATTGTATACGTTTTGCAAAATGAATATAGTTATAAACTAATTATTCCGGGTAACATCGGATAACATTATCTACCTGTATGTCTGTTAGTTTGGTCCATTCCACCATTAACTCTACTTGTATACTAACAGATAAATCTGGATGCCTGTTGACCTTGTTCATTATGTAGGTTGTGTATGCTGTCTGTGGAAAATATCAATTTGTCACAGTTTGCTGTCTAGTTCTTGACTTCACTCTACTCGCTGAACAATTAGGCAACAAGTCAGGAATCAGTGGGTGTGTATATTTGGAAAGTACTTTCATAAGGGCATGAATATTAAAATATTCCAGATGCTGGCTTGCTGCACTACACACGCACTTAACAGTTAAATGGGTTTGCATTTCATTTGCAGGCCCATTTAAAATGCAATGTCTCTTGTGGTGGAACACCTGGTCTTATTAGTATAGTGCACAAATCCACATTCTGCCATCTGCGGCAGTGATGTCAGCACCTCAGTGGGTAACTATTCCCACCTCTACAGCTCCCAGAATCAGTGATGATAGATGGTAGAAAGAAAGCTGATGAAGAGAGGGATGAGCAGAATGAGAAATAGAGGAGATGAAAATCCCTGCAGAGTGAGAGGGGTTTGATTCTGCTGGAAGCAAGCGCTCCCTTGAGAAACAGCAGAGATGAGGAGGATGGAGATGGGCCATGTGCAGTAACTCTTCTGTATGCTTCTGACTAATTATCAACCCAACAAGGAACAACCAGCTGTTCACATCCACCACACACCATTAGACTAATATCATACATTAGCATGAGGAATATTTACCTTCCATCTCACAGTAGCGTGCAACAATAGGTAAATTTATATGTCGTCGAGTGAGGCTTAGGGTAAGATATTTATTTCCTTGTTTTAACAACACAAATCAAAGTGGTATGCTGAATATACTTATTTGTGATTCATATATGCAGTATAGGGTTGGCTGTCACCAGATGTTACAGTTTTCTGTGGCATTGTCCAGTTCCAGTCAGAAGAGCATTAAAATGTCTCCTAATTATATTTAATTTATTGTGGTACTTTTCACGAGCCAGAAGTATTTCAGTAGCCTTTTGACTGAGTATCCCAAATGACAATGTTGTCACCTCTATGTGGGCTTTTTTAAGATTTGACCCCAAAGTTTGGAATAGTTTACATTATCATCAGGCTTACAGGAGATGAAGTAGATGCTGAGGTACTAGTATGTACTTCCTTCTCTGTACCTTTGCACCTGAAATTCTCTGAACATTGTAGTAAATGATAAGTTGTATACATTTACTACTTGAAAGTAGCCTACGTATATAGATAAGTGATAGTCACCTATCAAACACTATTTGGCTGTTCTGAAATGTTATGTGAGAAATGCACATATCAAATCAAATCAAATCAAAATTTATTTATATAGCGCCAATTCACAACAAAGTTATCTCATGACACTTAACATGTAGAGTAGGTCTAGACCACACTC
>JBBPCS010000001.1:19530212-19563058 GCA_037974645.1 Hollardia meadi | reverse complement strand
CCCCCCCCCCCCCCCCCCCCCCCCCCCATGCAACCGCTGGATGTATACACGCACATATGTGCAACAAGACTGACTGCTGCTCTCTAATGTTCACCTGCTTCGTTGGGAATTACTGAATTGACTCGGGATTCTCAGGGAACGCTAGAGGATTTTTTTTTCGCGGTGCTTTCTCGGTCTCCGTCTCTCCCGCACCGCATGCCTTCGGACATGAACTGTGATATTGTCTCAAAAAGGTGAGTCCGAGGAGGATAATCATGAGGCAGACCTACTTTTCTGTGGATATCATCTTCTTTGCGCTGGAAAGGGGGGGGGCATACCTCCAAACGGCTTGTGTTTAATTGCTCTTAAACCCCATCATCACGACCGAGAGGGAGGATTATAGCATCTTGCGGAGTCTGGTGAATTCACTCAGTGGATAAAGTGAAGTTTTCTGTAGACTAGGCGGCTATGTTTTAATCTGCTCGAGCCCTCTGTGTGTTCGGGCTCTCTGGGCTTCACAGGATATCGAGCATTTTCAACGCGGTGAGTTTGCCCTATCCTTTACATCACTGTTGTCACTGGCATTTCAATTGGTCTGTCAAGACACGCAGCGCTTCGAAACCAAACGATTTGCAGCATCACTTTACTGTCGGCATTATTCTCTGTTACCATTTTTTTTGTTCGAAGTAGTGATGTATTTCGGGTTAAATTATTGCGCAGTTATGATTCAGGACATGTGCATGTTACATGGCTGATTTAGTAAGAACAGGTTACTGTGTTGTGTTGGGAGTAGTAATTTGTAGAATTATTGGCTTCAAGCGAAATAGACTTTTTTTTCCTTTTTTTTTTAAAGCTAGCTACCTGTTGTCTCTGGTCGCTCTCATAGACTTTGGCATTGTACAAATATATGTTGGGTTTTAGTGAATGTGAAGAATATACTGTGAGGAGCCCACTCCACCCACTTCACATAATGGATGTTTTAACCTTTTCCTCTGTTGTTGGACGTTCAGATTTTGCACGAAGGGAATCATTTGAACCTGAATGCCCTCCCCCGAACCACCTACCGCCACCGTACAAGAACAGTACAGACCACACGCTTCTTAACAGAGGTTTTTCTTTTCTTTCAGGCATAATGCCTTTAGCCTGTTGAGTAAGCTGCAGTGGGGAGTCCAATTTGCGTCCCTGGAGATGATAATAATTAAATAAACTGACAGACAGCTGGTTGCAGTAGTAGGACAAAATATAAACAGGCCTAAGGAAAAATCATTTGTTTACTGGTTTATGAGGATGTGTAAAACAACAGCAGTGAATCATCATCCACCATGTCTCTTTTTTTCCCCCACTGCAGCCTATTTCCTCAAGTGATGATGAAGATGATGATGATAATGAAGCGCAGGACGGATCCGGAGAGGAGCCTAGGGATGACATCCACACAATCTTGTTGAATGTGGATATCGATGCCACAGCGAAGGATGGGCCCTCTCCTCTCGGCCGCCTTTGTCCTCCTGCTGGCCCTGAGCGCCGTGTCGCCGGCCTCGGTGGGTAATCCCGAGGATTACGCGGCGGACGAGGCGGAGCGGTCCGCCAGCGACAACATCGTCTTCGATGACTACCGGGGGAAAGGATGCGTGGACGACAGTGGCTTCGTCTACAAACTCGGGGAGCGCTTCTACCCGGGACACTCGAACTGTCCGTGCGTGTGCACGGAGGACGGGCCCGTGTGCGACCAGCCCGAGTGCCCCAAACTGCACCCCAAGTGCACCAAAGTGGAGCACAATGGATGCTGCCCCGAGTGCAAGGAGGTTAAAAACTTTTGCGAGTACCGGGGGAAAACGTATAAAATACTGGAAGAATTCAAGGTAAGATTGAAGATCCAAACCTGGATCCTTATTTTCAACATCGATCTCAGATTTCTACATTGAAACAGTTGGTTCAGGTGCTGGACTCATGGCAAAGTTAGCATTTAATAACTTGTGCCTTCAACATTTCCAAAATGCACTATACATATCACATATAGTAGGAGGAGAGATAATAATGATTTTTTTCCCCCCAAGACACTGTTTCCAGTCTAATTGCTAGCATTGTAGCATTTGTCTTCCTGTATAATGACAAGTTTTATAGGCCATACACTGAAGATCACATGTACATTGCTTTATGGGCTGCAGTGCCCAACTGATGCTCATGAGTTGGCTCCATCTTGCCAGGTTGATCCAGTTAGTCACACACAGTCTGTCTGGATGCCACGAAAGCAACCATCTTACATGGCAGTCTCTCTGGGCTATTCAGTTGTGTCCACTTTCATACACAGCAATATGAACACCCCTAACTGGACCTGCATGCTCATGACAAGCGATAAACGTCAATTAATTCAAACATGAAACAAATGTCATGATGGTGTCGTTTTGGTAGCGGCCACCAGGTCTCATGGGAACAGAGAACAGTCAGGAATATTAGACCAAACATGCTCCTTTGGCTCTTGCAACTTGTTGACAGCGACTGCCTTCGATTTATTGTTAAATTGCAAAATAAGGTTCAACAGCAGCGTCAACCTGGTTGTTGGGGTTTAGGTTAGTGATGCTTTCACCTACTGTGAATTTGTGTGGGTTCTTGGCATACTGTAAAACTGTCATGAAAATGTGTTTATTGGCCAAGGGCACAAAGATGGCTGCTTTTCAGAGTGATGTCATCCCTCCCTGCATCATCAACTGAACATTCACCCAGCATTACTAACCTGACAGATGCTATAACCGTATTTTAATGCTTTGATTTGTGGACACTGAGTCATTGCTGGCAGATGCAGTTTCCCTGTGTCTCCTGCGATGGGAGCGTTGTTTTTACCCATCAGACCGGTGTCTCAGCGGTGGCTACAGAGCATGACAGTACTGCCAGCCTCGAAACGACACTATGAGCATGACAACTACAGTCTGTGTCTTAACTGTTGCTGCCCATGAGGACCCCTCCTCATTCAAATACCTCACAAGTGGGTTGGGGCTGTAAGTGATTGAGATTTAATATGGCACAACGGCGGCCTGAACAACAGTAGGCTATAGCTTTATTGTTAATCATGGCATTCATTGCAAATATATCAGTAGTCAGTTAAGATTAGTATGTCCATTATAGCTGTGTTTGTCAAATGCTATAAATCCCCAGTGGAAAACTGGATCTAGTGATTTCAATGAAGAGTATTCAGAACTGATGATAGTTTCTCTTGGCTGCTGTTAAACACCTGCATTTATCCTTTCTGGATTTAAATGTTATGCCATAATGCTAGAAGTAACTTACATCTAGTGAGCCCAACATTTGAAGGTGCGTCAGGAACCTTGTATAATGACATTGCCAGTTTTCTCTTGATTTTTCAAAACTCAGATATTTTCTTCTAAAACTAAACGGCCTATTTCTTACCTCAGATTTATTCAGAAACTGATTTATGTGAATAGACTAGGACTGTGGATAGATCAGGTTTTCCCCCGTTTAAAACATTGAATGCACAAACCAAGGACAGCTCTGTTAGTAATCAGTTCTCGCAATCAGGTGTAAAATGGATTTATGTTGATATGTCAGTGAGGAATAGCACTTCTAAATTATCTACTATTGGACTTGAAGTGATAAACAGTACATAACTAAATGAATACTTGAAACTAAGCTTTAAAAAGATCTTCAAGATTAAATAGCATTGCCAGTGGTGGATTAGCACTGTTGTTGCTGAGTGTTCAGCAGCATTGGTCACCAGATATATTGTAATTATTGTACTATTGTATACTACTATTGTATCCAAAGTGGTAATAAATGAAACAGATATGTAATCTTACATCCATTCAGAAACATTAAATTCATACATACCTACAACCATTTTGAGAAAACATTTCATATTAACAAAAAAATCATCTAAAAAAAAATTGAAATTAGTCAACTTGAATTTGTTGAATCTATTAACATTTGTTCTAAACAATAACATCAACAAATGTGAGCATAATATTTCATGTAAGCCTTCTTTTGAGGTATTAAAGCATGGACATTTCATGTTTCCAGCCTTAAAAAATGTACATAAGACTGAAAATATTGCAACCATTATGCTCCAAAAATGCCTTAAAAATGCTTTGTTGGAAACAGGATTCAAAAATGTCCTCAAAGTACCAGATATAATGTTCATGTTGTTCATATCTGTGAAAGCTTCAAAGCCAACATTTTACAACTGGATACTGCTACAATATACTATGTAGGAGTAGCAGTTCATTATGTTACTATTAAGGTCTTAAAACAATTATTTATATGATTTATACTATTAAATACAACATTGGCATATTATCACCAAGTGAGTGTGTTAGCACAGTTGCCTATTTACACATCCAGCAGACACAGAGCAACATTACCATTCATTTGGAGTTTTGTTTCAAGCCACCTGCAAGTCAAATTCACTCTCTTTTAGCTCTGTCTTTGGTCTCTACCAACCCTCGGGGAAACATGTAGCTCTAAATACTCCACTATGTTCATCAGCTCGTGGCTAACTGTCTGCTGTTTGGTGTTGCACAGGTAGTACAGAGTTGTTGTTGTTGTTGTTGTTTTGTGAGAAAGTCCTGTCTGATGCAGCTTATGGGGCAAGGTTGATAAAAGCATTGAGTGTTAAACAAAACATTAAAATTAGCTGAAAGATGCTAAAATGTTTTTGTAGAGCTGAGGGGAACTGCAGAGTCTGTGATGTGATAAATGTGGATGTATCATTTAAGCAACCCCTTTCACATTACACAGTTATTTGAACAATTATTGATATAAAAAAATCTTGATTAGCGCAGCTTTAAAGTTAGGGAAATGCAATAGCTAACTACTAGTATCAGAGGAACATGAACTGCCTGCATTGAAGGGAAACACTGATAATGCCTGTTCACAAATCAATTTTTACATAAACAAACCGACTAAAGTTGTTTTCGATATGAGGAAACACTGTTTGTCTCATTGTCTATTTCTTTTTAGCTGCCCCACAAGGCTTCCGCAGAGTGTTTGGTAATCTGTAGTACATTTGTTTACATTTGATTTCATGACTTCAAGGCAAAGCAAAGAAACCTCAGCTGAGAGATGCTGGAACATGTCACACCTGTGAATATTAGCATGCCTTGTCACTCAAACAAATGAGTGAGTTAAGACAAATAAAATGCAAACAAGCATCATTATTAACAACAACTCAGCTGCAGTTTATCTGTGAAAATGCCATTTTTGAAAAATCCGAAAGACTCAGAAGAGTAGGAATTCTGTTTTTTTTAATTGCTTTTCATTTTCACTGGCATATATCGGCCTCTAGTGCATTCAGCTATCTTAGCGGCAAGTCATTCTGGTTTTCCATTGCTAATAAAGCCCAGTAGGGTCTATTATGCCAGTGCTAAAACAATTAACTGATTAATCAACAGACAAAAATGAATCAATTGAGCATTCATCAAAGAAAAATGCAAAATTATTGCTGGTTCCAACTAGTCAGATTACTGCTTTTCTGTGTTTTATATTTGTCTGGGACTTGAATTGTTAATTGGACAAAATAAGCAATTTAAAGATGTTACTGAGGGCTCTGGAATTTTATTTTGTATTAAACGATTATTTTATTATTCAATACATAACATTCAACAAATTGATCATTAAAAATATCATACGTAGCAGAAGGGTTGTTAATAAGGGGCGTGTGAGATCAGCCCATTTAAAACCTACAGTATGAATTTAATCTGTGCTGATTGGTGTGTTTGCATGTCAGACAGTGTCAGTCCTGCATTGGGATGCAAGCTCACAGATTTTGTAAGGGCCGCTGTGAGTGCATAAGCCCAGCAGTTTGATGTGAGATCAAGTACATCAATAGTGCAGCTCACCCTCCCGCTAACCTTGACTGGAGGGCCCACAGAGGGAAGGACATTTCTTCGTGCTTGTGGGATAAAAAAAAAAAAAAAAGCATTAATTTGTTCTTATTGATTATCTCACTGAAAATGACATGACAGAAATAAGCAAAGAGGAAATCTTTTGTGCATGATGGTCCCACCTCCTCTATCTAAGACCACACAAGTAACTCTAAAGTCTCAGCCCACAATCCTGTAGGAAGGTTAAGTCTCTTCAGTTCGGACATGAAAGCTTTGGAACCACACAGAGTTCAAGAAAAACAAAGGTCGTCAGGATTTGTCGGAAAGATCCTTCTTTAGAGATGCCGACAGGTTAACCTTTGGTGTGGGCCTCATTGGCATTTCCTTTGCGGTGCTACATTGTGCAGACATTTACATTTATATTCAATAGCAGGTGATGGAGAAGCTACGCAGAGACAGAGCTTTTCTGAATGATAACCGGAGAGATGTAGTCAGGTTTAGAGCTTCTGGGATGCTCGGATGTGTAAATTTGACTGAGGGATTGATAGAGGTAGATGTAGTTTGACATCCACCAACACATGGTTAATTTTCCAGTTTCATTATGCTGAAAATCTCATCATGTAATAGGTCAGTCATTGTCATGCAAGTGGTATCGGGCATTCACAAAGCAGCTGGCTGCAGTGCAATGTCAGGCTGTCATTTGTTGAATGTAATTCTGGTATAACTCATGCATCAGGAACCTAGTCTAAAGTACATTTCTCAGTACCAACCTTTTAGCGACATATTATTTAATACAATGTAGATTTTGTAGATTTTCTGTTTTCTTGCCCTGTGAGAGTCATGCCACTCAACCTTAGTAGGTGTTTCACCTACAGGGTTCCCCATCAGATGAGGAAGGGACCAGTCCGCCCAGTATGGCTGCCGGCGTGCCTGTGGTCTCAGCACAGCTGCAATCAAGAACCAGGAAATATAGGGTGAGTTCAGATCCCAGATCGTCATGCTAGGGCTGGGATGTGAACTCAAATGTGAACAATCCCATCTGTGCTTCCTGCGATCCCCCTCGTTAAGGGATGCAGAGTTGAAAATTGGGGGGGGGAGCTCAGAAAGTTTCAACCATCAAAATATCTTAAATAATGCCTCATTCTAAGGAAAGTAATGTTAATTAGTACATTTGCAAGTTCAATAACAGCTAAAACATGCACCCTTAATGAATAATTTTTCCACTCACCTTTCCTTAAATCCTCATGAGGCAGGTATCCAGTCCAGTGCAGTTTAGGCCTACAAAGGCTTAAATATTGAGGCAATCTTATTTTTCAGAGAAAAACATATTGCTTTTTACCACTCTGTACCTATAATAGATACAAATAATAGAAAATGTTTTGTAATTTCTGTTATTGTTAATAACAGAAATTACTATCAATTGCTCTCTCGATACAATAAGTCTTTGCAGATGCGCTTGATGCGCTGTAATTATAGAAACATAGTTAAAGCACACATACAGACCCCAAAATGAATTAAAAATATCATACACACACATTGAGCTGCCTAAACATCACACACAACAGTAATTAGTGACTCTGCTTTTCAGCACTGACACCTATGAGACAAAACAACCATAAAAGCTGCAGAAATTATTGCTCAAATTGATTTTCCTATCCAATTAGCCAGAGGCAACAAAGGTTCTAATTAGAAGAAATTATTAGCGCAAACAATTAGGCCACAAAGAATTTTCAAACAAGTTATTTCTGCTTTAAACTTCAATGGACTTAAAACACCCATGTACTCTCCCATGGAAGTCTCAAGGGTGTTTTTAGAATCCAACGTCTCTCATCCAAGTGTTGCCTCTTCTCTCGCTCTCTCCTTATTTCCTGACCACCAGTAAAATATTGTTTTGACTTGCAGCAGCATACAGTTTGACTGTCAACCCATTCCCGTCACTCCTATTAACAGCACGGGTGAGGGTCCTGTGACCCTGGTGTGCAGCCTCAAAGTATTTTACATTACCGCCTGAACACAGCTGAAGGTTATTTGCCTAGTCATCGCTTTCCTGACCCGTCTCCATTTGTCCCAAAGTGAGAATGAAAAGCATGACAGCAGATTCACTCTAATACCCAGCCAAAAAGACAGGAACAGCAGGAGACTTTTCTACCAAAACATCTGGCAGTACGTCTAAATTTGGTGCTCCATTTTCTTTTGTGAGTCTGGGTGAAGGCATGACTGATCCTCTTCATGGTGTACCTCACACAAAAGGACACACTGAGGACAGCAGGTGCCACTGAATACAGTAAAGGACTTCTGCAATGTGTCATAAGAAATGGAGTAGGTTTCTTTATTCAAAAGACATTTTTAATGTACTTGTGCCTATGAGGCACCTGCACTAGCTGGCTTCCACCTGAGCTGCTTCACAGGTCAAGCTGCCAGATTAACAATCAAAGAAATGCCACTGCTGCTTTGAAATGGTTTCTTTCGAAAGGCCAACGTGACTGTCTCTCACAGTCATTCGTCTAGTTTGTATTTTACTTTTCTTTTTTTTTCACAATTTCTCTATTCCACCCTATCAAACCTCTTCCCACAGTTCTCTTTACCGACATGCAGCCTGGCAAAACAGTTAATCACACATCCAAAATGCACTAAGGCAACAAAAACGCATCATTCACATCTCAGGGTCAACTCTTCTCAACCCAATCACCAGCATAAAGGTTGGCACTTCACGTGTCTGCAAACCTGGGATTATGTTCAAATTTCTTTTCCTTTCAATTTAAAATTTTATGATGAATGTGACTGTGCTTAGGAATGGTTAGGTTTAGGCAATAAAAACACTTGGTCGGGGTTTGGAAAAGATCGTGTTTTGACTTAAAATAAACGGTTTTGTCACACAGCTGGCATCCCCTTGAAAAAATCGGCTTTAGGCACCACAAAGACAGCTAGAAACTCTCCACTAACACAGCTGGAAACTGTCCCAACATCTCCTTAAAAATATCCACTTTACTTGCCACAAAATGTCCCAGTGTTCGCTAAAATGAGATGGCTTTTTGGTTGGATGAAGTGGTCTCGAACAGTGGTCTCTAGGGAGCTGTCGACCTCTCCATCTCCAGATGAGAAGGTTAGCTCATATAAGTGTAATCTGAACATTATATGACACGTACTGTAGAAATGTTGATCTGATACATATGAAATGTACAAAAGTAACATATTGTATCTGTGGTTTGTATAAATGTACAGTGCTAAAATTTTATTCGGGGCTGGTCTTCTACCAGAACATAGACGACATGTCTAGATGTTAACAATAACATCTTGTCACTCATTAAAAAATGACCTAAAGTCACTATCAACAGGCAGCTTTATAGTATGTATTACTAATGTCTTTGACGTAACTTTTATTAATGTATTTATTCAGCATAAACCAAGATTATACTTAACAAAAACTTACACTTCTTTATTGCATGGATCGTGCTACCTTATAGTATATGTTAGTAATGAATAAGAAATGCTGCAATATGCTTCAACAGACTTTTATTTCTTTGACATTTTGGCACAGAGTAATTCCACATGCACAAAAGGAAACTAGAGTAATTCCAGTAACACATTACAAAACCATACATATTCAGATATAGAAGTACAACAGTGCTCGCCAACCCTGTCTGTTTTCATCAACATCACACCTTATGTCCGCCCCTGTAAAGAAACATTTTGCATGCCTGATTCATCCCTGATCCCATGTGACTCGTAGTCATACAGAGAAAAAGAATTTCTCTGTGGGGTTCAGGAATGGAGAGTAAGAAGGGAAATGTGACATTATCCTGGGATGGGCTGTAAACCAATGGTGAAATGTCACATTGTTCCATACAATTACAAAATTCTCTGAATTTTGCCCCACCTGTCTCCTTTCCTCAGCTGGCACCAGTCTTTCATTGAGATCATCAAGGAATGACAATTGTCTCTCATTGTTCTGTCTCAATTAGGAGCTTTTTATTTCTTTTTAGATGTAGATACAGTTACAGGTCATCATATTTGGTGGTGGTTGATTGGTAGTATTGAGAAATGTGTGTAAATGTGTGTGTGTGTGTGTAATGCCTAGGTGAAGTGCTACCTGTAAGCGTAAGACAGAGCTTTGCATGAGAAAACTCCATGGCAGTATGAAGCCAGCTACCTATTTCTCGTCAGCTTGACAATAATAAAAATGAATGTGAGCCATAAACAACAAGTTTTCCCGGCTCACATTCATTTTCAAAAGTATTGATTGCGTTGCCTCAAACCAAATGAGTAACACATTGTACTATATGTTAAGTCTTGTGTTGAGCTTAATTCCAATTTATTCCTACATTTAACCAGCAGCCACTATTTGAGACAATGCAGTTGCTGAGAAAAAACAAATGAGAGGTTTGGCAGACTTATCCCGGCATTAGTGTGTACTTTAAGGACTCTTACAGTCTCCTCCTCCATCCTCTTAAGATATTAATATGCCTTATGGGGGAAAATAGAAACTGTATCTGTGCTACATGTCTTAATTGTTCCCTTTGTTTTATTTTAGAGGAATGTCCTTGCTGTATGCTTGGCAGCTGATTAAATATTATTCAAAATTGGTATTAGCTTGATGCTTTCCATCCGCTTAACTAATCGTCCTGCTCCTAAAGGGAATTTGTGTTTGTGCTGCACTTTTAGCCATATTTAAATCATTCGAACCAACATGTAATCGATCATCTGCTGCTAAGTAAAGGCTCTGTTAATGAAAGGCACGTTATGTTGCTTTGATCAGATTGATGTTCTTGCGTTGACCTTGCTCACAGCTTCTTTTGTTATAAAGATCAGACCAGAACTGTGCAGAGGGATTCAGTGGGTTACACATTTACATAGTATGCTGGTTTGTCTTATCCTGGTATAGATCATATTCAGGGAATTAAATCTGCATGTACCATGAGAATACTGGTTCCTCTTTTCTATACGGTATATTTTTTTCAGCAGGATCCAGGTTTCTGATTGTCTGCGTCAATGCAGGTCTGTCTGACTCCTCCACATCCTGCGTCTCAGTTCTTTACCAGCTGAGCTCTTTAAGAATGAGCCCATTTGTGTCTCTGGCTATCAGGACTCTCTCCATTTTATCAGCAGTCATAAAAGATGATAGCAACAATCCAGTTTATGCTCTGCGTGAGTGTCAGATTTTCCTTTTAGACCTTTCTTTCAGGAAATATTTCAAATAGGCTACACAATTCTTCACATGGGATGGCAATAATGTTGGTTCAACACGTCAGTGATTATGGAGATGGTATGGTGCCCACATGCCACAGTATCTCCATTTCTATACTCCAACTAACATATTAGGTTTCTCAAAAATGGGTGCTTATCCAGGTTTTCGAAACCAGGATACGATGTTTACATAAACTACGCCTACATAAACCCTGTATCAAGGTAATAAACAGACAATATGAAGCTCATTAATGCAAACTATTGTTGCTTCAATTCCCCGACAAGACATATTTATCATTAACATCCATAATCTTTACTGAACCTGGGTTTCTGCTACTGGCAATGTCAATTTTCTGTAAGGTGTAATTGCTGTTATATTTTGCCCAAGGTTTGGGTACTTCATCTCCACTCAACCCATAATGTTCATGGATAACAAGCTAAGCGAGCTTTATATATCTACTTACCTGTACTAAATGCAAATATTCCTGCTGGAGAAACAAGCAGAATCCTAAACCTCAAATGCAGCCATGACATTATGAATCTAGACACAGCCCCTTTATGCTCTACTGCGGACCCTGAATCCCACCTTGCCTGCCTTGACAGTCTGTCAGGTTGACAAAACGTAGCCCATCATCCATATGTATGAGACAACATGTTGCTGTTTAATTTGTACATTTCCGCCAGCATGCTCAAGCTGACAGAGGGGCGGGTAACTAAAGGTGTGTTTAACTCTGTGAAAGAAAACTATTTTTTGCTGTGGTTTATTTATGCGAGTGGACTGGTGTCAATACTTGTGTGGGTAGGATGTGAGAGGAATTTCTGGTAGAGCTTTAGCTGATGACCCACAACAAACAATGTAATTGTTTGTACTAAGTAAAGTACATACTGTCACATACATGTAGGTACAAGGGAACACGTTTTTCTAACTACTGGGTGCCCATTCTAATATGAGCCTGACCCCCCACACAGAACTGTGTGAGGCTCTGAAGGGTGGCAGCTGAGACTGTTCTCCATGGAGTTGTTGTTAAGGGACACTTGAGGTGTTTTTGGCTGTTGCCTGTGGTTTTTACATTAGGTCTGTCAGTCCTGGATGCAAGTTGACATTGTTAAATTTGTTTACTTTTACAGTGACAGTTATGAAATCAAAAACAAATCTCTGGGACTCTGGAAGAGGTAAAAAAAAATAATTCCTCTTATTTATAGCCTACAATAAAAAATAAAATATATATTATATTATTATAATAAAAAATATATTTGTACGTCTTAAGAAAACTTAGCAAGGCTAAATTCCCATGTTAAGTTTACATTTACAGTGGACCAATAAACTGGAAACATGACAAACTGGCATGTTTCGTGCATGGCCCAAGAGAGGAACCTTCTGCAGCGGGTAATTAAAAGCGCCTAGATCATCATTGTTACACATCAGTAATAGGGGTGAGGTGAGGTGAGGTGAGGTGCCTGCACACATTCTTGTGAACATGATATCTCAGGAACGCTTTGAGGAAATTTCTTCAAATTTGGCACAAACATTCACTTGAACTCAAGGGTGAACTGATTAGATTTTGATGGTCAGAGGTCAAAGGTCAAGGTTGCTATGGCCTATTAAACAAATATTTTGTCATAACTCAAGAATTCAATCGCAACACACTTTGCTGATTGTATGGATCTTCTGTGCTGCTGGGTTGAACAAGTGAGTGAAGAATTTATGTTTCAGAATTTAGAGCTTCTTTGCAGCAACATCCATATTTGAAGCATTGTAGTCCACCACAAGCTCTTTGATTTTGTTGATATTGTGCTTCAGGTGATTGTCATTGCATCATGTGACCAAGCTCTGTATCAGAGTCTGGACAGACATGGATGTAAACTGCAACCTCACTAGTGTGCGGAGGCATGCAGCTGCGAGGCGGTAATTCTAGTTGTGAGATTATTTTTTTCATTAGTTTAACTTTTGCCTTTTTGTGTGTAGCATAGGGA
Organism: Hollardia meadi; assembly: GCA_037974645.1. Taxonomy (NCBI): domain Eukaryota; kingdom Metazoa; phylum Chordata; class Actinopteri; order Tetraodontiformes; family Triacanthodidae; genus Hollardia; species Hollardia meadi. Next base: position 19,550,090 of record JBBPCS010000001.1, on the reverse strand, counting down.
TCCATAACTCGTGTTTCGTTGTGCAATTTTGTGTTGCATAATGACAAATCAATCTTGAATGTATGTAGAATATTTATCTGTGAGACTCTAAGCACTATACCCAATAGGCTACATTGTTCAAGAGCAGTGCACACTGCAACTCGTATTTTTCACAGTGTGAAAGTTATGAAATGATCCATAGCTAGTAATATAATTTTGTTTGTTTTGTTTGTATACTTTGCTGTTCATGACACTTACGTTGTGACAGGACATGAAATCGATATCTTCTAAAACGGTACAAATTACAAAGTAAAAACACAAATGTGCCCCATAGCTATTTACTATGTAGTTTTCCTCTCCTCACTTTGTTATCATCTGTAGCCTACCCATGCAGTGTAGGTAATATAATCATTTTGAAATAAATCAACCGATTTATAAAATGCTATTTAGAATTCACTACCCCATCTTTATCCTTACTCCCAGCTTTGTTGCTCAGTAGGTCATACGGAACCCCATAATAACAGATGATGTACCTGTTAAAAAGTAAGTAATTAAAAAATACAATTCTTGTAAGTTCCCACATTGTTACTCCCTTATTCCCTAACTTCACATATGTACTGATGCACCGTCAGTACAAAAATACTCTACTGTATACTGTAAATTGGGAAGAATTATGATGCACATTGTGGGCTGTGATCTAAATATTTACATAATTTTTGACAGGAATTTCTAATGAGAGAAGAGTAATGTTTTCAATGTTCGAGTACCATCTATGAGTGTACTTAAAAATTCTTAATTATTTTATTGCAGCCACATTAGAAAAGGAAACGCCTCCAAATGTGCTTTGTATCAGGAGCAGCTCTAAAATATGCAACAGACACAATGAATTAGCGGACAAAATCGAACATCATTAACATCACTAACAACGGGAATCTTTTAAAGCAGTGATGCAGAATGCAAACAAGTTACAGACATTTCCACACATGAATGCAGTCACTGTTCTTGGACCTATTCATTTCCTCGTAAGGAGGCAGATTTTTGACTAAATACACTGACAACTTTTTGTTACCCTTTCTAAAGCCCATATCCGATTGATAATTTTACATCCAAATGTTCGATCCCTCCAGACAGTTGTCTGACATAGCAGAGAAAGTATACAGTCAGGTACATAAATATTAGGACAATGACACAATTCTTGTCATTGCAAAGCATCTCAAGGGAGGAAACTCAGCATTTGTTGATATCCATGGGTTCCAGACTTCAGGCAGTCATTGACTGCAAAGGATTTCCATCCAAGTATTAAAAACAATCCATGTATTTATAATTATGTTAGTTTGTCCAATTACTTTTGAGCCTCTGAAAATGGGGGACTATGCTTAAAAACGGCTGTAATTCCTAAAAGGTTTATGCGATATTTCTGTTAAACCCCTTGAATTAAAGCTGAAAGTCTACACTTCAACCACATCTTGATTGCTTCATTTCAAATCCACTGTGGCGGTGTAGACAAAATTACAAAAGTTGTGTCACTGTCCAAATACTTATGTACCTGACTGTATCTTATAAACAGTTTTATAGATTTTCTGCCACAAAGAGGGAAACGGGAATAATAGGATTGTCTGAATTGTCTCTGCACTGAAACGGGTAAACATTTAATTTAAACATGACTTAGTAGATCTCATCAGACATATAGATTGTTTTAAGCTCAGGAAGTATGACCACAATCAGGGAATGGATTATGCATTCACTTTCCTTTCTGGCGTTCGCCTCTCTTTTTCTCTCTCTTAATGCTGCTCATATTTAATTTGTGGCTGCAGTACATCCAGACTGCCATAAATTCCATTAAAAATGCAAGCCGGGCCACTTCCCATTTTGTGCCACTTAATGCATCCTGGCAAAATTGGCTGATAGGAGTCACATTAAAGCATTCAGTATCACTACAGCCCTTTCACTTATCTCTACACAGAATTGGATTATGAACAGTGGGACTGTTGTTGTTCTTGTTGTTGTCGCTGTTGTTGTTGTTACAATGCAGTTGTAGTAGATGGAAAATATAGATTGATATAGTTGGGATCTGTGATGGCGTATTCCACAGCACAGCCAGCATTTATATGAATAGTTTGACATTTTGGGAAATACGTAAACTTCGCTTTCTTGGTGAGGGTTAGATTAGCAGTTTGATTCCACTCCCATGTCTGTACAGCAAAAATGTAGCTGAAGCTAGCATCTGGTTAGCTTAGCTTAGCTTAAACACTTGGAAAAAAAGCTAACCTGGCTCTGTCAAGGTCCAAGATCCGGCTAGCAGCAGCTCTAAAGCTCACAAAATAACACATTATATCTCATCTGTTGGGGGGGGGGGGGGGTTGTATGCCACATTATTTCTTGGTTTTGACCAGTTTTGCATTATTAGTCACCCCAGTGTCATTGGAGAGTCAACATTTGCTCATATTGCTGATCTTGAATATAAATTGATATGCATTAACATACTGACTGCTGTAATTTGGGAAAGTTACTTGGAATCTTTCAAGTAGATAACTCACCCAGTTTATTATGACTCATCTGAACCCCTTTTTATTTGGGCTGCAGAGGATTATCAAATATAAAACACTGCTACCCTCAGAGTACTATATCACTGACAGAGCAGATCCAGTGCAGAGGTCCTCAAAAGACAAAAAAAATCTATTACGATGAACAGTTGACCTTTCGTGATTTGGAAAGAGTTTGTATTTTTCCACTCCATGTAATTGCATTACAGTTAATTATAATAATAAGACGTTGTGAAGATAGAGTCAAGTAAGAGGCAGCAGCACAGAGAGCTGCATAGCACTGATTTACATGTTGCAGAGGTGGTGAGATAAGCCTCTGAACTGTTTCCTGACACAGACCACAGCAGAATGCAGCAAAATTCTAAATATCACAAACACTATACCCCCTTAATTAGGTCTTCTGATATTATTCCAAGTCAGCTACAGGCTTTGTTTGTTAAGAGGCAAGCAGCTTGATAAAACTGGCTTTGTGAATAATTTATTAATTTGCTTCTTTGTTTGTGAGACAGTATGAGATGCATATAATAGGAACATCTTAATTGGGAAATATCTGCAAAAAAAAGAGCAGGTTGTCTCTTCAACTGACCAGTAGTAATCATGCAGAGCATTCATAAAAGTGAAACTAACTGAAACATATAACCCCAATTTCCCGTTTCTCTTTCCCCCTCTGCCCACAGCCGTCCCCCTGTGAATGGTGCCGCTGCGAACCAAATAATGAGGTGCACTGTGTGGTGTCCGACTGCGCCGTCCCAGAGTGTGTCAACCCGGTGTACGAGCCGGAGCAATGCTGCCCCATCTGTAAAAACGGTAAACACTCATCTCCTCCGGAATTCAACGCACACTCCTAAGAAGTCATTAAATTTTCATTAAACCAATGATGGCAAGTTTATCTGTGGTATCGCCATTTGATGGCCGCGCCTTTAGAGGATCAGGATGTAATTGATGCTTTATGAATTAAAATTATTACCTTGGGCCTGTTGGATGTAATGAGCAGTACTAGTTTTAATTATAAATGACACACTAAGCAGAGTAAACATTAGCCCATTGATTAAAGGCATGGTAGGAGGGACTAATGGGCCCTTGGAGAGCCTTTTATCTCCCAGTGCCCTGACGCCCTTGTCACACACAGCCAATCCCTAAATTAGAATTATAGGATTCCAATGGTTCATTGGCTATTTACAAGGCGAGGTGGGAGATTTCCCTTTGCCAGCACCAATCCTGAGGGACAGATGGAGCTTTATGACTGAAGTACAGTAACTGTAATGTTATCCTGACTGGGATGTTCAGTAGCAAGAAGTGCCTATCGGTAATATCAAATGCAGTCACAACAGAACCCACAGATGAAAGATTTTTGTTATTTTGCATGGCTCAATGGTAAGAGAGCTGAAAGAGTTGGCAAAGAAAGCTTTCATGAACTCAAATGCTAACCTGATAAACAATAAGAGGTACCCTCATGATTACATGCCCTGTTATTGCATTGCAGCCTTCTCATTATGTTTAGTGCCACACCAAAAATAGAGAAATTGTTCATGAATATTCCTGTTGAATGGAGGCAAAAGCAAATATCCTGAAATATTTTTTTTCTTTCAAGCAGCGCTTGACCTATAAATGTGAAGAAAGGAATTTTGTTTGAGGCGGATGCTAAATGGCTATTTCACCACAACTACCCACATTTTCTTTCACACTTGCTCTCATTTCCTCCTTATCCCCCTTGCTTCCTTTCTGTTATTTCAACACACAAACACCCACACTAACAAGGCTGCAGAAGCTGCTAGGAGAGAGCTAATCTAGGCTGACAGGACACAGTGACACCCTTGGCATTTCAGTGGAAGGCCTGCCGTTTCTAGGCTCCCCAAGGGTGCCTGGTCAGGCTCTGGCAGACAGATAAGTCTCCATGGGAGTGGATGGCTGAGGGCTGCTGGGAGAGGACAATGAGGAATGCTGTTAAGCTCTCATTTTTGCCAAGGGACTGGGGACTGTGAAATGAAGACATCCACTTATGTGCTCCAGTTAGACATGCAATTAGTAAGACGGTCAGACATCAGTCTTTTACTTTACCTGCTGCAAACGTTTCATATAATTATGTAAAATGAGCACAACCCTTTTACAAACAAACAAATGTCACCATATTTTGTGCACCACCTTCTCTCGACAGGGAATGATTATAAGACACATATATGAATTGCAACAGTTCATAATTTGGTGTGGTGGTTGTTAAATGCCAGAATCACACAAGGTTTCACCGTGACAGGTGCTCATTTTAGCGAGAGGTCTTTCTCAATTAACAACACTGAATCAAGAGCAATGCTAACATGTTGAGCTAAATGCTAACGTTATCATGCTAACATGTTTCGAATGACAATGCTAAGTGTGAAGAGGAAAGTAAAGATAACTCTGAAGTATGTAAGATAAAAAGAATAAATTAAATAGAAACTATTTAAGGGCAACTAAACTCAAACTCAAAAACAAGCGTGTGTGTGTGCTGATTTTAAACAGATATGATGTGTGCATGTTCACCTTCAGCGTGCTAGTCGGCTAACATTTGCTAATCAGCAGTAAACAAAAAGTTAGAAGTGGAATCCTGTTGAGCTAAGTTACTTGTATTTCTATTTCATGCAACGTTTTACTTCTACTCTGCTACATTTTAGACGTAGACTACATTTTGCTACCCAGCAAACTGATTAAAATTAGCTCCACCTTTACCAGCTGCAACATAAAAAGTGATGTACGCATCGATGCATCAATAATTCATCCAGTAAAATAATATTTACGATAAAATGGGCCAGTCTGTATAATGAGTAATTATACTTGTGATAGGCTACTTCAAGTATATTTTGATGCTAATACCTTTTGTACTTTACGTAAGATTTTAAATGCAAGACTTTTACTTTTTAAAGAGTGCTTTTAAACTGTGGCACTGCTGTTCTTACCTCAATAAAAGATCCAAATACTTCTTCCTCCACTACACAAAGTATAACTGAGGCTGACAGGCCATGAACCAAAATAATGGATACATTGAAAGCTGAAAAAAAACTTTAATTGCCTACAGTTTTGCCAGATCAAAACAGATCAAAGCTTTGTTTCTAGCTTTATTGTCACATCATCCACACAAACTGTGTTTCAAAAATCATGCTCGTTTCCCAAAATTGTATGTGGCTGTCCAGAGCCAAAGAAGAACTCTATATGGATTACTGTATATCTGCTGGGTTATTCACATTCGACAAAGTGTTGTGCTTTAAGGGGCTGTTGCCTTTGCCGACAAACTCTATTGCGTAGGACGTTCAGCTGTAGCTCCACACTGCATTTGTACTGCAGCACAGGTCAAAGGTCTCATTCTGAGACAGTTCAAGGAAAGCTTTTGAGTTGTTTAAATTTTGAAACCATTCAGAAACATCAAGGGCTGGCCTAATTGCTGAGGGGCTAAAATGTTAATGTTTTGCATTATCTTCCATAGTCATAGGTTAAATGATTTGGAGGTTAAAATACCACTGGAAACGTGGGTTACAAAGGGACTAAATTTGGTTGATTAGTAAACATTTTTTACAGGATTAATGACATTATTTCAATTTAAGGCAGGTCCTAGGAAGACTTAAATTTTCAACTAAATGTATTCCAGTTGTAACCTTGATGTGTGGATGCCTTTTGACCCTTGAAATCACCTAATCAATGCTTATGGCTGCCACCCTGTTGTCAAAGCCTCCCATAGGGTCTAGCTTTTCAGCTTGTGTGGTTCTCGGTGTTTCGCCCTGAAAACAGTGTCAGCCAGTGGTAGTGCTTATCTCTGAGCTCCACATTCACTGAGTCCGACTGATTCAGCTCTAATCTTTATCATGAATTATATAGTGCAAATTCATCAGGGGATGCTTATACTTGTATAAGTATCATAAAGGAAATGATGAGAGGTATTTTGAAAATGGCTTGTGTTTCGTTCAGTATGATTACACCATCTGAAATATCTTATCTGTCTGAAGGCTGTCATTGTGGTTTTTTATAAGACCGATCAGAGAGTAGCAGTGACACAGAGCTGTTGTCATAGCAGTTAGGTAACATATTCAGACTGACACATATGAACAAGTTGCACTTTTTTGTGAAGGTTTGCTTGGGAGGTTTCTGACAGCCCAGTTTTTATAGGAGCATTTCTTAGCCCTGGGCAAGGCACTGGAATAATTGAATTTGAGCCAAATAGACTGTAATGATTCCTAATATGGCTTCACTCCTTAAGCTGTATCAGGGAAAGTATGATGTGCTCGGACAGTTTTGACACAGGACAAACAATTCCTGACATCACTAAACTTTATTGGTCACGAATTGATCACGGGTGACAGTGTGTCCTTCGAACGGTGACAGGTAGCTGAAACTGTGTCCTTGTGGCTCCAAATCTATCTGGCTATAAACAATCACACTTGGCAGCAGCGCCAGTCACCCTCTACCCACATCAACCTCCACTGAGTTTGTCCTGTAACCTGTGCCAGCTGTCCAGACGCAGATCAATGGGAGTTAAGACTTGGCAAGAGTTTTCAATGCCTCCTCTAAGCTCAGATCAAAGGGGTTTTAACAGGTCCGAAAGAGCATGGGACTCATCCATGCTGAGGCAAAGGATGGGGGTAGGTAGCCAACAGCTCCCTTTGTCAGCGTCACATGGATATTTATATCTTCCTGCACCTTATTTTAACTCATAAACACTGCAGGGTGTTGTACCAAATCCCTTAGACATCAGACGCAAACCAGTGAAATACTGGGATTTACTGACAAACCCTATTTGCCTATCTTTAAGCTGTTATACACTTAGTCAAGGCTAGGTATAAACCATGGTCTTGGATAAATGAAGCTCAGCGTAAGTTAAATCAGAAAGATTATTTTCATGCTCATTCACATTTCCCTCTATCTTTCTCTCTCGGTCTCTCTGCTATGGGCATTTACTGTTTCAGTTAAACCAACCAGATTTTGCCACGATCTCATATCAGCCAATCATGTCGTTGCTGTCAAACTTTAAATTTGTTCTACTCTCTGCTACTGTAAGCTGTCATTTCAGTGCAAAATTGTTGCGATCCTCCTCCACCATTTTCGCCTGGATGAAATGTGAGCTTCCTAAAACTGAAGCCAATATGCCTCGATCATTGGCTGCAGTATGGGTCATAAATCCTGCCCCCCCCCCCACCCCAGCCCGATCCACAGCCCGATCACTACTGCGCAATCTCTGGCACCAAATGACGTCACCAGCGCAAGATGGCGGCCCTTGTATCCAGGATGTTTTGTTTCCACTCTATCATCCTCTCTATCGTATTTTACCAAGACCAGGATCTTTGCCTAACTTTCTATTCAAGTGCTTTGAGTTGCCTAAACATTACCATAAAAACTTAAAGGCCTTTTTCACAGCTGATATTTTGACTTGTCATAGTAGAAAAAGCACAGGCCATCAACAATGGTTCTGTCAAGTGTCCCACTAAGCTATGACAGTAAGACACTAAGCCAGCATGCACAATACCAGGAAACTGAAGCAGCTGGAAGAAATTAAGCAATCATAAATTCAATTGTTTAAGCTACTATAATACTAGATTATTTACGCCTGCTTTTCCTACTTTGACATGTGTCCATGGAAAATGGCCTGTCATGCGTACGTTTACCATAAAACCTTTTTTAGGAGACAGAGTGGAGGCTGCAGATTTTGAGGCTGAGTGGAGTTTTTGAAAAAGCTCTGTTCTTCATGCAAATTTGCAGTGCTGACTTGGGTCAAGTGCAAAAACAAAGAGAATGAGAAGCAAAGCTAGTAATTATATATGCCTTCTAAAAGGGCATCTTAGAAGCTCGGATAGACTTTTTTCAAAACAGATATTTTGACATGTTATAGTAAGAAAGGTCATTGTAACTGTTACTAATAACATCAATCAAGTGTCCCAGTAAGTTGTGACAATGTGACAGGGAGCCAGCTTGCACAATACCAGGACCATGAAGCAGCTAAAAGAATGTCAGCCATCATTCATTTTTTATTATTTTCTCCTTTGCTTTTCCTATTGTCAAAATGCCTTCCCTGAAGAACACCTATACTGCGCCCAAGTTGAGTAATCGTGCAAATTTGCATGCTGCTGGCCTGTCTCACCAAATCTACCCTGGGTAACCAGGCTCCTCAGGTTGACTAACCTTACTGTTTCAGAGTTACATTGCTGGCATTTTTCGCCTCTACTAAATCAAATTCACCATGATGTCCATGAATATTAGCAGTAAAAAAGCTACTGTCCTCAAGAGTTATGAGACATATGAGCTTTTTATGACTACTCGTAGAGGAGTCTTGAATGTGGCAGGTTTTACAGAGCCGAATATTGAGAGCAATCCAAAGTCACCGTCACACCAATTGAGCTACTGATTACTTCATTTAAATGATTAAAACTGGTGCAAATTCCTGGCACCTTCTGGCTCTTCTGTCAGAAGTAGAGGAAAAGATACGTCGCCTCAAATCACCTCGAGGCAGGAGAAACAAATTAGATAAAATAATTTCCTGTGGTATTTACCAATAATGAATGTGCTGCATTTCCCACAATGGTAACTGCATTATGTGGCCTCCTCAAGCACAGATCCTAAAATGTACCTAGACTAATCGATCTCTATGCTATGCTAACATGATCAAATACATGAGGTGTTCCAGTGGTACACAATCAAACAGAATGAAAGGAATCGCAACAAAAATGGATCCACACAAGTAAAACCTACAGTGTGAATCAGATGTCAAAATTAATCAAGTTCTTTATTGTTTTGGATGTCAGTACAGCGAGTGTGTGTGTGTGTGTAAAGAAACCATTCTGTGGCCTTTTCATACAGGCTGAAGTAATTAACACCATCCTCCCTACTGCCTCTCAAATCAGCGTTCTCTCTCTCTTCCTCTGCCTCTCTCTCTCTGTACTCCAGCCTCTCTGTACTGCCAAGCCAGCGCCTGGCAGGCTTCTCTGCTCATGGCGCATTAGGATGCAAAGCGCTCCATGTCAAGGGAGAAGGGGAGACTAACAAAAGCGCTTTAGTGTTGCAAAAACAAGCCCATCGGTGCATGCCCGTGAAAAGATCTGTACGTCTGCTCTGACTCCCCTAACTCCCTGCAGCTCTCTGCATCAGTCCACCACCCCTCCAAAAAGAGAAGCTCTCAGGAGAGCCACATCCATTTCTTGTCGTTCTCATTCCTTCTTTCCTGTCTTTCTCCTCCCTTTCCCCCCCCCTTCCCATGCGGCAGGTCCAAATTGCTTTGCTGGAACAACGATCATCCCAGCCGGAATTGAAGTAAAGGTGGACGACTGCACCATCTGCCGCTGCCACAACGGAGACTGGTGGAAGCCGGCGCAGTGCTTGCGGCGGGAGTGCCTCAACGGCCAGTCGTTGTCATAGAGAGACTCCACTGGGGATGGTGGAAAAGCTCAGGCAAGGCCCTGCCTACTGCAACAATTTGTATGATTGACAGGGCAGGAGCACAATTCCTAAGCAACCTGAGACAGCATAGTATCGAAGGGATGCTCTCACAAGCTTCACAAAAATATGAACTGAGCCACTGGGAAGAAGACGGAACTTGTCTCATGGCTGTATCCATCCTCCAGTTTTAATTGTCTTATATATTTTCAGAAGTTGACTTGCTTGACTTGCTGCACTCACACAGAAGTTTCTAAGCTCCTTGAACTCTTTCCTAACCATTGGCAATGTTGAATTGCTCATGTTGATTTCTGTATGTATGTCATCTGCTTGTTGTACCCCTCTTTCACAGTCACGCAGGTGTTGTAAAATTCCAACAACAGGAAAAACAAACCGTAAGCACACTTAACGGCGCTTTTTTTTTGTCACACAAAGATTGACACTGGTGAAAGTACTGCGAAGGTGTGCTTGAGTTTCACAACCTCACTCTAAGAGCTTGTTTACAAGGTGCACATAACACATAAATGTTTGTGTCTTCATAAGACTTTTAACACTTTTTATCGCTATGGCAGGAACTCACCTCTAACACTTAGATGATGGTACTGTCAATTTTATAAACTGCTATAAAACCCCAAAATGCTGAGTTTATGGATGAACATACCATGGGTAAATTGGTACTGTATAATTAACTTAAAGACAGAGGAGGTGGTAGCCAACAACTATGAGAAGGTTAGATGTAAAAATACTTCATCAAAACATCAACTTCTGGCAGCCCCCTCTGGCTTATTGTTTTTATTGTTTTCTCTCAGAGGTCCATATTCTCAGAAACATTCCCGCTAACTAACTGCTTGAACTTGTTATCAAAGCAATTAGTGAACCAAGAGCAGCCTGCTTTAATTTCCCTTAATCAAGGAGTATTCTGTGATAAATCATCCAGCTGGGTGCTTGGCGCTGCTGCAGCCTGCATGCTGGGGACACTCAACAAGAACCAGCAGACAGAAAGAGGGAATCTGCAGTCCTGAATGCTTTTAAGCAGCATTCACATGCACATGTGAGCACACACACATGCCATTTATCCCACAATCTCATAGCCACAGTATGTTGATCTGTACCCACCCAAGCACTTAAACCTATAAGGTTTGTTAAGACACACAGCTGTACATTATCCCACTGCTGTAGATTATGTAATTCAGTTCCTCCCCTCCCTGATATTTTAGAATAGCTCTTCCAATGTGGTGTGACTATGGCCAAGGCTATAACATAGAGACACGTTAATGTATTGCCTTGATATTTTCTCAGACCAGAGTGGTCCTCAAGTGGTCCAGTCTGAAAGAAAAAAAGCACCCATACAGCACCCAAAACATGATATTTTTGAGATGATAAATACTAGTCATTAATTCAAAGGTGAAATCCAGTAAGCTCGTGCCATTCATCACTAGAATTTTTCCCATTTCCAGAAAAGCCGTTCCCGTTAACCTTTTAGACCCTATTCCTGGGCGGTGATGGATGGGCTGCTTAATAGCAGCTCCCAGCACTCTGTAATGAGACAGAAATGAACATAGGATAAAGACCAACGACTAAAGAGGTAGATTACCTTAAAAAGGAACTAAAACTCATTTTTGGATGAATCTCAGTCTGCAAAGTGTGCTGCATAATCGTAAGCTGCAGCATGTGGTTGATGGAGGAATCACAGGACTAAAACAGTGTGGGTGGAGTTCAATCTTAGGTGCAACAATAGAGTTCGGGTCATTTTCATCATTAAGCTGCAGTGATTTAGTGTCTTTCAATGTGAAAAGACAGACCTCATCTATCTGGCTTGAGGTCTGCAGACTCATAAAACAAAACTGATGTCTATGGTTTATCAATTACAGCCTCAGTGCTCCAGAAATTTCAGGATTAATAAAAGGAGCTTCATTCATCTTAATTACTTTAAATACCAAATGATTATTCAGCCTATACATGTATCCAAAAATATATTGGAATTATTTTACTGGGTAGCAACAGAGAAAGACTGAAGTGAGTGTGTCAGATGACAGGGCTCAGAGGCATTGCTGCCACCACCGATGCCTTATTGCTGCTGTTCCAGATAAGAGTCACAAAGCATGACCTTTGGCTTCATACAGTAGGAACAGCCCAGACTCGGTGCAATGGTTTACTGTAGTGGTTGTTTTACTCTTCCACATTCCAGCAGGGTGAATTAGGAGTACAAAGGCAAGTATGAAGATCACAGCTCTAAAAATACTGTTTGTTTTTTTAAAGAAGTAAATGTAGAAGCAGCAAAAACAGCAGATAGAAGTATCCAGGCAACTTGATCCTGATGACAATGTGATATTGCAACTCAATCTAGTGTTTGATTTTCCTGATACAGTTTCTTTCCATGCATTTGTTAAACTAAACTTGGTTAGCCATCTCTCTCTATATCTATATATAGATATATAGATTATATACCAAGACTATAAGAGATAAGTTGTGAGACAATCTGCTAGTGGGAAGCAAGTAAAGAGAGATATATGAAATTAGATAAGCAAATCATATATTCAGAGAAGGTAGAATACCGTAGATGTTTTTCACCCCAGCGAATAAGATGCAGGCATGCAGCAGACTGTACACTGTAAGTATATTGGTTGACTCCTTTAACAATTGTCATGGAAACAACTTTGATCTAAACAGGATGAGTTCCGATCCTTGTGCATTAACATACAGTAGATTCCTATGTCATTTGAAAAAAAACAACAACTCAGAGGCTTCGTTATAGGTACACATACATTTCTCTTTGCAAATATGGCAAGCTGCACAGTTTCAAAGACAGATTCGATAAATCTGTCTTTCTTCCCTTTTCTGCAAAGAAACTCAAGTCTTTGTGTGTCTTAGAATGTCTATTCAAATTACCACGTCTGTCCTTCATCACTCACACTGCAGGCTTGTACAGGGGCATTTTGTAAAGGTATACCATTCACTCTTTCCATGAGACACCGATTTACTGTAGCTGGAAACTATGAAAGATTGTTTTTATTTATTTATTTTTTGTCCCTTATGTTTTTTTCAGCGACAAAACTGTTACATGAAGTGTGCCTGAAAACCAACAGTGTACCATCTGGGATATGTTGAGAAAAACAATTATACAATCAATTGTATTAATTTTTGGGGCACCCAAGGGTCTGTTCATGACTGACTCAAATGTGAGATCATATCTCGAACAAACTTGAAATTTTTGTTGAGAATTAAGAGCATCTTTGATTGTATAAATAATTACATGCTCGCACAGGTTGTACCAAGGACAAGAAACAAAGGGTCCAAATTTTTAAAAGTTAAACAACCCTTGGTGTACCCCATGTTGTTCATATGTAAATATCTTCAAACATATAATGTGTATTCTGAAATCTGAGGTGGAGTAAAAAAAACAAAACAAAACATAAGAAATAAGAAAATGTGTATCATTCATCAAGACAAAACCTATTTTGTTAAATAGACTTGAAAACAAGTGTTATTCGGCAAAAGTGAGTGTGAATTTCTTTTATGTTCACTGCACTTTTGCACGCTGACATTTCTGTACACAAGATTACTGCAAAAACTACAGCGATGGTTAGCACTTGAATGCATGTTAGGGTGCAGCGTGAGATGAAATCCAATTGAACCCTGGTATGATGCTGCAGGGCAAATCCTCCTTGAATTTAGCCACACTTGCAATGTTTGAAAAACATAAAAACAAACAATTCACAGTAAACATAAAACTACAGCTGACTCGGGACACAAAAACTCCAGGGAACCTTTTCTATAAGCAGAACATTCCAGAATTTTTTTTTTTTTTTTTAAAAGACTCGAGGCTGTGAGAGAGAAAACAAGATACCGCTGCTTAATGGTTTTGTAATGCTCAGTGTGTTCAAGGACATTACTCTTGGATTCGTTCCTCCTTTCTATTTCATTACATGTCCAGCTTCCATCTCGTCCACACCACTAATTGCCTTCTCGAACCTCCCACCGTGGACAAGAAAAAGGAAGCAATTTTATGCGGCACATAGCAATCAATAGCAATTAGGTGCATCCCTGACTAATCCCACTGAAAATGGAATCTTGGGAGATGGCCAGCAGACCTTCGAAAGCACACATACCTTCAGCCCAGCGTTGATGGTGGGGAACGTACACACACCCACCATGTGGACACAGCAAGTGCCAGCACGTTGATGAAACAATTAATTGCTTTGTTTTTCCTTTTCTACACATATTGAATCTTTATTGATCTTATTTGGGGACCCACTCTTGCTATTTATATCCAACTGGCATTTTCAATTAGATAATCATCTCCTTCCTGGCAAAACCATGCACATTATGGAATTCCAGTCTAAAACCACTCATGAGATATCGCAGCAGACAAGTTTGATTCAAGTGTGACACACAAAACACAAAATGCCAGACAAACTGCAGATATGTGCAAGAGATAAAATTGCATAAGTATGTCAATCGAGAGAGAGGCTGGTGAAGTGTCAGCAGTGAAGGCATTGTGCTGGAGTGTCATGGTGAAGATGGAGAAAATTACCTGTAGATCTGCTTTCCAACCTTCACCATTATCCAAGAGCTTTGGGTAATGACTGAAAGAACATGTGGCTAAAATCAGTTTCCTTAACAGAGTGGCTGGGCTCACCTTTAGAAGCAGAGCAAGGAGCCTGTATATCTGGATGGTGCTCAGAGTAAAGTTGCTGCTCCTTTGCATTCAAAAGAGTCAGGTGGTTTGGGGCATCTGATAAGGATGCCTCCTTGTCGAGATTTCCCAGGTATGTTCACTTGGTAGGAGACTCCGGGGCAGATTCAGGACATGGTGGGGGTTTTATATATCTCATGTGGCCTTGAAGCGTTTCACAATTCTCCTGGAAAAGCTGGATGATGAGTCAAGGATGAGAGCATTCTGGCCTGCCTCACTTGCCACTATATGAACCCAGAGCCAGATAAGCAGCAGAAAAAGGATGATTTTATTTAACTAGCATGTCCACCATGGTTCAATAGCATGAAATTATCAGCCATATCAACTAGGCTTGCTATACTATATTTGATTTACCTCTAAATCTGAATGGCTTGGCTTAAATCAATTATTCCAAACCCGTATCGCCAATGATTTGACCTTTACCTGTAACTCCTTAATCACAAACTGTGTGTGTGCATAATGATTGGGTTATGCTTGAGAAGAACTAGTTCATACAATGTGTTGTCCAACAACAGCCACTCTAATGCTGCGTTGAATATCCAACAGGGATAGAAACTGGCAGAATAAGTTGGGAATAGTTTAACCAAAGAATGGTGATTTTTACTTCAAAACATGGCTATGATGATATTTTATTGGAACAGTTGTAGGGCAAAACACATTTGTGTAGAAGAACATTGATTTCCATTAATCATCTCACAAACCCCAAGATTTATCTTGTGACCCCTTGGTTGAAAACCACTGGTCATGCAGATTAACAATTTTTTAAAGTAGTAACATTATTGTTTATGTCATTTGTGACAAGTTAAAAAAAACACATTATGACCATGCTCAAGGACAAGATATGGTATCAGTGATTATAGAATTTAGAAAAATTTGTTTAGACCAAAGTTTGAGGGTCCGGCACAGGGAGGAGGCGGAAGGCTGTGATGCAGTTGATGAGCCAGGTGGAGGGAGCTGACCACACCTTTCCTCGCCTCACCACTACAGGTCTGTGAGGGCCCTGGGGATCAAAGATGATGTACTGTGTGCAGAGGGCCTGGTCGGAGCCTGGCAGCGCGTGGTAGGCGGCTGCACTCAGGGTTTGTGTCACATCGCTATCAGGCTTGGGCTGCCGGCTCAGGAGCTGACCTCCTCCCTCCCGGAGCAGCTTGGTGAGCTCATCTTTGGATGGCGACTTAAAGGAGCCGAGGAGGAAGAAGAAACAGCCATCGAAGAGAGGCGGGAGCTACAAAAATTTGAATGATTGGAGAAAAAAAACAAATTTGAGCATTAGTGAGAACTTCTAATACTTCCTTGTGCCTCAAAAATACATGTCAGTCAGTGCCCGCATCAGGATAAAACATCTTTGTAAGAAGAGTGGCAGAAGTCTCCCCTTCATGATAAACACTGAATGATTTTGTATTCATATTTCCACATTGCTTCCTTATTACCACGTTTGTATGGATGCTTTGTATTTGCTTCTTTGGGACTTTGACCTGTTTTTATCAGTGACGTTCTACACCTAAACTCTGCTACATTAAACAGCAAGGCTAAGTGGTTCAGTGAATTAGGACACTGGAGACTGTTCTATTCACAGCATTAACAACCTAAAATGTTTTGGGGTATTAACTGGATCTCACATGAGTTTCTAGTAACAATGTTCTTTACTACACCTTAGTCTGATTTGACTTTTACTTATGTACAGTACATGTGTCCTAAATTTTCACATTACAATTGATGATATCGTGGACAATATATTCTGCATACAAGCAATCCAGAGAGGATTGCTCCTGTGGTGCATATACGCCAAAATTGTTCTAGCTTTCGGGTTTACTTCCCACTGGATATGTGCAGACTTTCTCCCGCTGGCCTGCCCACGACTACCTCAGCCCCATAGATTTTACATTGTGATGAAAACAGAGATTTTTACATCGCTTTTCTCGGTTCAAGGAACATTTTACAAATATAAAACCTCCATGGATCAAAAATTCATAACAGAAAGTCACAATTGACCTTGTTTGCAGTTCGAGTTTTGCAGGCGTCTCTTTTATAATGGTGGTCTATGGGGAAATTGGTTTTTGGGCCGCAGGGGAATTTGTAACATCAATAACACGAGTGGCCACTGGGCAAAACTAAAAGCAAAGACTGAGCACTCCCACCGTATCCATGTTCCAAATTATATATCCATGCTACTAATTTACAATTTATTATCATGTGTTCTTGTGCAGGGTCATTACTACTACAAACAGCAGACTTATGCAGGATAAGTCTGCTTCTTAAACCTCTCAAAGTGCTAATATCTTTCAGGGAATAAAAAGGTAATCACTCACAACATAGTGTATTAAAACCAATGCCTGTACGAAGTATTTACTACATTTGGACTTTCATATTTCTTTAACTACAGTGAATCACAATGGATGTAATAAGAATTTTTTTTTTTTTAAACTTATGTCAAGCTAAAATCAAAATTCTACAAATCTATCAGGTCAATTTTATTAGTGGCACCTTTAGCAGGAAGTACAGCCTTGAGTCTATGTACTCTGTATCAGCTTTGCCGTCTAGACAATTCAATGTGTCCCTGTTCTTCTTTAGCTCATGGTTTCATGGCGACTGGTGAGTGAGCAGAAATTTTTAAGTGCTGCCACAAATTCTCATTTGGACAGAGGTCTTGATTCTTACTTGGCAACAGCAGGACATTTATGTTGTCGTTCTAAAGCCACTACTGTGTGCCTTTGGCTTTGTTTGGAGTTGTTCTCTTTCCGGAAAATAAATCCTCTCCCAAATCAAAGTTCTCCTTTAGGTTGCAGGATTTGGCAGCATTTAGCTGCATTTATTTTACTCTCTACCCTCACACAGCTTACAGGGTCTGCTGTGAATAAGCATCCCAGCAGCATGAGCCTCACAACGCCAGGTTTCGAGTCGATGATGGTGAGTTTCTGTTGGTGTATGCTGTTTGGATAACACCAACCCATCGCCTCAGATAAAACATATTGTCAAAAATATGACTTTCCTTATTGCTGCTTTCATGTTTGACTTTCTGTTCTAAAAACTACTGGCTACACAGTCATAAGATATTTGTGTAGCATGGAAACGGGTGATTTTTTATTATTACTTTAATTATTCTTTAATTAAGATTAATTTATAGAGGTTTAAACCATTTGGTTTCTCTCAATTAGTGTCTCAATTACACCGTGAATCATAGTTCAAATAAAAAAATAATGAAAACATCCAGGGGAGTACTTTTAATGGCACTCTCTGCTGCTGAACAATAACCATGTGTCACTGCCTGGCAAAAGTAATTTCTTCCAAGGACACAGAGTCTAGACAATCCATACTTGTCTATCTCATGTGTTTGTTTGTATGTTTCTCATTTACCAAGCTACATCTGTTGATGCGACTGCGCTGGGGGCCTTCTCCTGCTTCGTGCTCGGTTTCGGGCATCCACTTGCCTGCCTGCAGACAGGCCTCCACCCCTAGCATCAAACAGAGAGAGAGGAAAAAAATTAAAGTTACAGCTAATTATGTTGACTTGAAAGAGTGCGACAAGGCAACTGCAATGGGAGGATGACAAAACTCATGTCTGTTTTATCACAATGAGTTGAAAGATTGGCAAAGCTGCCGTTGTTGACAGAGAAAGATGCCCACAGCGTGATGGCGTTAATGATGCAACCCTTGATTTAAGTATCTCAAGCTTAAGCAGAAATCTAGCATCCTCTCTTTTCTCTCCGTCTCTTGAGGTTGTAGTATGTGACAGCGAGCATCCAGCCTTTCAGAAAGAGTTAGATAAAACTTCTTTTATTCTACATCTTTAAGAAAAGCATTTCAAAAGACAGAAAAGTTTTAGAAAAAAAAGTATAGGCATATACAGAGGGGTAAAGTCACATTTTAATGACCCCCTCACAGTCACAGATAAAAATGCTTCTGAACATGATACAGATCACAGTGCTGCTGTTCTCCATAAGCGTTTTATTACTGAATGTCATATTTTGGGGGTATATTAAAAAAAAAATCCATCTGAACATATTGAAACTAGGTTTGGTTGAAAATACAGCAGTTTGTATATAGGATATCAAACAGTCCTGAGCATAAGGCTTAGCCTGAATAACTATTCTGGTTGAGAACATTGAGAGACGTTTCTCAAAACACTTCTGACAGTTCCACACGCCTCACACACACACCTACAAAGCATCTACATTTACATCTCCGAAAACACAACATTGTGATTCACTTGCAGTTTAGCATTCCACACAGTTGCTTCAAACTGTGAGATATGGTGACATTAACACACCACCCTGTCATGAAACAGCGAATTACACGTACAGTACACACACACAAAGATGAGGTGGAGAGTAATTACATTTCATTTGGCTTCATCCCCCTTAATTACAGCTTTCATTTACGGGGACTCTGCCGGAGACTTGGGCAGAGAAGAGGGGAGATACTGGGGTTAATCGCTCCGGACGATAACGCTTAGTGCTGAGGAGTCATTAGCATATTCGCTAATTACGTTCACAAAGACTGAATAAAGAAAACATCTCAAACCTCTTCCTTCCTGACTCCGTGAATGAGTAAACAGCCAGATGAACTTACTCAATTTACCATGAGACCAAGTGCAAGTGCGATCTCAATAAGATGAGGGGAAAGGGGTAAAATAGCTTATTCTTCATTGATAGCATCCTAAAAACCAACCACTGCCATGCTACAGGACAGACAATAACACAAGTATTCAGGTGTACACAGGTGACACAGCAGTAAAACAGTAGCCCACTGCTGAGTGTCGGGTTCAATCCCAAGGAGCTATGCCTCTGGCAGGGCCACATGTCCAGCGAGGGCAGCTGCCCAAGTAAATCTTCTCACTAGCAACTGCAAAGACTCAGTTAGAACTTGTGTATCGGGTGGAAGCACATGGGTGCACACATTCACTTTCACTGGGCCAACTGACAGCAGTGACAAGAGTGCTGTGAAATTAGCCAATACAAATTGGGAAATAAGGGAAGAGAGAAAGAAAAGGTATTTTTAAGAGGAACAGTGCAACATTTTGGGACATGTGCTTGCTTGCTTTCTTTCCAGGAGTAGGATTAGAAGATCAAAACCCAGTGAAACAGTTTGCCAACCTTGGTCCAAAGTGAATAAAATGTCTGTTTTTCTAACCAATACAAGAACAGAAATATATATACAGTGGTGTGAAAAAGTGTTTGCCCCCTTCCTGATTTCTTATTTTTTTTGCATGTTTGTCACACTTAAATGTTTTAGATCATCAAACAAATTTAAATATTAGTCAAAGACAACACAAGT
>JBBPCS010000001.1:19517384-19530112 GCA_037974645.1 Hollardia meadi | reverse complement strand
AAGTTACTGACTGTACTGAAACTATAGCTGGCAAATGAAATAAGCACATGGCGGTTGTCAGGGAGAGGGTTAACGTTGTATTGAAAGGGGGGAAATTATGCTGTCATTGTTTATTATTAACTTTACAGTATATATTTCACACGCTAGTTACTTATCATGGAGACACCGCTGAGAATCTGCAACACCGTTTGCTGTGACGCAACCAATGCCTCATTTGCTTCCCAGGGAGTGCTGAGAGCATTGTAAACAATGCCGTTGGAGCGCGCTCTGCTGGACAAACTACGCAATGACACCATTTCTAACAGCCAAAGCGTTTTTCTGCATCGTTTATTCTGTAAAATAAAAGTTTTCATATCGGCAAACGCTGATACCGATACGTCTGTGAAAGGCTCACATCGGCCGATTTTATCGGCCAACCGATATATCGGTCAGGCTCTAGCTAAAACTTACCCGCTCATTCTCAAAGGAAAAAATGGTTCTAAACGAATAAAGCGCGGAGGTCTACATATTTTGGTGGAAGACTGCATGCATAACAAATGGCTGCACTCAGTAATGGGCTCACTCAGGATTAGAAGCATTTGTTTCTGGCATGACATGACATATTTCATCTGCTAATCTAAAGTCAACGTAAAGTCTTTGTGGCTGTTTCACAATATCTTTTTTTTTTCCCTTTAAATAACTGTCACCTTTAGTTCACGTTAATCAAAGAGACAAAGAGAAAACAGTACAAACAACCACTCACATGGCAGAAACAAGTGTTGGGATGCAGGAAATGTAACAGAAGTGCTATTTAGAGAGAAACACAAATACTCATAACCTCAACATAATGCACAGAGACTGTACATGTTGGTTAACTGAAGAAGACAATACAATGAATTATAAATGGCAAGATTTAAATGTTGGGTAAATGTTGCAAGAGTTGGCCAGAGAAAAAAAAGCTGCAGTGAACAAACCATCAAAGTCTGAAAAACTGTGAAGAAACTGTGTTTTGTTGATGAAACATTTTGTCCCCGAGTGTGCCACACAACAAATAAAGCTTTCACATGTATCACTTAGTGTTTTAGTCTTACCAGAGGTGTCCACCCAGCATTATCCTTCAGGTTAGGGTCAGCCCCCTGGTCCAGCAGTTCCTTGACAGCCTCTACATCTCCCTGCAGGATCCAGAGAAAACAACAAACCTGAGGTCAGAACTGCAGGCCAGTAAACACAACCCTTCAAACACAGCAACTGATCCCAGTGTACCAAAGCCCCTGTGTTTATCAATCATACATAATGGGCCATTGATTACCTTGTCTGGGATGCAGAGGCAGATTACAGCTATGTTTACAAGGATTACTGCAAGACACATTATTCTCTGACTGGAACATAACGATCTGATCATCTATATGTTCAACTGAGGGCAAAAAACCCCACAGGAAGAAGATAACTAGACCAGCATATTTATCTTTGAAGCATTTACAAAAACGTAAAAGATAATGAATGCATTAAGGGCTTGGCCCTTTAATGTTTCATTTCAATTTTCATTTTACTGTATTAGTTGCATATGACATATTTTACATATAATTTTGTTTGGCCAATTGCTGACCAATGAAAGACACAGAAGAAAGAAGTATTTGACAACCTGGGAATGAGACTTAACATCATACATATTGCACCTTTACCTATTTTTATACTTAAATAACCATTATTCTACGGCATCATGCAAAAGGGAACAACTGTTTCTGAAAATGGTTTAAAATCTACATTTGCAGAATGCAACAGAAAAACGGGGTGAAATAAATTAGGTGAATTATTCATAAACTTCTCTACCTTTATAGAAGCTATATGCAGCAGGGTCTCTCCCTTGTGATTCCTCTTCATAACTGCAGGGCTCCCTGAGGTGGGCCGTATCACAGATGCAGTGGGAGTACAAGGAGATTTTTGACCAACAGAGGGGAGGGCAGAGAGGCTCTCTCCTCGCTCCTGTCTTGAGTTTCGGATACTCTTATCACACCTGGGGCTAGCCGAAGATGGACGGTTAAGGATGGCTGGGGACATCTGCGATTTTCTCCTCCTGCCTGGGGAAGCCCTGGGCCTTTTTGGGGTGGTCTCCAATGTGGTGACCTCCTCCACTTTGCATCTTTTTGAGGAATGCTTTAAGGGAGAAACTTTGTTGTGTTCATCATTTGAGCTGGGGCCATGTGTAGACAGTTTGTTATGCTGCATGACATTATCTGACATGCTCTGACCAGGCTGGGTTTGGTCATTCAGTACAGTGTTGTCTTCTGAGATATTCTGGCTCATGGTGTTCCTGCCAGGGCTGAGGTCATTCGTACTCCCCTGTGGTACTTCAGGCTGAGGTTCATCAGACGTGACAGCAGGGCTTAGGAAGGAAACCCTCTTACTGGACCTCCTTGCCCTTTCAGCACAGGGCTGTTCCTTTTCCTTTATAGAATTTTCCTCCTCTGTAATGCCCCATTGTTGGTTTATGGCCTCCAGCCTGTTCTTTGTCAACGTCTCCTTGGTCTGTTTTCGTGTGGTCCTGGTGGCTCCATGCACAGACATCTCCCTGCTAGCAGCATTTTTCTTAGTTAACCCCTTCTTCCTGTTTCTATTTTCATTTTTGCACCTTTGAGAACAAGAGCCAGAGTCTTGGGACGACGAGGAGAAATTGAAAACCGACAGGTCCCCAAGATAAGCAGAACTGGTGTCTGGCTGTGTTGCAGCTGTTCCTCCAGAAGACCTGCTCTCCGGTACAGTGACCTCTGATGGCTTCTCCACCACGCAGCGTACCTTGCGGCTGCGGGGGCTGAACCAGATCTTGAAGTTTTTCTTGTGTTTAAAGACAGAGCTCTCAGGTTGTGTTTGAATCTCGACTGGAGAGTAGTCTGCAATGAGGCGTTAAAAAAAAGTTCAGGTTCTACAAAACAAAATAAACCTCTCCTGTATGTACCATCATTTTTCAACTGCTGTCAGAAAAGCTCTTTAATGTTCTCTAATGCATTACCTATTAAGATGAAGAAGAAAGAATAACACCAAACTTTAAAATTATGCACCGCCACCCAATAATAATGACCTTTGACAAAAAGGGACAAAACACCTAATAAACTTCAACCATTATCCATTTTCTGTGTAAATTTAGACACAACACCAACCTACTCAATGGCTTAGAAAGTTGCCCTGTCGTTCTTTGTCAAAGGTGACATCTGCTCACAAACTAAACAATACAGTGGTTAATTGCATTTCATAATTGCTGTAATTACCAGGATGCTGGATGGGCGATGAAGATAATAAACCACAGGAACAAGCCACTAACACTGTCATTCAGAGATTACATTGGCGGAGAATATGTTTTATGTTACAGCCAACTCTTGATAGAAAGGAGTGTGGGCAGATGAGATAATGAATAAGACACATGGACCCGAGAAGATAACTTGCTAATTATGCTTTCAAGCTGCTACACAGTATGATGGCTACCATCTACCTGGTTGTTCTACGGGATTGAGCAGGGATTCCACACCAGAGAAGAGCTGTATGATGCTGCTTAGCTGCCTGTTTATTTGGATGTCCTTCACCCATGCGGGACTGTGACACACGACGCAGCCATCGCCTGCTTGGGGGCCAGCACATGACCTAAACAATAGACATGTCTTAAATTAGGAGCTCATCCTATAAAGAGTATTAGAAAAATCTATACTTTACTCAACTCTTACAATTTAGAACCCCTGACACGTTTAAAAAGACAATAGGAAGAAGAATTAGATACAGTACTTTCTGAGGACATATGGCAATCAACATTAGATAAGATACACTCATCTTCAATTTGTTTAAAACATAAAGTAATGCAGTTTAAGATTGTAGATAGATTGCATTGGTCTAAAGCAAGATTGGCCAAATTTACACCAAATATCAATCCTAATTGTGATCACTGTGGAACAACACCAGCCACTTTATCACACATGTTTTGGCTCTGCCCAAAATTAATAGATTTTTGGCAATCTATATTCCAATTCTTTTCTGATATGCTAGGAATATCCATAGAACCCCATGCCATAATAGCAATATTTGGCACGGTACCGCGGGATCTCTGTCTCAACAAATGCGGCAAAAACATAATAGCCTTTGCTACGCTCCTGGCTAGGAGACTTATACTGCTTAAATGGAAGGAAAGAGTCCCTCCAACTTTCAATCTCTGGATTAGAGATCTTATGCATCATCTGACTCTAGAGAAAAATTGTTATGCTACAAGAGGCTGTGCCCTTAACTTTTACACCATTTGGCAACCAGTTCTGGATCAGGTAGAAAAGATGGACGCTTCAGACATTTTAAATGTATAGATATGGACCCTCCCCTGTTTCTTTCATTTTATCCCCCCCCCCCCCCTCCTTTTTTAAATTTTATTTTTTAATTCATTTTTACCTCATCTTACCTCATTTATGTTCTTTGTGTCTTTTCTAAATCGTTTATCATACTTAATATGATATGTCACATTGTAAATTTGTAATGGTGATATAGGTTAGGGTTACTCGTGGGATGGGATTTTGTTAAACTGTATCAAATTGTATTTTGTATAATCAAAAAAAATAGAATTTAATAGAATTAATAGAATAACAATCTGTCAATCCCATGTACTTATAATTATTTCATTACTTGATATTTTTTTAATATTGTATGGGGGGAACTAAGCCACTCATGAAGTCTGAAATGGGGCAAGCAAAAGACCTTACTCTGGACATTTTTATTTGTAGTAGCAGTAAAGGCATTCTGTAGGTGTTAAATACAAAAAATGTGTTATCGTGAACCAACATGCACAATACCAAAGTCCTGACAGTAACACACCTGGATGGAATAGAGCCATAATTAACATTACTGGTCACACCTGTGTTTAACGAACAAAAATCTCACCCAATACGACAACTTCATTGTTAGTGAGCATGTCAGCGTAAAAAAAACATTGAGCTGTTACCTGCACAGCATATGCTCACACATTCCTAGACACACGGGTTCCTTCATTAAATTCGAGCTGGAAAAATAGAAAAAAAACACATGAAAGTGGTCAGTACAGTCAGAATAGGCAAGACCATCTCCACCACAATGAGCAACCCCCAAGGACTGTGTGCTCAGTCCACTGTTCATCCTCCACAGCCAAATGTGGAACAGTCAACGAGACTTTAAAGCATCCATACAGAGGCACGTTTATAGCACACTGTGACCGCTAAGCCATTTTATAAATCTAACGCTAGCTAACATGTCTTGTCATCTCTTGCTAATACTAACGTTACACTCAAACAGAATTGATTATACGCTACCGGTGTCATGTTTCATTATTTTAGTGTTGTTGACAACTTCAAAATAAACGCACTTTAGTTTGACAAACAAACGTGTAAATGGTACTAGTTGTCGAGTTTGTTTGTGTTATATTGGCTCACTTCGTTAACTTACCATTTGGAGCAAAGCAGCAATCGTCGAAAGTTCGCAACCGCCTCTTTAGTGTTCTTCCAATCATTTGTCTGCACGAGGACATCTTTATCCATTCTTAGAAGTATTGATATTTGTTTCCCTGCTCTTCTGTTAAAACTTTGCCAATGAATCAAGATTGCAAAACAACACAAATTCACTTCCTGGATACTTGCAACTCCCGCCAAAGATTTCCGGAAGTAACACGGTGGTGACGTAGCTTCGACCCACCCCCATGACTATATTATGCCTACCCCCAAGCATGATAGCAGGAATCTGAATTTGCTCTAAAACCAATATAAAATGCGTAAATATATGCGTTAAATGATTTGTGACATCACAAATACAACATTCAGTGTGATGTGGAAACTTGAAGCCCCCAGTGCACATACTCTGAGAATGTCTTCACAGTATAATAAGAGACACCTTGTGTCCAGCAGTTAAACTTAAGAAATGATAAATATTTCATTATTTTTAATGATATTTTTAATGAGGAAGAAGGAAAAGGTGCAATTTTTTTTTAATTTTAATGTTGTAATTTGACATTTTTTCTGCAAACCATTTGATACCCACATAAGAGAATTTTATGTATGACTTAATACATGTGTGGAGGAAGTATTGTGCCATAAACAAAGATGCATATACTATATGTGCATATTAGCTTGAATCAAGAATTATAAAAACAAAATGTATTTATCGTCTGTCAGGTTTAATGTCATTATGTGTCCTCCACTGTAATTGTATATCCAAGGCATGTCCAACAAATATGTTTATGAGTCATCTGGGTAGTGTAGTGGCAATACTTGTTGATGAACATGTTCCTGTGTTTTAACTGTGACTATCCCTATGGCTATCTTTTTCCTTCCATGTTTTTGTGATTACCCCACTATTTTCTCTTCATCAGGATGCTGATTTTTAAGAAAATAATATCAGACATGACAAAGCTCCAATTCTCAAACAATCAAAACATGTTAAGAAATCTGCAGGAATGCTGGTGGAGGTCAACCACAGAAGCGAAATAGGCAAATGTACAGTATTTGCATTTGAAAAATAGCTTTATTAGAATAATAAAATTAGGCTAGATACATTCAAGACATCTGGAACTGGTCCATAAGCATGCCCTTATAGAGGAAGTGTTAATGAGGAAAAGTGCATATAGAGGATATTCTTCTGGATATGAATATTTTCTTTTGGCAAATTATATTCATTCATCTTCAATTAAAAACATTACTTCTTAAGACACTTTATATATTCAGTGTGGGTGCTCTAAGATGACTTAAAATCATGTTCAGCAGATATTAAGGTGAAATTAAAATGATTCTAAATAGAAAACAGTTTTTGTAAAATATAATATTCTAATAGTAAAAAATGCCCTAACCACAGAGAGAAATTAGTAACCTACATGATTAATTTATTCCTTCATAAATAATAAGATCTGGGGAAAAAAGGTAAACAGATCTGTAAGATAAGAAAGAAGTCAATAAACATTTGCCTTTTTCCATCTGTGCATATACAGAACTGTGCAAGTGCTTTTCTGCTTTCCATTAACAGTTTAGTTTAGTAAAAATAGACATGTTCAGTTACCGTTCATATGATCAGTCAAGACACTTCCAAAAAAAATCAGTATTTCTAAAATAAATGGTTTAAATTCTTATTTTTCACATATAAAGAATAAGTTTACTATAAACAGATACTGTGTTTCATTTCACAGTGGACACGGGCAGAATGGCAGAGAAAAGATGGCCGTCAGCTCTATGCTTCTACTGCCTTAATGGAGCCCGGGCCGTCACTTTCGTCTTCGCTGTTGATAGGTATGTTTTCCATGCCAATATTTCCCATGGCAAAGTTGATGAAGACCTGTGAAGGTTCAGTAATAGTTTAAGGGCAATGTCAATATAAAAGACAATGATTTTTCTTTGAACTCAACAATTTTAATAAATCTGCTGGTCAGTTTTTCTCCCCGATACTCCTCTCTTTAGTTTGCCTATGGTATCTTCCAATCCCAGAGCCTCAGAAGGGCAGAGTGGTTGAAGAATATCAGCACTGGCTGCATATAAAGCTCATAGATTCTCTCCCCAACTCATATTCCATTTTTCTCCCCTCAGGCCTACCCTCTGCCTCTTTTAAACTTTTTCAACTCGCTCTTTCACTCCCACTCAGCTTTCTTCCATCCTTGCTTCCCCTCCTACCCTCTCTCCTCCTCTCTCATCTCCTGTCCCTTTTTCTCGGTCCCTCGCTGCCATCTACCCACCCCTACAAAACCTCACACTCCCTCTCTCTCTGTTTATGTCTTGTCTCTTTTTTTCTCACCTCATCCAGTGTGGTCTGGCTCACAGAGAAATGTTTGATCTGCAGCGCATTCTTGTTGGACTCCAGCTGGTCGAAAATGTCAGCCACCCCTCCTGGAGCAACTGGTACGTGGTACTCCACCATAGTAAAGTGCTGGTCCTGTATATTGGGAAATAATGCACAAGGAGAGGGTTAAATATTCTGAAATAAGCTCTTTTTATAACCACATTTATAAAGCTCTTACAATAACACAAATCCAACATTATTTGCTGGGGAAAAAATCTACATTGCTCTATAGAGTATGCTATACTACTGCATATATACTGATTTCTGGAACACAGCAGCCCCGGGCTTATGCAATGAGTTGCTCTCTACTCTTAGATCAGTCGGGGAATTTTGATGAAGAAAATGCCGACAGGAGTAGTGAGGTTTTAATGTCACTAACACTATAGTTCATTTTATATAAATAAAGGCAGCATAAATTATTAACAATGGATCAAATGAACATGTCTAATGTGAAAGGGGTCAGTTACAGAGACAAATACACAGAGAATTGTCATCCAGCTCTGCACTCCCATGCAGCTCTGCAGAGTTGTAGCGTGTTTCAGCTCATTAATTGGTTTTACAGCCCACAACTTTGCTGTTTTGCTTCACTCCCGCTACCCTCATCAAACCTCGTCTCTAGCTGCAGCGGGGAGCTGTTCTCAACTTTGATAAACCCACTGCACACAACCCTGCCCGACACCAAGCAACTGAAAGACAAAACTGGGGACTAGCTTGTAAATATGGTGGAGCATTAAACTGCTAAAGAGTCAGACATTTCCCCTCGGGAGTTTATGAAGATGGTGGTGGCAATTTCGGTTAAATGAAGAAACTCGCAAACAAGAGAATGTCTTCCTGTGTTTTATTACAAACATTCCTCAGGTGGACAGAAACACGACTCCAAATGAATGCTAATGTCTAAATACGTAACTGTTGGCGTTAACGCCTTCACCTTAAATTTATGGGACCATAATATCAGCTTGCATGTAAAAAAAGATCGATCTAATGCTGCATTAAAACGATGAACAGCAGCCAGTTCAAATGAAGGTGCATACTGTTCAGTACAGCTGGGCTTTGAATATCATAAATTAATTCTCCCTAGACCCTTTAGCTATAAAAACAAAAATCCTAGAGTACTACTATATTTCACTGCAATGTATACTTAATCTTTTCCCTCTTCTCTACCAAGTACTCTTGACTACTTTGGATAGCTGGCAAAGCTCACCTTCAGGTAAGTGCTGGGGAATCGGCGCTGCATGAAGCCTGTGATTGCCTCTGTGTTGCAGGAGGCCTCGGCCAAGTACATCTTCACAGTGAACCCGCTGCCGAACCTGCAAATAAAGATTTTTACAAACACACATTACATGACTAAGGTGTGGTGTGGTGGTGTTGAGGGAAGGGCACACTGTTCTTATAAGTAAAAATCAAGCATTCAGTTGCACAAAGGACCACGGAGGGGGTGGGTCAGGCGGAGCAGTAATGGCTGGATTGGAGGAGAAGCAGAGGTCACTAACCTGTTCTTAATGTGCTGCAGGGAGCCCAGGCATCTGAACTGTCCTTTCACCATGATGGCAAGACGGCTGCACAGTGCCTCACATTCCTCCATGCTGAGATACGGACAGAAAGATAAAAGGTCACGCTAGAACCCTTTGAGCATACAGTAATTAGCCATGCCCGCTGTCAATCAAAAAGATACATTTAGTTCTTCTTCTATCTACAGTATATCATAGAAAAAAGCTTACCTTACACTGGAAAGTAGCAATGTATATGGCAAGGTTTCTCTGTGATAGTCAGACTTTAGCAGGTGTGTGTATGCGATTCTCATCTTACCTGTGAGAGGTGAGGACCACAGCACATTTTCCTTTCACTTCTTCAGAGATGATTTTCCACAGGTGACGCTTGGTGCGAGGGTCCATGCCAGAGCTGGGCTCATCCTGTGGAGACAGGAGGAAACGAAAAAGAGGACAACGGGATGCGTGACAGAAAGCGAGGAAGGTCGAAAATCAAGACGGAAAGATCAAGGGAAAACAAGGAGTTAATCAAGGAAGACAGTGTGTTGCAAACGGCGTGCAGTGCATACAGAAGGCGAAGGGAACAAACGGGTAGAGAAAGAGTAAACGCACAGGCATGATTACCAAATAGAAAGGGAGATGAAAGGCCCATTGTTACAGACAAAGCAAAAAAACAGGAAGGGCAAGTAATGAAGACAAAGACAACAAGTAAGATGAGAGGCAGAGGAAAAAATTCACCGAGAGGATGGGGAAATTAAGAAGACACAGAGAGGAAACGAGACGGATGGAGAGAAGACGGAAGGAAGGAAGACAAAAGAGGATTTCGTTGAGACATTAGATAGAAACAAAGTTGAAAGTTACATCGGAAGAACTCTCTTGGGTAAGCCTGAGAAAACAGACTAATTAACTATGTGAGATCTGTCAAGTCTCGGGGATCAATATCTACTTTACTTCAAAGACCCTTTCAGGAGGAACAGTTGTGTATAATTAGTCTAATATTTGTTGTCTGCTGGCCAGTTTAGCAATTAAATGGGCAGTGGTGTGAACAGGTGTGTCCTCACCAGGAGCAGGATTTGTGGATGCCCGATGAGAGCCAGCGCAGTGGAGAGCTTCCTGCGGGTGCCACAACTGTAACTGTCAGTAATGATGTTTCTGTGGTAGTCGAGCTCCAGCCTCTTCAGTAGGTACATCACCACCTTTAAAGGAAACATTCAGGGAGATTGTACAGAGAATGAACACCTATACAAAAACACCATATGAAAAGTATTACAGTTTTAAATGCACCTAGAAGGTGGCTGAGATACAGTGTAGTGGATGAGTCATATTTAACTTAAATGCCAAGTAGCAATATGTTTAACCCTCTAAAGTGACAGGACAGTAACCACTCAAAGCAATATCAGGCATCAAATAATTTTAAATTATTATTCAAATTATTTATTATAGCATGGAAAATCGCCTTTAAAAGTGCCTTGTGTAATTTTTAGCACCATCTAGCGGTGAGGTTTCAGATTGCACCCAACCGAATACGCTCGCAAACCAACCGCACGCGTGCTCAAACTCATGACTGAGCATTCTGGCCATCGGGCAAAACAGACGCGACGTAGCCTACAGGAGACTGGTCTGACACTGTGTTGTTTTCCTACACCGCTATGTTGTAATATTGTGTATTGTCACATATTCGAGTCGTGGGTCACATGCCGCGAATACAGCCTGTTATAGGCAACCTAGAAAGTCGGCGAATGGCTCATTTTTTAGGTGAAGTCAACAAAAACAGTGATTAATACGTGTTAATTTCCTCAGAAAACTCCAAAACACCAATACCACTTGTGGACGAGGCAAACAATGCAAAGACATGATCTAGTGAAGGACAAAATGTAAATTAAAGAAAACCAAGGTAATAAAATCTGGTTTGTCTTCTTCCGAATATCTCAACCCATGTCTCTGCTGCCAACGGCTAGTCGGTGTGAGAGATATTTAGTGGTCTTGCAGTCATATGCTGGGAATCAATAGGTTTAAATGATTGCTATGCATTGCTCTATGACCATAAAGTCATATGAGACAATTTAATATAGCAGTATGATGTTCCCTTCCTTCATGCACATAAGGATAAAGTCGATTTTCATCTGTGGCTCCAGCAGTTACACAACACCGACTCTTTACAGGAAGCTGGTTTTCCATTCCTTTAATCTATCATTGTCCATGGAGGCCCTCTCTCTGGAGAAACTGTCCAATATCCAACTACACACAATTCCCGACCTGATCACAGCAGGAAAGAAAAGGTGTATTTACAAAAACCTTCCCTGAGGGCGAAGGGTGGCCCTACAACTTATTGGCTACTTGATATTCACTTCTGTTACTGCCTGCTACCATTCTGTCCAGTACAGCTGCACAGCAAATAACCAAGGTATCTGTCTGCTTCCTCTCCAATGTATAATTAATTTTGTCTGTACAACAGTGATGACTTTACTCGGTGACTTCATTCGATCTAAACTCCACACTGTCCTGACATTGCAGCTTTAGGGAACAGGAACTGCCGCAGCATCATCCATTTGGCGCATATCAATTTATCCTGTGTGTGGAACCACATCGAAAGCAGGTAGGGGAAACCCTGTGACGGCTCATAACCATTTCAGTCACTTCAAAAAAAAAATCCCCATGCTTGCCTATTAATCACATGAAATGGTGGTCTGTAAATATCAGTTCGTTTTCAAATAGCTGGAGGTGATTTCCCATCGGTACGCTTTAGGCTTTTTCCCCATCAGTTGGCAAGTTTGGAAACCAGATCAATGAAGCAAGCCAATGGAGTGCATACTGTAGTTTTCTCTGCTTTTTCTCTGGAAGAGGATTTGCTCTTAGTGTTGATTTTTTCCATATGATTCCGAATTCACTGATCCAGGTCATTAGAGTGACATTACATACTTACATAGACAAATACACAGTATCAGCAGCTACATTTGAGTGATTAGCACAGGCAACATAGCATATTACTGACCAGTTGAGATCAAAATATGTTGGTTCTTTTCTTTCATGTTCTCTCATGAAAGCCCCTTTCTTTCACCTTTGATGCATCAGCTCATTAAGCCTGACAAAATCATGTCAATGTGAAATGACCCCATTAAGCCGTGTCTCATTATCCACAGCAAAGGGACTGTCAATGGGAGACAACATAAGAGGACCTCTATATATAGCCACAAGTTTGTGAATTAGTCTGACACTGACGCTGTGGTGCCATTATAACCATTGTTGTCAGAGGGGCTCTAACAACAGCAGCGAGCCAGGCAGATCCATCTGTCTGTGTAAGTACACGTGTGTCTAATGTCTGCGATTATTTCTGTTTGCAACATGTCAGACACAATGGTTAAATTGTAAAATGGTGTGGAGAGAGAGAGAGAGAGAGAGAGAGAGAGAGAGAGAGAGAGAGAGAGAGAGAGAGAGAGAGAGAGAGAGAGA
>JBBPCS010000001.1:19497380-19517284 GCA_037974645.1 Hollardia meadi | reverse complement strand
AGAGAGAGAGAGAGAGAGAGAGAGAGAGAGAGAGAGAGAGAGAAACAATAGATGAGCTGTTTCTTTTTTTGTTTCTTTCTGAAAAAAAAAATCAGAAATCACATCATCTTGTTGATTGGTTGCTCTGCAGATTCCTCTCATGTCAGCAAGCACCGGCAGCGAAAGACAGGCTCACTCCGTAATCAGCACAGAAACAAGATTGATTAGTTCTCAGAAAGATAAATGGGAAGAATGTGGCTAAAGTGACATGTCAAATGAGATCCTCTCATCATCAAAGTATCGTTTAAATGTAAATTTTGATGCGACGAAGCATGCAGCATCGGCTTAATTCTGAAGTTTGGATTGCACAAGCTGACAACAAAAGCTTTTCCATTTTGCCCCAGATAGTGCAGCTTTCAGCTCACATCACTCAACACTTAACACGCTCTGATTCAGTATGCACGGAAGCACCAACAGTTACTAGTCGTGCAGTGGGAGTGCACCTTTGAATTTATATCAGATCCCATGTCATTTTGTTGACGGTGCTGTCACTACCAGGAGCTCTGAACAGCTGCAACAATCTGCAGCTCTTTCTTACCCCATCCAGCTCCCTTTTTGAGATGCCTCGAATGCGACCGTAGAAGTACAAGTGCTCTTCTCCAGTGAGCAGATTGTCCAATGCGTCCACCTGGGGACAGTAGCCGATGTTAATTCCCTTTTTACGGCACTCCATGATGTCTACCAACCGTCTGGGGAGAAAAAGACAAAGAAAAGACATATTCTGTTAAATGGCATCCACCAGACAGACATATAGGGCATTCGATTGACCCTGCTGTCTGCAGTGTGCTGTGCTGTGCTGGGAATACCCACCAAACAGCTTAACAACAGAGCTTTAATAGGAAGCCAGACAGCTGTGGTTTATACCTGTATAGGAGAGTCTGTGATACAGCTGCTACTTGCTAAATCCCAAACCATTTATGTTCAAATTCTGGCTGATGTGAGGCAATAACATCCCTCATTTGCAGATATTTGTGTTATGCAAATTTAATCTAGCTCAGATTCATTAGACAGTGCAGCTTGGGCACCTGGAAAAATGAAAGCAAAGCTTGGTCCTGTGATGGGTTTGCTTCTGTCTCGTCCTCTATGCAGATTCTCAGGAATATATTTTAAGTATACAAGTGTATGTAGGAATGTGCATGCAGTGCCACAAGTATGAACAGAAGGAAAAGCAAGAGGAGAAAAATAACATAAAGGTTGCATTGACGACAAGCAAGTACATTCATGAACAGCTTACCCATCCCAGTCCCTGATCTGTGCTGTGCCATCAGTGGGGCTAACATCTCCAGTCAGCATCTTGAAGGTGGTAGTTTTTCCTGCTCCGTTCACTCCCAGCAGACCAAAGCACTGCATGCAAACACTCACCGCTTAGTAATTCTGAAGCATTTGTCCACTTTATAGCACTATAATACGATCATGATCTTTTTCAACGATTGCATAGATGTAATGACCATTATTCACATCTACAGGCTGATAAAACACAGAGGCACTTGCTAAATGTGCACATCTTGATTTTGTAATCGCAGCCCATAGTGCCTCCAAATCCTTAATGTGTTTCCAGGTATTTAAAACTCAACTGTGAACTGTGTTGGGTTTCACAAACACCAACAGCTGGAGAACTGGAACTTAATCTTTTACTACTCCATTGCACGTGACCAGTACCTACAACTCTTTAGCAATACCAGTGACTTTGTGATTATTTGGATAATTACAGTCATGCTGTTGTCACAAGAGGTTGATAATGGTCATTGATCATCATTTCATTTCGACGGATTTCATTTGTATTAATTATTCATATTTCCACGATTGGTAAAGGCTTACCTCTCCTGCAGGGATGCCCACTGACAGCCTCTTGACAGCATAGACCTTCTTCTTGAGGTGTTGATAGACCTTAGTGAGCTGGTTGACCTGCAGTATGTCTGAACTGGCTGCTCCAATGGCCACCCGTCGGTACTCAGCAGCCACGTCCTCATCCTCGTCCTCACAAGCCACCTGTGGTACCGTCTTTCTGCGACAAAAGAGGTTCCTGCAAAGGGAAAACTAATTATGTTGAAAGTTGAAGAATCTGCAATTGACTGAAACTTGGTGACATTTTTAAAAAAAAATCTTTTTGGATCAATGTTTCTGGCTTTTAATTTTCAAAAAGAAATTTGTATATTGACCTTTTTTCATTCTGAATTTTAAAAAATAAGTGTAATTTAACTTTTCATTATTTTCTTTAGATACTGGTGTTTGTGTGTTTATCAGAAAAACCTTTGTGTGCGCAAGGACATGAAAAACAGGAGGAAACCAATTGAAATTTATCTCAATTCCATATTCTGTATGTACATACATAATTTCATCACAAGGCTGAACCACAGGTGCTCATGATCATTTATGGCATCACTACACTGTCTCTGGCCTCTGTTTTCCTCACCTGACTTTGCGTATGAGAAACTTGTTGAGCAGGAGGCGCAGGGTGAAGAAGACCAGGCCTTGGATGAAGGAGGAGATGAACATCCAGCCCAGGGCATCTAGGGAGAATGGGTTCCGATAGGCGTCGATGCCGTAGCCGCTGAGGATCTGGACCTCTATGTTCATCCTGGCTAGCTGCATCAACCCGTTCCCAAAGTTGAACTGAGGGAAGATTAGGAAGGCGTGGCTCAGCTGCTTGAAGATGTCCTGGATGAGCTGCAGAAGGGAAGAACAGAGGACATTGAGAAGGGGGGTAGAGGGAGGGAAAGAAAGAAGTGAGGATATAAAACTAAGGTGACCTGACACTTAACCTTCACTTCCCTTTCACTGGATATGTGAGGTATGTTTGCCTGTCTCACTCCTCTGCAACTCTATATCACTGCATCTACAGGGACTGACTGAGTTTCATTCAACTATTAATGAACAGTCATGCATTTAAGTGTGCCTTTAACTGCTGTACTTCTACTGCATTTGGACACAGGCAGTTAATGCTGACCTCGGGGTTGTGTAGTGAAATTTGACCCAGGAAGTGTAGAATGGAGGTGGACAGGATAGTGTTGACGCTGATGAAGAGGTTGATGCACACATAGGTGATGAAGGCCATCTCTGCATCCTTGAAGATGCCTGATAGCAGATACATCCAGGGGAAGGTAGAAAACCTGAGGAATTGACAGTGACAGGATACTTTAAACGCAGCATCAAGTAACTTTAAAATAGCCTTGCTGTGATCTGTCTGGGTCGGTTCCAAACACAGAAAACCCACAAAGACAAACACACAGAGTGGATATGAAAAATGTATACAGTCATCCTCATCTTCCAAAATGGCATTTTCTAACTTAAGTGGTTCAGGCCTTTAACAGACTAAGCAAAGCAACTGAGAGCCTGATGTAAATAGGCACCGAAGAATACTGAAAAGGGATGAAGGCAAAATACCACACCATGAGGAGGGTAAACATTTAGTCAGACGCCAAAAGAGAGGAAGATAAATTACTTCTCCCCTTATTCCCCTGGTGACAAAACATCCTTTTCCTTTTTTTTTGCCCTCTCTTCTCTCACATAATCTGCTTGTTTGTTTAATTCAGGTGACTTGGTCAGCAAGTAAGAGAGGAAGAGAAGAGGGAGAAAGAGATGTAGAAGGGAAAAAAAGAAGGGTGAGGAAAAGAAAGAGAGAGACACAGACAGAGCCAGACAGAGACAAAGCATCTGCGTTCCATGCCCAAAAAAAAGGTGCTGGGTAGGCAGGCTGCGGGTGCCAAGCCATGACAAGGAACAGAAGGAAGAAGGCTGTAGACCAGACCAGGTGGGTGCCGCCTGACAGATGGAGCACTATGATTATTCATTGCTTGGTAGGGAGACATCTGTCTGATAAATGAGAAGCAGAGTGCTGTCTCGACCTCCTAAGATCTAGGACTCGACAGCAACAGGAAACATAGGAGACTAAGCTCCAGCTACAGCTGAGGAA
The DNA here is from genome assembly GCA_037974645.1 of Hollardia meadi. Lineage (NCBI taxonomy): Eukaryota > Metazoa > Chordata > Actinopteri > Tetraodontiformes > Triacanthodidae > Hollardia > Hollardia meadi. The sequence goes on along the minus strand of JBBPCS010000001.1, from coordinate 19,513,332 downwards.
TGATGTAAATAGTCTCAGTGATCCAGATGTGGGAAACATTTGGCATGTCATTAGCTTGACGCCTTTCTAAATCTCATTGTCAGATTGTATTTTAAAATCTTGGAATCTTGAGACAAAAACCGGCAAATCATTGTGTTATTTTGCTAAGCCCTTCCCTCCCTCTCTCGAGCATCTTTGGCTTGAATAGGCTTGAAAACAAACTGGTTGGTAGTGATTCTTCTGTCAGCCTTTTAGTCCTTCCGCCATCTGTCTTTGCAAGGAAGTTTGAAAAATTGAGCTGTTTTTGCATTTGAAGAACAGCAGCCTCCTTATGCTCATATCCAATCTAATCGCACACAAAGTAACATGCAGCAGAGGTGAGAAAACAGGGTATGTGAGGACATGCCTTTGAAAAAACCTTGAGTTGATCAATTCGATTGAGGTCGGGTGATTATCAATGCCGGTCAAGAACATTCTACATATTTGGCTCTAAGAAAACTCCTTGAATGTTTAGGGTGTATGGAGTACTAGGGGTTTGCTCCTTTGATATTAAAGGAAAGCTGAAGTTTTTTACAACTTTTTTTGGGCCATCAGTTCCAGTAGTTATTATAACAGTCTATACGCAACAGAATAGTTGGTGAGATCTTGAGACCACAGTACAGTTGATGAAAACATGTCCAATGGGGCAAGAAAAAAAGGCAGTCAGGTGATCGTACAGGTTGAAAACAAGCCCCCAGGTTAGCCGTATAAATTGGTAAAGGACAAACGGTTTGTTTTAAACATCCATTAGAGTTTCGACATTGACCTACTGCAGCAGTTGTGACATTGCGATTATTACCAACATTATAGATGCAACTGCTTTAAGTTTTACCACCAAATAAAAAGGTAACTAATTAACTAAAACTTTCAGGTTGTATCTTGTCTCACTGTTGTTTTTGCTGCCCCATTGGACCAAGAAAACAGATTTTGACATAGTTGGTACAATGGCTTTGCCTCTGAATGTTTTTGATTTTTCAGTCTCATAATGGCCTTTTCCATGGTCCATTCACTTTTGGTCAGCGATATCATGAACAAAACAAGCCAAAGGACCAATGATCTCATAAACTGGCAGCTAGTTGTTGGTAGACTTTGTAAATCAACCTCCCTAAAAATCGCTGCAAACACATTATTAGACTACACAGCATTCACAGTTTTACAGTTTTGAGGCCAAATTACTCACCCAAAGAGCACCAGAAGCAGGGCGATGGCACCCAAATTTTGCCGATCTGTGAATGCTGGAATCTGGAAGGCTGCGACCACACCAACAGTCATGGTCACAGGGATCAGATACATGACCTGTGGAAAACGATGGGATAAGATGCAGCAACATGAAGGCATATCATTTAGTTTAAAAAAAGAAAATCTGTTCCGTATTAACAAGGAATCAATGCATTGATAATCATATAAAAAATATTCTGTGAATGAATGAATAAGTTATGAATTAAGACTGGATATCTTTTTAAAAAGTTATATTGGTTTGGAGAGGGCAATGTTTTGCATATGCTGTTCTAAAATTGATGGCAGGGCAGAGATATATCATATCATATCATACATAGGTTTGCTTTTGCTTTTATTGCGCCAGTTGTGACGCACAAAGGTTCTACTACATTAAACAAGTTCGCAGAGATATTGTTTTGGATTTCCTGATAGGCGATCAGAAGATGTTACCATGTCATAAAGGAAGTTCACAGCCCAATAGAAGGGCTCACTGATGCCCGCAATGTGCTGGAGCCTCTTGGAGCCGCTGTGGTGCTCGTTGACTTCATAGATGGCAAAGCTGGCTGTCGTGATTGAGTAGCCCGTCAGCACACATATAGCCACTAGGATCTGGAGCATTCCCTGGATACTGTTAGGAAGAAATAGGATCATTTAAGATGTCATCGACAACAATGATGTCATTAATTATCAGCCTTTGTTATAACTCGCTCCTGTATAGCGTAGTTGCGAAGGCTTTAGAGCAAAGTCACTTTCAATGAGGCAACTTGGTGTCATTTTTTCAGAAAACATTTAAAAGCCTTTTACAAACTATCAGTCCATTCCCTGCAGGGACCTGGCTCAGATGAACTATTGAAGTATCCATTATCCATCCAGCCATTATCTATGACCGCTTATCCTGTGCAGGGTCGCGGGGGGCTGGAGCCTATCCCAGCTGACATTGGGCAAGAGGTGGGGTACACCCTGGACAGCCACCAATTAACCCAACTTGCATATCTTTGGACTGTGGGAGGAAGCTGGAGCACCCAGAGGGAACCCACGTAGACACAGAGAACACGCAAACGCCGCACAGAAAGGCCGTGACCCGGCCGGGAATTGAACCCAGGACCTTTACTGTCGCCTCTCTGTTCGCCACTGCACCACCGTGCCACCCACTATTGAAGTAGCTCACAATAATTGGAACTCCGTTAATAACATACAGCTTTGTTAAATAAAGATGCTTGTGCCTAGCCTCTAACAATATAATAACGAAAAAAAACAGATGGCTTGATGTCGAGAACAACTCCACACTGCTGATGCCGTACAGTCTGTGAAACAGTGGTGCTGCTGTAAGGCTGTCGAGCCTTTTGTCCAGACTAGACCCCAGACAACCAGCTGAGGCTTTGATCCCTTAGTTACTCTTCAACCCCGCGCACTCATTCAAACTTTCATGAGGCTGTTGTCTGTTCATCTCCCATGCAGTCTTTCCTCAACTGCAAGCTGCTGCACTACTTTTAGTTTTACCTCTCTCACCTGGCCAGAGCACAACACCACCAACTAAACAGCATAAACTGCATGAGTTTGAAAAAAGGGGATGATGATGATGATGACTGAGTGGGAAGGAGAGAGAATAGCAAAGAGTGACACGTGGTGGGTGTTTTAGGGCAGCACTAACTACAGAGAGTAGCCAGCAGCAGCAGCAGCCACTGAGCAGGCTTGTTATCAGTATGGCCAAGATAGCCTTAGAAATGTTTCCAAGGCCACAACTACCACACCGTGAGAATCAAGACATTTGGAGAAATACGCCTGCTGTATCTTTAACTGAGGAAGCAGAAATATTCCCCCGGAAGGAGGGGTAATTGTGCACTTGAAGCCGCCACAGTACTTTAGCAGGCTTACAGCTACGTAAATGCCATGTACATAAAGAAATGTGGAGAAACTAGAGGGCAGTAAACACGGGGAAATGGTCAGTGAAATGCTTAGTGCTAATAAGGCTCTGGAGAGGACGGACCATCATGAGGCTTCGGCTCAACCCACTCGTGGAATGATTTATTTGAACTGATTCTCCGGAACGCACATGTTTGCATACGTACTTGCAAGCACACACAACACACACACATGCACGCCCGCCCGCGCGCACGCACACACACACACACAAGCACTAAATCCACAGTCTGGGTCTCTAAGGCAGAATGTGGAGTATTTTAAAATGAGCTCATTTTGGGAAGTGGGGTAGAATCAATCCACCTCTGTGCCACCTTCAGGGTAAACACTCATTATATTGGGACTCTGATCAATAGTGCAAGCTCAGGAAAATCCATTTAGAAAATCAAATATGGGTAAATACTGCTGTCATGTACCTCCCTGCCCCCGAGTCCACCCTGACTTTGATGTTCTGAATTGAAAAGTAGGGTGCTTCCATAATTTATCGTGGGCTCGGCTAAACAACAGCCGATAACATTTACCATGATTTGACTAATTTTGGGATATTTTCACCAATTAGTATGCAAATTGGAATCTTTTTTTTTTTTTGCAGCCAGTTATGTAGTTGAATACTGACAACTTCAGCAGGAGAAGGAATTAAAAGTGTAGTCCTTACATCGTGTCTTCATCATCCTCCCGGCCAAAGTAGGGCTGACTGGAAACTGAAATGGCTGTAATAGAAAGAAATAGAGTGTTGTGTTAACAATAGAAACAACAACATGGAGTCTATATTTCAGCATGGGAACCAAAGGAGCAATGATAGTCTCTTAGCCTGGGACAGTTAATTGAAAAATATAGTGCAAGATGATTTCATTTGCCAGTGCACACAAAGGAAATTGAATTTTCTTTATCATTTTTCAGGGTCTTCCTGATGCTCACAGACACAACCTGCTCCCCTACATGTCACTGCTTATATTTCATAAGATTGGAGAGATCACCCAAAGCACCACAGCCCTAGAGCAGTTTGGAGGTTCGGTACCTTGCTCAAGGGCACTTTGGTGGAACTGATGGGTTCTACTGACTAGTCCAAAGCTCATCTGGAATCATTAATACTACATCATTATTGCATTATTGAAAGTCAAATGTCCCCAGAACTGACTTATTAGTTATTAGACAAACCCCCATCATAATTTCTTTCATGAACTAAATTAGAACTAGAGTTACTGCCTCTCCGTTGTATGTCTCCGTGCACCAGTCAAGTTACTGTCCAGACTCATATAATATATGTAGTGACTGATGGAGAGCGTGGTCACATGGTGCAACAACAATCACCTGAAGCTCAATATCAGCAAAACCAAAGACCTTGTGGTGGACTACAATGCTTTAAATATGGATGTTGCTGCAAAAAAGCTACAAATTCTAAAAAGTGAATGCTTCGCAAAATGTTCAACCCATCAGCACAGACATCTACACAATCAGAACAGTTTCAAGGTGATGTGAAATCTGTCCTTCTGTTCCTGAATTGTGGTTTTGAACAATGGCAAGAAAAGTGTTTTTGCAGAACATTATGATGTCACAGTGAAATTGACCTTTGACCTATTGGATATAAAACGTCATCATTTTATCCTATTAGACATTTGTGTGAAAAATGGTCATAATTAGTGTATGAATTCTTGAGTTATGACTAAAAGCATGTTTTGTGAGGTCACAGTGACATAACCTTTAAAGACCAAAATCCAATCAGTTCATCATTGAGTCCAAGTGGACGTTTGTAAAGAAAATCCTTCATGGCTTTACTGAGATGTTCACGAGAATGGGATGGACAGACAACTCGAAAAACATAATGCCTCTAGCCACGGCTATTGCTGGCGCAGAAGCATAAAAATGGGTCATGTTCTATAGTTTTAGAACATTTTGGTTCTCATTGCCTCAAGCTGAGGCTGTTTTTTTCCCTTTATTGTCAAAAGCATTAAATAAAGTTGTTGGGGGTTTTTTTTTCTTCTAAAGCTGGATATTCAAACAGTTGAATAACGCTTTATTTTCTCTGTGGGATAGGTCAAACAGACTGTTAATACAAAACATTGTTGCATGTGGGAGTGATCCAAAACTCGAGTGTGGACAGAGGACAGGAGTGTGATGACACATCTGTGGCAGTGGGTGGTTATGGTCAGAAATCCTGCAAGAGAGACCACTAAAGCATCCACAACACAGAGCTGGTACTGCAGTTCACAATGTGACAGTTGGGGCTTCACAGTGGACATATAAACCGTCACCTTGAAAAGTAATCTCCCTGTATCTCCACCCCCCCTGACTCCCCCCGCCACTGCTGTGAGTTTGCAGGTAATATTTAAAATAATTACACTACCCTCAAGCACGTTTATCATCCAGTGGGGAAGAAATGTGCATATGCACGAACTTCCGTGCGTGCATGCACTGTACGTTTTCTTTATGTGTGTCAGCGCGTGCACATGTTTGTGTACTTCTGCTGGCAGGCAGATGGTCAGGGAGATACTCAGGCCTGAAGCATCACTGAAAACATGGGCCAGCCTCGTTCTCTTTAGGACAGCTCCCCAGTGAGCAGCGCTCATCAGTATTCAACATGCGTAATGACGTGAGTCTAAGGACACACAGCACCCCCTGGCTTTAATCCAGTGAAATGAACCATGAGTAAACACACTGTTTACAGCTTTCTTTATATTTAGTGTACAAAGATGCACTGGGTGCTCAATCAGTGGCACCTTCCTAGATAGATAGATTTTCCTCATGCTCATCCCTTTTGCACACAGCACATTTTCCTCAGGTTATCTATCACAATAACCAGGAAGTGTTGTGTTTCTGAATGAATAAAAGACAATACCAACAAAAATAATGTATTCTAAAGTCACTATAATATTACAAAAAAGGAACAAATGTACTGTATATCACTATTACATATAGATATAAAATCAGCTATCCTGACTAACTTTTTTTTAGCAGCAGCATGAGCTTACCATATTTATGTGGATCTTTGTCTGCTGGAAGATTGGAGCGTAGGATCAAGTTGCTGAGGCTGTTTAAGTATGCTGGCATTGTGTGGTGACCCTCAGGGTTGAACCAGACCTACACCCATGCACGCACAATCACAGACATTGACAGAAATGTGCATCAGCCACACTGCTACAGATCAGGGTATGTAAGTGTGCTCCATCTCTGCAATACACTATTCTAAGGTTTCAAACCAAGGCTTTAAAGATACAATAACTGCAGACATCATCATCTGAGGAGAGCTACACACTAAAACGGAGGCACAATTGCTGCAGTAAAGCATATTTATGATGACACTGATGGCGTAGCAACACAGCTCCATCTGCAAGTGTTGATTTTGTAGCCAGACAACTTTAGCTAGGATGTCATGATTTAACTTTCAACTATTCATCACCATCGTGGTTTAAGTGATCATGAAACGGGGAAGCAGGAGACAAACTTACCTTAGACAGAGTGCGGTTTTTGGGCACGGTCTTTAGGTCCAATTGTAAGTCAGGGGGGAGCGGCATGCCAAAAGAAAAGCCCCCATACCTGTATCAATCAAAACAAAGAGCTCTGACTGCCGCTGAGAAATAAGATGTAATGCACTGCAATGTTTTACACCTGCATATGAGCAGAATTCTGAGTTGTTTTTTCTCTGTAAAGCACTTTGTAACCTTGTTCAGCAAAGTGCAACATGAATAATATGAGATTATTATTATTATATTATTATAGTATATAAGTACAACGAACAAGACTGACAAGGTACTTGAACAATTATATTTCTGCAAATCCTCATTTTGTACACACTAAACATTCCTTTCCATGGCCAGTTTTAACTATTTAAAACTATTTAAAATTTTACTGTTGATTCATGTATATTATTTAAAAGACTGAAAGGAAACACAAGTCTCTAAATAGATACTTGGAGAATCACCACATTTTTTGGGGTTTTCGTAAATTCTTCTACTCTGACTTAATAAAGACAAATGAAAATTGAGCCCCATACATTATTTGCAAACTGTCTCCTGTTAACTCACCAAAATGATGTAATATTATGAAATCTAAGCCTAAATTGGGGGATATTATGTGCTATAACTGCTTGGATTTCCTTGGAACACTGCTTCGTGTAGTTCATGCAATGAGAGTATTGATCAAAACACTATCTGACTATTAATGAAGCATGGCTTGAATTATAAACGTGGCTTCATTAATCAAGTGTAAACACTGGTTGCATTCACCTGTTCCTGATGAAGTAATTTGCCGTGGCCACCAGGTAGTTCTCCACATTGATGCCACTCAGGTTATACACAATCTGAGATGAAGGGATCGTGTTATGGGGGGGCTGGAAGCTGTCCCCATCACAGATCTGCAGTGCACGGAACAGACAAATGCATTACACTGGCCCTTTCTTAAACAACCATGCACATGAGCTCAGGAGGATACACTCGTGTGTAGAAACACAGAAGCACGAGAACACACACACACACACACACACACACAGTTCTCGGTGACCCAGCCTCACCTGTTCCTGAGAGATGCATTTACAGACACTAAATGCACTGGAGCTGTTCCCTCTGGAACTCCACTTGTTTGTGCTCGTTGCACAGACCCTTAAAAAGAAACATTCACAAAATGAAATGGTGGCTCAGTGAAATGATGCGTGTCTTCAGTGCGTCACAATGCCACAAGACCTCGCCTGGACACACCTCAGAACACAGTGTGAAAGTTGAGTTGATATGATGGCCTGCATCAATGCTTAAAAAAAACCCGTGCACAGTGAACAGCAAAGAGAAAGAAAACAGCAGAAACCTGCAACCATTCATACTGTGGCTGTGAGCTCGCATGTTATTTTGTGAGATCAGGACCTGAATATTTTCTCTGATATCAAAACAGTTTTCAAAGCTGTTTAATATGTTTTGTAATTTCATATTGCGTGAGATTTTCTTGCGTGGGTTGATGTCTAGATCACCCACATTTTGTTTTCTGCCAAATGTTTTGTGCAGATCAAAAAACAAGATTGCAGCATAACACATGGCCTTGCACACTCACATGAACACCTGTTACTTTCAATTAGTCAACAACAATGATCTTATTCAGGGGACCAAACAGTCTGTTATATATAAAGCTATGTAAACGCAGCACTTAGCACCTGTTTAGCGCCCGTCTTTGCCATGTTGTGACTAGAGGACATCATGCTCAACACATGCAACTTTTGCACCATAGGATCTTTCCTTCTCTCTTTCCATTTATTTATTTTTGCAGAGAATTTTAAAATGCATCTGAGGTCTGGTTCATGAGTGCCAACATTGATTTGAGTGCCTCTAAGGGCAACATCTCCCATATAAACACAGGGTGTTTATGGAATACAAATTATCCTCTCACATCACAGTCCTGCTGCAGGCTTCCGGCCACATACGTTGAGCTGAGCAGCAGGAAAATAGAGGGAAGGGACACGAGAGAGATGAGCGAGAGACAGAGAGAGATCAGCAGGAATTGGAGCGAGGCAGACTAGTAAAATGAAACAAGGTGAAAGGAGAGGCATGAAAAGAATGACAATGAGTGAAAAATGAAAACACTGTATGTGTGCAGAGGGGAGAGTGCCAGCACCCAGAGTATCATCAAAAATTGATCATTTTTTAGGAAACAACATCTGGCATTTAAGGTGTGATAACGTACGAGTTGTCGGACTTGTCGAGGCAGGCGTTATCGATCCCAGGGAATGACATCATGGTGTCCGTCAGCAGGCTGGAGTTGGGATTTTGGTTACTGTAAAGCCAGAAAACAAATAGTTAGCTTCAACTTAAACAACAATAACTGCAAGAATAATAGCAAGAAAGTAACACAAAAGGCTGTTCCATAAAGCGTTAACGTGACATCAGCAGACAGAGAGATTTTGTTTTTAGTTATTATTGATTTATTCATATGATTTTTGGTGGCTGGGGTTTTATAAAGAATCAAAATTCGAGATTCTGCATTTATCAAGGTTCTCTTGGTTGAGAAGCTGGTTTGAGAGCAATTTACCAACTCACAACACTGTCAATAAAATGACCATAGGTGCACAGTCAGAGTCTAATGTAACATCCTTAGGACATTGTGCAAGTGGATTTATTTTATTTTAGCCATCCCCGGCCTTTAAACGCACGCAGAGGTACGCTCATAAATAAACATTCAAAACATTACATTTGCAGTTCATACAGGCAGGGCTGAAAACACAGTGCCCCGAGAAAGTTGATAAAATGTGGCATTCTAAAATCTACAGCTATAATGAGAGAAGACTGAAGCGGTCAGGATGAAAGTCAGCACAAGTCTGAAGCCATGGCTCTCTGCGGGGAGACTACCGCCGAGCTGGGAGTGGCTGCTGCCCCAAGTGAAGGAGTTCAAGTATCTCGAGTGAGGAAAAAGTGGAGCATCAAATCATCGTCAGCAGTAATGCGTCGTGCCAGACTGTTATGGTGGGAAAGGAGCCGAGTCTGAAGGCAAAGCTTTCAATTAACTGGTGGATCTATGTTGCAGCCCTCCCCTCTGGTCATGGGCTTTGGGTAGTGATGGAAAGAAAGAGATCTCGGAAACAAGTGGCCGAAATGAGTTTCCTCCATAAGGTGGCTGGGCTCGGCCTTAAAGAGGGATGATATGGCACCGAATAAATGGCAGAAAATGGACGGATGAATGCAGCATCTTCAACAGTCTATACTACCTTTAACTTCCCTCAGCACCCCCCAACCCTAACATTAATCCCATTAACAATAAATAAATAAACATACTTTTTCAATCTCCTTTCTATATCAAGCCAAAGAGGACTGAGGAGAGAGTCCATATGCTCTTTGATAGTGATTGGCACCTCAGCATGTTCTCTCTTGCAACATTTCCCCCTTGATCAAACAACAGCACTTCTCGAGAATGAAGACATTCATTGCAACCTCCTGACACTCTTCATTTCTCTCACTTTGATCTCGCATCTCAGCCATCTTCATCACAACCGTCTCTCTCCCTCATGTTCTCTCTCGCACCCTCTCCTTAAGGTCCGTCTGCCCTTCAACGAACTAGAGCGTCAAATTTGTTTTATAGCAAGTAAGACATGTTGTTCCTCGCAAACAACGCAGGAACCCAATCAAGAAACAAGACGCATCAACCCGTCATCAAACTTGCCTGAGCTTTTGTTATAGCGTGTCTTTGGGCCAAAGAGTATCATTTTTGTAAACAAAACACAGTCAGTGTCGAAGTCAGTAACAGTTTAACATATAACATGATGATTTGTCTGTAGCCTTTGCCAAAAACTTACATTTATACATTAAAACCACAAGAAGTTTGCATTTGTTTCCTGGAATTGCTCACACAAATTCTATCATAATTTGCTTGGACAAGACCCACTTTTTCAGGTGCCTTGGTGTGGTAGTCTCAGTGTCATTGCTCAGACCTGCCAAGTGAATTTAAAAGAGCAACGCTTGAGAGTTTCGATTGAACTGCTCCAAACATGCTTGGTGTCAGAGCACCCTGATTAGTCTTGTTTACTTCTGTGTACTCCTCTCCCACTGCTCCTTTGTATTTTTCTTGGCCATGAGGACTGACCTGAAGAAAGAGTAGCTTTGTCCGGATTTGTAAAGCCCAGGGCTTAGCTCCAGCTCAGGATAGTGCCGTAGGTCGTTCTTGATGGAGCCCAGGCCCATGGCACACACCACAAACAGAACAGGAAGCAGGATCTGGGAGATCAGGCCCTTCCAGTCTCGGCGGCTGTGATGGAATCTCTTGATCAGAATGGCTGCCATCTGCTGCCAAGCCAGGGCCATGCCGCAAACCATGGACGAACCTGTGAGCTCTGGAGGTGAGAGATGGAGCCAGGATTTTATCATTTTTGTACTAATTCACTTCTTCACACTGAGCTAAACGTTCACGGCTAGATTGTGTCACAAAAGATGAAAAAGTGCAATCCATCAAGATGGGTGTTCCAATTGTGGAGTAATTTTCAAATATTTTAGGTTACGTATGAAAACTGAGAACCTAAAATAGAAAAAAAAAGAGTGTAAACTTAAGACTGTAGATATGACTACACAAATAGTATTTATTGCATAAATGGTACAAGATTTAAATTAACTTCATGCAAAGTTTTGCATCCTTTTACTTCAAATATTTAATAACCAACTTTCAACACTATCGATTTTATTGGAGTTAATGTCTGCAGGTTACAGAAGGAAATAGTGAAAGGGGAAGGAGGGAACGATGATCGGGACAACAAAACAAGGAACAGGCGAGGTAAAACTGAGTGAACTCACTGATCTTGTCACCAAAGCTGGAGACGCTTCCCCTGAGGTCTGAAGGGAAGCTCTCGATGGATCCGGAGTCAGAAACCGTCTCTGAGATGGACAGTGGGCTGTCCTCAGCCTCTGTGCTGCCTTGAGACAATTGGAGAAACACCTACACAGAAAAAAAGAAAATATAAGCGTCGGTGTATATCAACGAGCCTATAAGTATAATTTTTATAATTTTTAAATATAAGTTTATGAGCACTAGCACATCTAGAGTTCCCCTTTTCTACACAGGGAATATTTAAATGCACCTCAGCAGTTAATGTTTTGTTTTTTTTGTCTACAGTATAAACCAGTTTTTTAGTGTGTGGGCATGTATGACCTTACCTCCTCTAGGGTGGTGTCAGAGATGCCATAGCCCCCCAGCTGCAGGGCATCCAGGTTAGTGTCCAACGCGGTCAGGAGGGAGCGGTATGAGGAGGCGTTCGAAGAGCTGAACGGGGGCAGTGAGTAGACCAGGTCACCCCTCTGGGCCTCCTTCAGCCGAGCTTCAGGTACATGAGCTTGGATGAAGGATTTCAGTTCAGAGTTGTCCACGTGCTCTGATTCTTGGTCCTGCATCTGCAGATAGGAGAGTAGAAATAGGTTATGACATGCTTTATTTTCAAGATTACACAGATTTACTTTGCACAACTACAAATCAGCTGTCAGTGTCTTGAAAGTATTATTTATCTTTTACGGATGTGTTCAAGCAACACACAGAGCCCAACCAACAATCACTGTAGTATGTGCGTAAAATGGAAGAAAATACACTCAAAGCATAAAATACACTTCAGTTCAGTTTGGATACCTTATAGCAAGAGCTTTTACGCGGCCTGTATAGGCAGCATCTATTTTATTGTTTTAAACAGGAGTGCATCTGTTGCGTCAGACTGAAAAAAACCCAGCTTAAACGCCACACGCTATAAAATGTTGTTACAGCTTTTCATTAATGTATTGTCCAAGTTACCAGTCATCCGACTGAGCTTTTAAGTGTGAGATTAACTTGGAAACACTTTGTTTAAGACATCCTGAGGTTTTCTGCCTCTCGGTTATACCAGTTACTGAGTATAGAGAAGGTGTTTGATACAGCCTGAAAGAGATGTAAGAAACAACCAAAATAGAAAATACTGAGGGAAACTTTAGGTTGTCCAAATTATGCAACTGGCAAATAGGACAAGATATGGGATAGTAGAATATTTATTAATTCAGCAAGAAGCAAAAAAGGACTCTACAAAAGGGAAGCAGTAGAAGATATAGTATGCTGAAAATGTATGAGCCAGCAGTAGGCAGATCATTATTTGTGTTGGATTTTGCCCATTTAGCAGTTTTTCCAATATATCTGATACAAGTCACACTGATTCAAGATGTATTGCGAACAACTCTAGTGTCCAATGTGGCAGAAATAAAACCTTCCACTTCCAACTTCCAAACAAAACACTTCCAGCCCCCATAATAATGCAGTGTGAAATGTTAGTGTTTATGCTGGCTGTGCATTGTCCAAGATGTGTCATTGTTAATAGAAAGTCTGAGTAAAATGCATCAGAGATTTGTTGTTGCTTACTCAATTCTTAGTTAAAGGTTGTGGCCAACAATCACTCAACATCCTTTTATGCTAAAATGTTAACATGGAGTACTGGAGCCAATTTTCTATTGGGAAAACATTGTTCATTCAACCAGAAGGAATGTTTAAGATCATTTTCATAATATTTCAATGACATGGTTGGGCCGGTGTGAACATTTTTTGGACCGGGTTAATGTATGCCGAGTATCGTTCAGGTATACCGAAGTTTACCACTAGATGTCGCACTTGTCGCAGCAGTCACTCTATTTGAGTCCATAAATGAGAGTGTAGCGGCACCACAATCCACCAACACAACTGTCACACGTCTTGTTTTCACTTCTCACAGCAACCATTCAACCAAACTTTTCTTCTTCTAAATCAAAATAATGAATAAAATAAGACTTATTAAATAAAAACAGGAGCTACATTTCAAGTGCGTATTAGGAACAGTCAAATTGCAAATCAGTGAGTTTTCCCAACACATCCCTGCAGATATTTCACGATGAAAGTCTTGTTAAGAAATTAAGGTGTTCTGTATATTGAAATACTTTAAACAAAATATAGGATGTGTTGATTTGTATTAGCAGCGAATTACAGGAATGTTAACAAGGCAACGGGAGCAGATCAAAATGAGGCTTCAAACTAAAAGAAGTATAGTGGTACTGTGTGCGCAACTCTTGAATTGTGCTGCTGTGCTCTGGCCTGTGAGGATGAATACCTTCTTGGTGAGGGTGAGTTTGTAGCCTTGACCCAGCTTGTCTTTCAGGTAGAAGGGGGATCCGCAACATTTTAATCCTCCCCTCTCCAGGAAGGCGATGCGGTCGCTCAGTACTTCAGCCTCATCCAGGTGGTGGGTGGACATGATGATGGTGCGATCTGAGAGGACACACACATACAATAATCCGCATAATTTGTGTATGCATTATTACACAGTTTTCCTAATCCAGAACTATAACTCAAAAGAAAGCTAAAGGGATTTGGGTGAATATTACATTTATTACACAAAAATCCTGTGATTTGGTGTCAGTGAAATGCACACAGTGAAATTATGTTTACCAGCTGCAGATGAAATCCTCAGATGGGTTTTTGGGTTTTCCTTATTTTCCTATCCTAGTTGGCCTTTTAGGTGTAGTTGTCCACACACACACACACACACACACACACACACACACACACACACACACACACACACATACACACATTCACAGCATCACACACATCCAAGTAAACAACTAAAAACCAGACATCACAGAGACAAAGCCACACACATGCTGTGTCTTGCACATAATCATCAGAGAAACAGGCGCAAAAACGGCAAGTGAGGCAGAAAGTTTATTTTGAAAGAGATTCCCCTGGCACCAAAATCTCACTAACATCTGAGACAGGGCCAATTAGACTGGATATTTTCCACATCTACAAATACATGACATTAGGCAGTCTCTCTGCCGTTACTGCTGCTACCCTGATAGAGCCAAAAGAAAGAAAAAAACCTTCTGTATTCGGTTTTAAATTAATTATATGCTAGATTTAAAGTCTGAGCAGGGAGGAAGCCCTCCAGGGTTGGCTCCTGGAACACTGCTCTTTGCAGTTCTTTTACCCCTTTCCCTCTTAGGAATTGGGGAAGGGGAGGCATCTTCACTGAGAAGATGTGAATATTTTTCTATTCCTCATTGCCGTTTGATAGTATGAATATTATGTAATGTGATAAATTACATATTGACAGTCTAATTCTTAAACACAACAGTAGTTCTTCACGGAATCCCCTTACCATGAATTGTTACTATTGTAACTTACTGACTGAGTGTTACATAAGTAAGTTAGCAAACATTTTTTTTCTATAACACCTTTTAAAACCAGAGTTACAATGTGCTTTACAGGTGCAGATAAAACCCAGTACCATAAAACACAACAAGGCGTTGGGGAAAAGATCAGTCATGGAGAAATAACAGAATATAAAAGCATAAAAACCACTGGAGTAATGAGATATAAAAAGCTCAGCAAATACAGGTGGGTTTTGAAAATGTGACACAGACTCAGCTGATGTGATCTGATGCTGAAGAGTCGTTAATTCCTCAAAAGCATGAACTCCTTTTGTCTTAAGCATAGAACCTTTCACAATATTTGGTGTGGGGTCTTAAAGCAGAATAAGGAATAACAAGATCCAAAGTATACAACAGAGCCAAACCATGGAGGGCTTAATAAAGAAACAACAAAATAAAGAAATTTAATTCTAAAACAAAGAACGAGTTACTTAGCAAGGGGTGGTGAGACGTTTTCTCTGTCTAGTATTTGTCAGAAGCCTTGCTGCTGCATTATGTACCAACTGTAGATTGGTAATGGCTGCATATTGAGGCAAGTAAATAGGGAATAGCCAAGATGAGAGGAAATTAAGGTGTGAGTGAGTATCTCAACTATGGTTTTTTGGGAAGCACTGGTTTGACTGGCAATATTTCTGATTGATGTGAATATTCCTGAGCTTCTAGATTTCTGGCTGAATGTTTTAAGTTAGCTGTCAGTGGTCAAAGGTGGTGGTTAGAGGCAACAGTGCAGGGGATCCAGATGGAGACGATTTTCAGGACTAAATGAGATGTACGAGTGGGTATCATCAGCATAACAAATCTAAGGGCAGTGTGCTGAAGTGATGACTATTATGGCCTCGGGGTAGCAGATACAAACTGGACAGAATTGGCCCAAGCCTTGTGGGACCCCACAAGACATTAAGGGAGAGACCACACACTTGTTTTCTTTTCTTCTTCTTATTGTTATTCCGATTATTAATAGTAGTAGCAGTAATAGTAGTAATAATAGTAGTAATAGCATCGGTAGTAGTAGTTGTAGCCATTAGTTCAATGGAGTTTTGCGAAATCAAATTAACTGGAATGCTTTTTCAGTGTTCAGTGTGTGTGTGTGTGTGTGTGTGTGTGTGTGTGTGTGTGTGTGTGTGTGTGTGTGTGTGTGTGTGTGTGTG
>JBBPCS010000001.1:19482359-19497280 GCA_037974645.1 Hollardia meadi | reverse complement strand
GTGTGTGTGTGTGTGTGTGTGTGTGTGTGTGTGTGTGTGTGTGTGTGTGTGTGTGTGTGTGTGTGTGTGTGACTCACTTTTCTTGTGCTGGATAACAATATCCCAGATACTGCGTCTGGAGCAGGGATCGACCCCTGTGGTGGGTTCATCGAGAACCACCAAGCGAGAGCCCCCTATGAAGGCGATGGAGATTGACAGCTTGCGCTTCATGCCGCCCGACAGGGTGCACACCCGCTTGTGTCTGTGAGCGTACATGCCTGTCTCCTCTAAGATCCTGGCAGAGAAATCAATAAAAAAACATTTAACATGGATCTCATGTTAACATACTTTTTTTCCTATGCATTACAACCCAGTTTCTGAGTTATAGTTCCATCAGTAACCCAGTGGAGGTTTCTGAACATCAGGAACCAGAGGCAGTTTCTTGCCGTGCGGTCCAGGCTTATTACTGGTTATCTTGTCATGCAAAAACCCTCCAGAAATAGTCTCATGATGCAACTGGGTTTGATCCATTGCTTAATGATGCCACAAAATGAAAAATGATAAGCTCCAACAAGCTTATTCAAGAACACACGAATGAACAAAAAGAGATAAAATAAAATAAAAAAATAAAATCCTATGGAATATGTGAGCATGAATAATGGATTTCTTTCCCTAAAATGCTCGAGAAAAAATAGCTCTCTCAGCCTGCATTCAGTGCCTGTAGAAGTATCTGATACACTTCACAGCTCCTAAGATGCACAAATGGGAGTTTATAAGTGCAACAATTTCTTTGTCCTTACCACAGATTCAAATGTTGCACAAAGGCCCAGAGATACTTGTAAATTACAGCAGCCATAAACGGTTTGACTATGACCATATCTGAATATTATTATTTATTTATTTTTTAATTTCCTCTGTGTAACCAGTCACTGGTGTGGAGCAGTGGCTACTATTCACTGTTAAACTCTCATAACCCCTTCTCATATTTCCTTTTTATTGGAGAAAATGCTTGGATTTTGTTGGAAAATATGTCAAATGGCACTGCTACATCATGCAGAACCCCTGACATCATCTTGAAGACACAGTGCATTATGACTGAGTGCATCATGATATTGTCTGTCCGAATGTTCCCTGTAGTGGATGATTGGTCACTCACGTGCGGACTTGTTCATGCAGTTCTCTTTGTGACCAGTGCGGGGCCTTGATCTGGCCGTACAGCAGCAGGTGCTCCTTGGTGGTCATGTGCTCAAAGAGGACGTCATATTGCATGCACACCCCGAGCTCTCTGCGAACGTCGTCGATGTTGGTCTGCATGTCTCTGCCGTACACCTCAATGGAGCCCGAAGATGGGGCGAAAAGGCCAGTCAGGAGAGACCTGTGCACAACGCATCATTATTAGGCGTGTGACAATACTGAACTGATAGATTTATAAAATATCACAGTGTTGAATCTGGTTTAACAGTTAATATAGAATTACCTATTATCATCTGAGAGTAGAGTTTTGGTTATTTTATGTTTAAATAGGGAAAAAAATATATTTCAAATATAGAGTCAGAAAGTTTTTAATTTAAGTTTACTCATATTTGCTACTAAAAGTTGAAAATACCCTCTTTTTTTGTCCCATTAGCTACTTTTTATACTTTCTTCCCAACACCTCTCCTCTTAAATTATTGTTTTATTTTTTACTGGCCCCAAGAATAATATAGGACAGTTGTTGAACGTTCAACGACTGTTGAAAGTTGTTGATCCTTTTCAGCGTTGCTGCAGTCATTGTGTGTTTCTCATCCAGAATAACAGCATCAGCAAAATTAGTCACATTTAAAATGTAAATGCAAGTGCTCCACTTGATGAAGACCCATCAGGCTAATCTCTAACAAGCTGCATTTTCTGTGCCAGATTTGAACAAAACAATCTCCCTGTCAGCAGCAGGGAGTTGAGATGATTAAAGGGATGCACAAATCAAATTTAAAAGACACATGCAGTATATAAATGGTCAAACTGCACTTGTATTCATCTTCAGACATGCTGATCCAGTAAAAACTAAGACAATTGTAACCCACATACATGGTGGTGGTCTTGCCGGCTCCATTGTGACCAAGCAGTGAGGTGACATGGCCCTCGTAGAAGGAAACATTAAGGTTTTCAATAGCCGCCCGGTCGCCATAGATCTTGCTGAGACCGTGGAGGGCAACTCCCACTGGGAGCTCTGAGAAGTTCTCCCCAGCCTGAGACGAAAGAGTGCTCTGGCCTGAGAGAAACATAAAGAAAGTGGCAACCTGTAAATCAAACTAACAGGGAACGGGAATTAAATGAAGAGTGAGGGGGCAAGCTAAAATGTAAGGGGAGACATCATGTTTCAAAACACAACAACCTGTAGGAGACGGCACTGCTTATGGTCACTTGCCGCATTATAGTACAATGTCATTTTTTGTCCTGTACCTTTGCCCTTGTCGTCAAAGAAGACAGGGTGGTTTTTCTGCATGATGTTGGTGAAGAGGAGTCCTCTGCCCACTTTGCCATTTGACTTGAAGCAGCAACACAGGTCAGCCCAGAAGGAGGATTTGAAGGGGAAGTACCATGGGGCAGGGATGCCGTACTTTCCTGAAAGTTTAAAAAGAACCAAAGACGTCTTAATAATACACAAAACACTATTTAAAGACAAGATTACAAGCAATCATAAAGTGCTGTATTTGCTTCAACTAGGGGAGAGTTATCCCTCAATTAAAAACATTATCACAGAATGCTAGAGTTAAAATGTACTCCTTATACAAATATAGCTAGAGTGCACACATTAAGTTGCAATATTAGAAATAGTAATATTATCATTCCAATGCTAATACTGTTATGCTTATGCTAATATTGCCATTAAGCTTTAACAGCAGCTGATTCGACAAAGAAGACTGAGTACACTGTTCTGTGCGCTGTCCCTGTACAAATAAACTTTTAAATAAATAAATAGATATATTTTTAGGACTTCTTGATGTAAGATCAAACTGCTTAATTGTACCTTACCTGGGAAGACCATGCGGATGTAAGACCCGATGACGAAATAGAGGATGGAGTCAATAAGCATCAGCCAGCACAGCCAACCGAACGACGCCGTGTCTCCGGCTATAGGCGAGGAGTATGAGTTGCTCCAATGAATGCCTAAAGAAGTCAACAGAAAAAAAAAACAAAAAACCTTTAGTCAAAAAGATCTTGTCCAATGTCAGTAAGATGTCTACATGAAGAGTGTAGAGTACCTTCTCCTTGGGACTCGTAGCGGGAGACATATTGACTGGCGTAACTGAAACAAGCCGGGGAAAACAAACTCTGTAGGAAGATAAGAGACAAATTTGACAGGACACATGAAGGGAAGCAGCAAGAAAGAGTGAAAACAAGGCTTTAAGTGTAAGCTGTGATGTTGTTAGAAAAAAAAATCTAATGTTTGACCTCCAAATTTTGATCACCTGACAGCAAGCACCATAATATATATATATATATATATATATATATATATATATATATAAATAAAGCTGTATTAAGTAAACGTGCACTTTATGTAAGCGTGCAGTAGGAAGGCAGAACTTCTTCTTCTCCAAAAGGAAAAATGTGTAAGCTGCAAACTGTTTACCCTGATACCCTCCACTAAATAAAATGGATAATAAAATGGGAAACAGTTAGAGACAGAATCCACTGTTTATTCAGACATTTTCGTGCCGGACCTTTGAGGCCACATTAATATATTTTGAATCATAATATTAAAACTGATGGTGACACGCATATTGGATAAAGAAATGGCATTATATCTCCTTCTGTGTTCCTTATCTCTCCTTTCAATTCTCAGTGTCTTCCAGAGCAAATTGCATTTTTTCCTGTTTCAAGTTATTACACATATATACACAGTACTAGTACTATCTCACTAAACATGAGTGATGACGGAGACGGTTCCTCACCAGGGCGCTCTTCTGGGAAAAGGTGAGAGTCGTCTCCACGGCCATGACCACAATGAAGGGGAAGAAGCAGAGGATGTATATAAGGCTGCCACTAAGACCGGCGATGTAGGTCTTGTCAAAGAAGGAGCTGACCAGGTAACTGAAGGCCAGGATGCTCAAACCATAGTCGCAGAGGTACAAGAAAAGGAGAAAGCCGTCACTGTTGGGAAGGACTCGGCCATACTTCAGCACCAGTGTGAGGATGAAGATGGTCATCACAAGGTAGGTGGCGCACTCCAAGAACCAGGCAAAGAAGTGGCTGAGCGGGTTGACTCCCATCATTTTCATGTACTGTGGGAAAAGTGAAAACAGGAATGGATGGGAATACAGATTCTGCGCTTGTTCATCAAAAGTCAATTCTTTGCTGTGTTCAAAACAATGTCATGAGAGGAAAGATCATCACACTGTCAACCGCCAATCAGAACAAAAACTTTATTTATTTATTTTTTACTTTGGAGAGAAAAAGAAAAAAAAAAGTCTTATTACAGGACATGTTGGAAACCAAGAAGACAGTGTTACGTGCAGAAATACTGTGACAGGTTTTGATCTTTTTCTTTTTTCTTTTTTTTTGAAGCGATAGAGAAAGCATTACCTCATGCAGCCTCAGCTCTCTCTCATGCACCAGTTTCTTCACAAAGTCAGCCACAAAGAGCACCCAGGCCAACATCAGCATGAGTGGGAAGACAAAAGAGATGGCCTCCAGGTACCTGGGGGGATACAGAGGTGCGAACTGTCAGTCAAATTTCAAGAAAACATCCAATCATTGTCAACAGCAGCAGATAAAGAGGCCTATCATGCAGTCACTCGCTTGACAAGGAGGGTTTGTGGATTCTGACAGCTGTGTTCTGATCCTCGTATTATTTACGCACATAAATGCCTCTCCATTTTATTTTTTTATTTTTTTTGACCTAGTCATATCTGAAGCCTGACAAATAGGAATTTGCTTTTCTGTTTTTCATAATACACAGCTATATTTCACAGTTATCATGTCAGGCATTGCATTGGTAAGTAATAAATCAGAACAGAGACAGTGGCCCGCTGATGCTTCAAAGATGAGGTATCAGCACTGTCTCAAGACTCAAGATGCACTCGAGGGCAAGCACAAACACAGGCATTACATTCAAGCATGATTTATTGGAAACAATGTGGTGTATCGATGCACAAGTTAATGCCAAACCCGTGTTGGATTGGATATGCACTACAGAGATGTGTGTTGTTCTTTATGGATGGTTATTAAAGGCGTCAAGGGCTTCTCAGTGGATGCGTGTAAATGTGTATGGTCTTCAAAAAGGAATGCACAATAAGAGTGAACATTCATGCACATGCTGCGGAGCAAATTATAAAATGAAAGGCTCCTGTGAATGACTACTTACTGTCAGTCCCAGGTGGCAAATGAATAATGTGTGCATTATCTCGCATCAATGCCTGTACGTCCCCTCAGGGAGGCACTGTGTATCCTTTCATGTCTCTGAGGCTGCGTCCATACAGGAGCGTGCTCATACTGTATGTGTTTGTACGTGCAATCCATGTATTCTGGGGACTCACTCATCCCGGAGGTGGCAGGGATAAGGGAAGGGCTGCAGCTGGACGGCTGGCTCTGAGACTCTCTGCCCAGTCTGGGTCTCAATGATAGCCCGATCGATGTTCTCCTGCAGATAGACAAACCCCCGGTTGTAGCGTAGCGTCTGCCTGGCCGAGATGTGCGAGTCCTTCACAAAATAGGGGTTCCGGACTCTGTCGGTACGCATGACGTTGTCCATGTGCATGCGGATGGTGTAGCTGACTTTGGGAGGCAGGGAGGATGTGGAGGAGGAAGACCTGGATGAGTCTTCGTCTTTGCTGAGGTTGAAGATGACACCTTAAAGACAGATTGCACCATCTCACTGCACAGTTTTATACTTCAGGATAAACTTCAAAGACTAGACCAACTCTTAAGTTCTTCGCCTAGACTAGTTGCTGAGTCAGATCTCCTGTAAGCCTTCATCACAGGCTGGGCTTACACCCATGAAGCCCTCGTGTTATTTCACCCAACATATACACAAAAAGTACCTGATTACTGCACAATAAAAAGGCAAATTAACAGCCTAGCTGGTTGTAACACTGGGCTCCTCTGTTATGTGTAAAAACCTAATGGGTAATCTAATGGGCTACTCATATGATATGAGGAAAAATTTATCAATATCAAATACACACATCAAATGGCTGTATTACAGTCATCTAGGAGAATGTAAAATCAACCAAAATCCACTCAAGCAGACTAGAAACCATTGCAGGTTGTGAATGTATGTTGCACCGTCCAATGGGCCTGGAGAACAGAATGAGTCTGTTATACTTACTTGCGTAGAGATCACGGTTTTTGGCAAGGTCATGAGCCACAGCGTTGAGCTCTTCGGCAGAGTCGTAGCCACGGTAGCGGTCAAACTTAATACAGGAGGAGAGGTCCACCATCAGGGTGGACAAGGTGGTGATCTGTTTCAGTATGTGCTTGTTGTTCTCCAGCATCGCTGTCATGTTAGCTGCGAAAAAGAAATGTATAATTACTGACGGGGTTAAAATAACTCAATCAAGTAATAAAGTAAGTCAATAATAAAACATATTTTAGACAATGGCACGTTCACCATGTTTTTTACACTTTCAGAGGAAGATTTACACAAATATAATCTGGAGGGGAAGAGTTTTAACACAAACAAATCTTACTAGAGCTGTGGAATATTAAATCACCCATCTTCGCTCACAACATCTTAGCCTTTCTTACCCTCAGGTGTGCAGAAACTGCAGGTTATGAACTTAAAATACAAAACAGTGACATTGTCATGTGAAGCAGGTAATTATTGGTTATTGGCATCAGTTGAAAAAAAAATACATATTGTTTATCCCCAGTTGAAATGGGTGCAGTGCTTCCTGTCAATCTATGGAACAGTCCAATGTTCTGATAGTGTGGATATTTTACAGGCAGGAGGAATAGTAAGCTGAGCCTGGTATCTGCAGCTTACAAAAGCAAGACCTTCAAATGCTCACTCACAGAAGTTGCTGAGCGTCTCCTTCATTTTGTCGACATTGATGTCTGTTTGCATCTCAATGAAGTTCTTCACAAAGGAATTGCCGAGGGAATTCTGACGGGGGGGTGGGGGGTGGATGAGACAATGCACAACATCAAGATTCAGCTGCTGAAACTCGTAGAGGACCACTGCAAAGTTTATCTCCAAACTTTCAGACGACGGCGAGCCAGCTAAAATAATCAGATATACAGAAGACAGCTCTGGGTGTTTCATACCTGCAGCATTGGCAAAGTTTGGCTGAGTATTTGCGCAGAGCTTATGATGTAGTTGGAGGATTCAATCCAGTCCTCGGAGTACTTCCTCAGATTTGCAAACTCCTGCAAGGTTGCATTGGCCTGGACAAGGATACAACAAGGGCAGGAGCATGTGAAATGGCTGGGTATCAGCAAGATTTTATAACCTGCTGTGCTTGTGTGTGTGAGTCTGTTAGAGTCTGTGATGGCTGCAGTATACCAAAAACCAAAGTCAAACTTGCTCAAAAAAAAGAACCACAGTAGAAGATGGCATACAAATATGTGTATACCCCTGCAGCTCTGTTTTTCTTGTTTTTACGACATGGCATGAAGACTAAACAGGTGACTATAGCCAAGACAAAATTTGTCTTTTAGAAGATTTAGAAGATAAAGTTCATAAAGGTCATAAAGGTGCTCACCCCGAGACAAGCTAACTGTGACATGTTTGAACTGAAAAACAATGGAAATCACAATCAGAAAAGAAAGTGGAGATGTCATCACCGTGGGCCAATTCCAAGTCATTTTCACTGAATGCAGGCAGGTGAGCAAAAAGGGTAACTAGCTCGGTCAGCAAGCCTAAGTATGTCAATAATAATGAATTATTAAACTTGTGCGTGGGTGGCGTAAAGGGTAGAGGAGGTAACTTGTTTTCAATTATGCTGTATGTACTGCATACCTTCTCCATTATGGCCCTGGTGACGGGGGTGTCAGGGGTGTACAGAATTTGTCCCATCAGCATCGGTTTGAGGAAGGCCCAGGCGATGGCTCCTCCTGTGGTGTTGACCATGTCCAGGTACATGTTCATACAGAAGGGAGCTAGAGAGGAGGAGATAGTCCAAATATTTGAGGGTAATGTTTTGAGTTTAAAGGATGAGGCTGGTGTTATTGCAAAACAAAAATCCCATGAAAAGACCAAAACCAACAATGCTTGAGTCAGCCTCTTACTGCTTTCCAACATCCCTACAGTGTCTGCAGCACTCAGTCTTAAGCCCATTCATTCCCCAAGACTACTGTGTACTATTTAAAAAGGCTCACAAATATGTAGTTTCAACAATACCCGATGGTAGAACCAATTAACTTGTTAGTTTTGGTCTTTTTCATTTTGCTGGTGTAAAGAAAAAAAATAGAACATCACCAGCATAATCCTCATTCCTTTATGAACTGAAGATCAAGACAAAATATCTTAAGAATGGTGACTGCACTGACAATATAATGTACTTACAGGCATTTTGCGGGATCTTAAACCTCTCAATCATCTCCTCCCTCTGGGGGTTGTCGGGGAAGGAGGCGCTTGACTCCGACGTGATCGGGAGTTTGGAGATTCCAAACAGAGCCAGGATACCGTTACTGCACAGCGCTCGAGAGAGGGTGACAAACGTCGCTTTGCTGGAGATGCTGGTCCTCTGTGCTCTCGTCATCTGGGGAAAAAACAGGTTGCAGGTTGTACTTTCATGTCTTTTAAAACGGTTAAAACTCAAGGCCCTAAAAAAGACTTGACAAGCACTGAAACATTTGTCACGATCACACAAACACCCGCACACGAGAACACACTGAGCGTGAAGCACTGCGCAGCGGTAAGGGTTACACACTTCGTTAAATTCTTTGTTGGCCACCAGGTTGAGGTCATCGATGGAGTTCAGGTAGTGCTGCAGCTGAGTGATGGCGGGAAGAAACGTGTCCATCATGTTGGTTATAACCTCAGCCGCCTGAAGCAAAACTCCCACCAAGCTCTGGACCTCTTCAGATAGCACCATCTGAAAGAAAGGGACCAACATTCAAACATGTTTCAGTGGTTTTATTCCCTTCATTGTGACTTCACATGTAGAGTACAGCTACTGCTTTGTCGTGCACATCTTTCTTTAAAGCTAGAAAGGTTGTGAGTCATTGAGGACAGCTGCAAAATGCTCTTTCACCAATCTGAATGAAAGTGATTAGCGGTGACTATTGCTCAAAATAAAAAAATGGATCCTGTCAAGTTTCACCGGAAAGCCATAGTTTAACATTTTGGTTTTGAGCATATTGCAGCTTTTGTGAGTTTTTTTCCTCTCTGTCTTGGTTATCACTTTATTCTTCCTTTCCTTCAAGATATAATAAAATAATATGGTTGATTCAGTCACAGCCACAAGATAAATAAAAGCAATATAACTTATATGTTAGGCAGCCACATGTCCTTTCATTCAAATAGGCGATTATTAAGCATAGCCAGTCTTTGTTGGTGAAATAGTTTTTGGTTCTTTTTTTAATTGTGTTAGTAATTGTGAGTAGAGCTACATTTACAGGGAAAATTGCCCCCATAAATCCAAGAAAGCACTTTGAGGTGTCTTTCCAACACTTTGAAATCAAAATCCAAAAACATCAGTCTAAACTTCATGGCCTGAATTTATATACAGCCTTATTTCTTTAACTTCAAGGCAGTTAGCAAATAATAATTTTTAAAAAACTGTGTTATGGGAAATTAGATAATCAACAATCAACAAAATTAAAAACATTAACCTCAACATGCTCGTTATATATATATAACTGCTACATACTAATAAAAATGAATCAGTGGAATTGGTGAACTTCCATCACCCAATTCTTGGGCCACTTGGGATAAAGCTGTTAGCAAACAGTTTCTTATTTACACATCCAGCAGACACAGAGCAACAATATCATTCATTTGGAATTGTGTTTATGGCTATCTGCCTCTTGAGCAGCTAACTACTGCATTACACACACCAGGTAGTTGTTTACCTTGTCTATCTGCCAGTAGGTGCTGAGCAGATAGCTTACAGTGGGATTTTGAGTTTTTTTGGGGGGGAAACTACCTACTACTTCTAGAAACTATGCTGATGAAAGTGTTAACGTGAAAGTTGCAGGTCGTAAACCAGAAAGAATGACCTGAATAATGCTAAAAAAAAGTTTCATAGAGCTAATATTCTCTGGGCTTAACACAGTGAGCAACAACTTTTACATTCCAGGGAGTCGTTTTATCCACTAGTAATATAAAAATATTGATTAGAGCAGTCATGAATCTACCAATCAATAACGAAAGGTAGCGACTGGTCTTTGAAATTGAAATGACTTTTAAATTATGTATAGCAAGGAGTTCACACATTTCAGATTTTGTTGCAACAGGTTAACTTGCAATAGCAAACAGTGCTCTCTGTTATAGGAGATGGAATTTTGATTAGAATCAAAAGGCATGTCAAAAACCCAATTTAGGACAACATGTTAAATAAAGCCAGGAATGAAAATACATTTTTATGGTTAAACAGAGAAAATGTTGCATTTGAAATAGAAAAGAAGTCAATTAAACACAATTTTAAATTACTGTATCAGGACTAGATACAGATACGAGACTGGATCTATTCTAAACCAACATGTTCTACATGTCTCATATTATCCATACAAATATGGAAGGTCTTCTGGAGTTTTTGTGCTAGACAGTGTTTGTTTTCTTAGATCAAATGGAAAAAAACAGTGATGTTTTTTCCACAAACATCAGTTATGAAATACATTTTTTCAAAATGTGTGAGGGCGACCGAGTCAAGGGAGCAAATATTTTCTTTAACAAAAGCAAATTTCTCTCTGACCTACATGTTCCTCAAGCAAACAGGCCGTAGCATGAAACATGTCGTCCAGCTGCTCAACAGAAACAATTTCCTCGTCAATTCAGCGATCACAGAAGCATGTGCAATTATCAAGCTCTCATATTCTCTGGTATTTTTTGCAAAATGAAGAAAAGAGCACATTTTTCTTCTGACAAAAGACTCAATCTCAGCTCAGCCTTACTCTGTAGATGAGTTTCTCCATGTTGAGATGGCGAGCCATCAGCAGTGAGAAGCTGTACCACTGTGGAACAGACATGGAGCAGAAGGTCTTCAAGATGACCACATCTGTCTCGTTCATGTTCGTGGATGCTGTGGAGTTGCAGTGACGCAGGTTGACTAACCAGGACAGGATCTGTTCGAAAAGCATTTAGAGAGTATGGAAATAATTAGTATTAGCACCAGAAGCACAGCAGGGGGTACGTCACGCACAAAACTTCAGATAGGTAAAAACATGATCCATGCTCTAATAGTGCATTTACATCACTGACACCAGATTTCTACTTTCCAACAGTTCACCTGAGGCTTTATTAGGTAAATGGGCTTCAAATGGGCAAATCCCCGAGCTAGTGTAGTGTTTTTGATCATTCTGGGTTTGATTTCTCCTCCATAGAGCAAACTGTTTTCGCAGAAAGGTTTTTGTTTCAATTCAAGTGATGTGTGTGAGTCATATGGTTGAGCTACTGTACAACCACATTTAGTGTTGGTATTTTACACAGTTACACAGGAATTTTAATGTGCTACCACCAACTGATTTGTCTGTGCACATTTTGCAGCATAATCTGCAGTGTACTAGCAATGACTTTAAAGAGGACAGCGTTTTATTCCACTATGCCTGTCTGGTCAAGAGAATTGGTAAGTGTACTGTGGCCAGTCTTTGAGTGATTTTGATTAGACTTGCAACTCAGTATCCATTATACTGGCTGATTGATACGGCATTAAAATAAACAAGGTGGCTTTAAAAATGCCACTTCCGTGCCATTAGCTTGAGGTTACAGTGTTATCCTCAAATGACAATTAAGTTATATTTACTGTAAGCTGCACCATGTAGCCTTAGTCAAAGTATATGACAACATAGGCTGTAGGCCTAATTGAAAAAAGTACCATGATGCAAGTTCACAAAACATCCTAATTAAATAAAGGTGAATATTCAGTAGTGGACTGTAATAAATGTATGTGCAAATGTACAAATCAACTAATAAATTGTAATAACTAAATTGTGATTTATTAGTACAGATTAAGCTACCCAGCACCCACACAAATTAGCATCCAATAATATAAAACTTTTTTTTCTGAAATGGGCTATTCTGTATAATTACATTTACTTTTCATACTTTAAGTATATTTTGCTGCTAATAGTTATGTGTTTTTACTTTAACTGGCAATAGGAAAGTTTTGTGCTTACACATACGTATCATTGTGAAGTAAATGTTTCCTATAAACCTCGCTTTCACTATGCAATTTTGTCTGCAACAGGGCACGAAGTGTCCGGGGTAAATGACGGCTGACTGGTCATCCAGTCAGGCTAGCAGTCTGGTTTCTATCCGTTTTCATGTCTCCATTGGAGACTACGTGAAGAAATAAATGTCCTATGTTGTTGGTTGTTGCTACTCTGAGAAAAACAGAAAGTGATCTGGTTGTCTTTGCAACGACGATGTCAGCAATAACACCACTTGAAAACACAAGGGGGAGAAAAGTTGTCTATTTCCACTTTAAGGAATGCATAACTTGTACCTGTAACAGAGTGTTTTTACACTGTAGTTTTGCTACTTTTAATAAAAGATATGAGTACTTCTTCCATTGAAAATATGGCACTGATTTGAGGGTGTAGAAGTACCACTCCTCAAGATACAATACAACGGGCCTCTTGAGTGCAACAGACCTATGACAATTTGGACCATGTTCCATATTGTTTGTTGAAGAATGTTATTCCTTTGTAACATTGCAGACTCTGAGTATAACAATGTCTTCAACTCTTCAATTTAAGTGAGGTAGTGACAAAATGTTTGCTTGCACACTATATACACACTGAGGATGTCTCTGGCTCACCACTAAATTGTTGTTTGGTACAGTGGATTCCAGCAGGAGGTGGAGAGCAGCTGGATCAAAATTCATGTGTTGCTGAACATCCGCAATGAACGCCGTTTTGTTCCTCAGCATCTCACCGACTGTCACCACTCCTGGGAAATAAAGTGATAGAAGTGTTATTTGAGTCAATCTTATATTATAATATTTTTGGCGTTTTTATATATGTCTAGTTTCACTACCGTATAATGATAGTAACAGCCCTAGCTGCTTTTTTTGCAGGCTAAAGAAGTACAGCGTTGAATGACATCAGCCGTTTCCTCAGCCAGCCAATCACAATGAAGAGGATACTGGTTCAATGAGTGACTTGAGCGACATTTATAGACAACGTGGCAGTGGAGAATCTAGCCACTGTAGTAAGATATTTTTGTTACATAATCCAGCAACAAGTGAGCAACGGCTGAGCTGAAATGAGTTATTCAAGGTTTGTGATCTGCTTTTATCGACTGATTGCACGTCAGGCAGTGCCTTTTTAATACAAGTTGAAAGTTGAAAACTTACTTTTTGGATGGCACAATATACTGTATCTTTTTTCGTTCACCAATTTAATACATATTCAGTTTTCCAAAATAGATAATCTATACATAATTTGGGATAAAAACTCTTCTTTTAAAATATGTCTCCATTATTATGTCCTTTATCATAATTAGCCATCCAAGCTACTGTACAGTGTAGTAGCGTTGCACATATAATATCACATTGTGAAATACAGTAACTGCTGTGAGATATACCTTTAACTCTCCAGAGCAAAAGAAGATGGGAAAAAGCACAAAAAACCTTTTCAAAAACGCTATGTGCATCCGGAATGAGGCCCAAAAAAATATATATTGGAAACCTCCCCACTGTCAGGCTTCAATAGCAAATTTATACCTGAGAAGAGAAGATGCTGGTTCTATGACATGGGCAAACAAGGGATTAAGCAGGATAATGGATCCATGCAACGATGGAAGGCTAATCTCATTTACTGAACTACAATAAAAGTAGAATAAGTAAATTCAAGTTTTTACATATGAGAATTTTTATCTCTGTATCTCAAAACCACTCACTTACTCAGCCACCTCTTTTAATGACATTAAACTAAAACTCGCTGTTGGTAGGTGACAGGTATCACTGCAAATATGTTTGTAGTTAAGTCGAAGTCTGAAGACTTGGGTGACTGAAGTTGGAGGCTGGATTTACAGGAGGAAATGTTCGGAGGCATGCCTGAAGGCAATGAACAAAGAACATGTGACTGGGAATGCAATGTGGTAAAACGTTTTTGTAAGTTCTTGACATGGTTAGCCAGACAACTAAACTGAAATTTCATTGTTTGCCAAAGTTGTGCCTCCTGGGAATTTATCCTGGTGAATTTTATTACTAATAAAAATTAACGGGCACTATCTTAAAGTTGTACAAGCTGAGACAGCAAGAGCAATAGGATGGGAAAATGAATAATAAATGAATGAGTGTCAATCAATATATTAAGGATCTATCATCATGTGTTCCGATGGAAAAACTAACATGCATTACTGAGGGAAAGCTGTGAGCTGTGTTTTTTTGTTTTTTTAATATTCGTAATGATCAATAAAGCCATAAATGGGGGTGGGTGAGGGGCAACTGGAATAAGATTATACACTGAAGTAGATTGTAATTACTGCAACGTCTGTATATTCACCTCTGTTTTAATTACTATGTTAGTATTTATTGCCTATTAATTTGGGGGTATACTGTGTTTACTGCCACTTTATTAATATGTAATGTTTGTTATAATTGAAAAAGCCCAATATAAAAATGTTTGTTTGTTTTTTTTAAACTGTTGTGATATAGAGAAAAGTCTCACCTGGGGAGGTGATGTTCATGTTGAGAGAGCTCAGGCCGCTGGTGTTAAAGCCCAAACTTTGACTCAACACAGAGCTCCTGTAATCACATACGTACATGCATATAAATACGCACGCACACACACACACACACACACACACACACACACACACACACACACACACACACACACACACACACACA